>JAYESA010000004.1:207441175-207761419 GCA_036927795.1 Iris macrosiphon
TAGTATTACCTGGTGATATTGGTTTTATGGCGAGTCTACAGGTTCAGTCTTCTATAGTTGAGAGGATCAGAGCAGAGCAGACTCGTGCTGTCAGACTTCAACGGCTCAGATCAGAGTATGAGTCATGACGCAGACCAGAGTTGAGCATTCACGAGAATGGGACTCTCAGGTTTGGGAGCCAATTTTGTGTGCCGAGAAGAGATATCCAGCAGGACATTATGTCAGAGGTCCACAGTTCTCAGTACACAGTGCATCCAGGAGGGACGAAGATGTATCGAGATATTTTTTAGCACTTCTGGTGGAATGGTGTGAAGAGGGAGATAGCTCAGTTCGTTTCTCGGTGTTTAGTTTGTCAGTAGGTCAAGATTGAGCATCAGAGACCAGCCAGACTACTTCAGCCTTTACCAATTCTGGAGTAAGTGAGACCATATTACTATGGACTTTGTAACCGGTCTTCCTATATCTCCATCTGGCAGAGATACTATATGTGTTATAGTGGATCGACTCACGAAGGTTACTCACTTTCTTCATTTCAGAGTGGGTCAGTCTACAGAGCAGCTAGCTGAGATATACATGAGGCATATAGTTAGATTGTATGGTGTACCCGTTAGCATAGTCTTAGATAGAGATTTACGGTTCATATCTCACTTTTGGCAGAGCCTACAGCAGAGTATGGATACTAGGTTGAAGTTTAGTTCAGCCTACCATCCGTAGACAGACGGACAATCGGAGGATACTATTCAGACTTTGGAGAATATGCTTCAAGATTGTACACTTGATTTCGGTGGATCGTGGGAGGATCACTTGAATTTAGTAGAGTTCTCCTATAACAACGGCTTCCAGGCAAGCATTCAGATGGCACCCTTCGAGGCTTTGTATGGCAGGATATACAGATCACCGTTAGCTTGGGATGACATTGGCGAGAGGCAGATGCTTGATCCAGAGATGATTGCTCAGTCAGTTGGAGTGATCAGGCAGATCAGAGAGCATCTTAGTGTGGCTCAGGATTGCCAGTGTCATTGGGCAGATCAGCACCGTCGTTATCTTGAGTTCTCTGTCGGTGACCATATATTTCTGAAGATTTTGCTTACCCGCGGAGTTATCAGAGTACGGGGAAAGCTTAGTCCTATATATATAGGCACGTTCGATATTCTCGAATGAGTTGGAGACGTATCATATCGTCTAGCTCTTCCACTATCGCTTCATGATGTACATGACGTATTTCACGTATCTCAGTTACGTTGGTATACTTTAGACCTGAGCCATATCCTGGATCATTCTGAGTTGGTCGTTGGTACCGACCTATCATATGAGGAGAGGCCCGTGTCTATTTTGGACCAGAGGGAGAAGGTTCTCAAGAACCGGACTATCAGATTAGTCCGTGTTGCTTGGGGACATCACTCACTGGACGAGTCGACGTGGGAGCGCGATGATGATATGCGTACTCGTTATCCATTTCTCTTCGACTTGGGAGGTATACTTATTCGTATACCCGTGTCATATCTTAGCCTATGCATGTGATTGATTGCTAGATTATCTATTATGTCTGTTATTTTTACTTTCTAGTTTTTTTGCCCAGAAAATTTTATGCTCACACGAGTTTCTTGTTTATTTTCGATTTCGAGCTGGCTTTCTTGGATTTTCTTGTTAGTGATTTTTGGATCCTTATGAAAATTTTGAGGACAAAATTTTTTTAAGGAGGGGAGAGTTATGAGACTCATCTCACAGTATTCGTATTTTAGACAAATACATATTTTGTGCTAGTTACAGTTTTTTTTGGGATCTCGGGGAAGCCCAAAAATTATCAAAATTAAAACTTTACTACTTGACCGGTATACCGACGGTATACAACAGTATACCAACGGTATACTGTCCAGCAGATATTTGTTTCACTTTCGAGATATTTTTGAGATATTTTCTCTATAAATAGTACTCGAGATATTTTATTTTCCTCTTTCTCTTTCTCTCTCCTCTCTTCTTCATTTTCTCTCGAGCTAGGAAGCATGGTCTTGAGACCTGGAGTGTAGTTTCTGAATCCCTTCGTGGTGGTGGACTAGAATATTAGGCTCGGAGCTCGCGTTAGGCAAGTATACCTTGCCGATTTCGTGAACTTCTTTTACTTTCTGTCATTTTTACTTTTCTGGAGCTTTGTTATTAATTTTTAGCTTAGACTTGCTTTACTATAGTTGTTTATATCCTGATTTCTAGCCTAGTGACCGTCTCAATTTTATTTTTTGGTAGAATCTTGTCATGTTCTATTTTAGTAACTTGGTAACGAAAACGGTACTGGAGTTGTGACCGTGAGATTTAGTCCATATTGTGATATGAGACTTACCCTAGACTTGACTTTCTGTTAGACTTGATTCTGGTAAATTTTGGGATTTAATTTGGGTCCCAAAAATCAGATTTGATTTAACCATGTTTATTCTTGGAAACCTGCATACCGATGGTATACTACAGTGTACCGACGGTATACCGATTTCAACCGACTTGCTTTCTAGATATTTTTGTGTGAACCCTATCGGCATACCGACGGTGTACTGGGTTGTGCAGACGGTATATCGATCTTGTCGACATTGCTAGATATTTGTCTTAGCCAGCATACCGACGGCATACTGGGTTGTGCCAACGGTATACCGATTTGTGAAACTTTGTTTTCTAGTAACTTTTTGCCTACTTGGAACGACATACCGACGGTATACTACAGTATATCGACGATATACGAATTTTTTGGAATCCAGAACTTGCTGTATTTTTCCTATCTCTGGACCGGTGTATCGACGGTGTACTGGACTGTACCGACGGTATACCGATCATGCACTTTCTTTAGAAATTCTTGGTTTTTGTGATTTCATGCTGGAACTTCTAGATTTTGCTTAGACACGTGATGACTTGACCTGATCTTTGACATGAACTTACATGGCTTCAGATGACATGACTGGACTTGACTTGGTATGACTTTACCTGGCTTCATCGGACATGGCTTGACTTGGTTTCATTTAGTTGGACATGGCTTCACAGGATTGTACATAGCTTTACCTGGTTTCACATGCCTTTACTTGGCTTCACCTAGATTGACATGGTTTCACTTGGCTTTACCCGATTTTACTTGGTTTCACGTGGCTTGATTGTTGTCATGGCATACATGAGTCCAATTGTGCAATATATTTAAACCTATTTATATTACTATTAGAATTTGATTTGTCTGCATCATGTCTATGATGGATTATGCGGAATGTCACACTCGAATTCATACAAGAAACTGCTAGGGGTTAAATAACTAGAGATTCACTTAGTACATGGCTATGGATTTTCCTATATTGCATGTAATCCCGGTTATTCATATTATTATCTTGAGGAGTATCAAGTGGTTTATATTGTGGCTTATCTTGAGGAGTATCTAGTTGGTTGTGTGTATGGATATCCCGTACGGACTGCAGGGGCATGCGATCAGAAGGAACTCTAGTATCGAGTTACATTATAAAGTTAGTAATTAAGTATTGTGATAATCCTAGTTAGTTAAAGTATCAAGTCTTACATACATGAATTGCCGTGATTGATGGATGTTGGTTAGTCTAGGCTTTACATGATCACACATTTACTTATGCACTTGTTATTTTCTTATTGATTATCAGATCTGGATATGTCTCATTGCAGGTTTTACAGTATTTATTATCCTAAGATCTTTTATATTCAGTCTTTACTTCCAGTATTTGTATTTGCTTGTGTTGTTGGTTTAAGTTCCTAGATTGACTTTATTTGTGGTACTTGCTATTTGGGGGTCTGACTCCACTAGTTTTGTATGGCCAGATCCAGTAGTAGCACCGGAGGATCTTTTGTACTTTCCTGAGGATGGTGGCCACCAGGAGCACCAGACCGCTTGAGTGCGTTTTTTTACTTTCCCACTCTGATGTACATTCTATTTTATGGGCGTTTAGCCACCGAGCACGTGTTTAGCTCGTATTTTGGTTTGATCAGTTAGCCTACGGGCATTAGCATGATTGACATATCATAGGGTTGATCATTTATGACTCAGATTCTAGCTAGTTTATTTATTTGTGTTTACTAGCATCAAGATCATCTGTATATTATAGTTTGGGACGCTTTACTATTATATTTCAGCTGATCTTACGTCTTGTTATTATTCCCGTTGTTCTTGTGATTGAGACACTAGGATTTGTTGGACCTAAGCTTGACTGTTGGATTGTAGTAGTGACCCATCATGTCTTACAGCTTCACCGTATATACGGAGTACCAGAGTGCTCTAAGTATACGTAGTTGGTCTTGTCGGTCCCACTTTCCAGTATTCTGGTTCTGGGACGTGACATATATATATATATATATATCACCATCTTCTATAGCACCAACCCCAACACACACACCTCCTTTCCATCGAAAATCCACCCCATCGTACCTACCCCTCTCTCTAAATCGCCTTCCCCGACGCCCACGTCGGTCAATCGACGCAGAAGCAGTGCAGCAACAACACAGCAACGTGACAGCAGTGGAAGCAGCGACAACAACAGTAGCGGTGGCAGCAACGGCCGACGACGAAGAGCAGAGGATGGGAGAGGAGGGGGTCGGGCTCCGCTCGTGAGGACGGATAGGAGACGGGACTGAAGGGGAGCAGAGGAAGGAGGAGGAGGAGGAGGGGGCGTGTGCCGCCGTAGCCTCGAGAGAACGTATAGGGGGGGAGGCGGCTGTGGCAGGGAGGGGGTGTGAAAAATTTCTGATCGAGATATTTTGAGTTAAAAATTTATTAAAGTGACAAAATTATAATTTAGAATGTAAGAATGTAATGTAATTATGATTAGATAGAATTTGTGATGTAATTGGTTTGAATAAAAAATGATATAATATAATCAAGTTTGTAATCGCTATTACATTACATCTAGAAAAAAAAATTGTCTAACAAACATTCTAATTGAAATTACAAAATAATGTCAATTACATTACGATTGTCTAATCCGATGAACCAAACGGACCCTTAGTTCGATGTACCAAATAAAATGAGATGTCTCCAGGAGGTGAGGGTAATATTTAGTTCGATGTATCTAATAAAATGAGATATGTTGAGACATTAGATACGTTGAGACATTAATATATGAAGTGATCCAGTGTCCGGATATTTTTTTTTTTTCCATCAAGTATGAGACCTTATTAATAATAAAAAAAGGTTTGATTTTCCTACTAAATGCTCTTACGATGACAAATTAACCTCCATAAATCCAAATCAATGTGCCAATGTCAACAAACGTTATGGAAATTTAGTGTAAAATGTTAGGGCAACAAACTCCTCTCAAACCGACGGAGATCCGTACGCTGAATCGAACGCTGACGTGACATCCTCCCATTGGCTCTAATCCTCTTCCGCTTGCTAGTACGGATCCATCGAGCCAATGAGGGACCGCTATGTTAGTGTGCGGTTCCGCACGCAGTCCCTCGTCGGTTCAAGTAGAACCACTCTTTTGGAAAACGTTGAACCCATTTGAGCTGGTCTGAGTAATTGGTCGGTGATTGTAGGCATTTCTGGTGATTAGCTCATGTGCTGCCTAACTATGCTTGCATCTAACCTAACCCAATGCCAAGTCAAACTTGGTTTTAGCTTTTTCCTAGAAACTTTAGGATTTGGTTAGAGGGACGAAAGAAGATTATCCAAATGGAACTTGTCCACATGTTAAGTGCAATTTCCAAATTTACAAAATAAGTCAAGGAATTAAACTTTTTTTTACTTCCTTTTCTCAAAGAAACATCATATTGACTACCCATTTTTTGTACCACAAATTAAGTTTGAGTAATTTTATTATTTAATTACAATTACTTCCTGGTTCTAAAGATGCTTCCATTTTGGGTTCGACTACCGAAACTCAAATTATAATTCACATTAAGAACTTGCAATACGAGTATGACATGTATAAATTTTTCTGTTTAGGTTCTTGACTTTTTCTATTTAGTTCCTTAAAAAATTTTAAGGAAAGAGATACATGCAATTCAACGATTTGTCATTGATGAGTTTCAAAAATTAGGAACTTATGAGTTCCTCTAGTATTTTTGTTCCATTTTGCCACTCAATTTGCCATAATGTGTCCCAGATTAATAAGGTAGTTGACACAGATTAAACTTTATGAAATAAGAAAAAATACAACTATTGTTCAAGTTACGAGACATCAATTTGGTGATATATATATATATATATATATATATATATATATATATATAGAGAGAGAGAGAGAGAGAGAGAGAGAGAGAGAGAGGCCTAGTCTCTACTAAGAGTTCAGATCCAAAATCAGTCTAAACACGAACTCTCTGTCATGCGATAATGTGATCTAATTAAGATTATGATTAGAAATTCACAGAAGATTTCATATATATCCAACGGACTTTTACATCCTAATTTTTTTTCTATCCTAAACCCCCTCCCATCCCTTAGACGATGCTGGAACTCGATGTCCGGACCTACTCGGTAAATGTCCCGTAGCTTTACCACTAAGCTAGGGGACGAATTTTAGATCCTAATTTGATAAGCAAACAAGTAGCCCAAGGCTATTCATCAAGGGGTATTTATAGTCATTGTGTATCTGTCAATGCACACCTTTTTTCTACCCTAGCTTTTGTCGAAATTTTCTTTCCTTCATTCTCAATCTAACTTGAGCAATCCGAAACGACACCCAAGGATTATCATATCCCTCTCACTTATGTAGGATTACTCTATCCCTCTCACATTTGTTCGTCTATACAGTTGAAAGAGAAGACTATATCATATCCCTCTTACGTATGTTCGTCTACGTAGATTTTTGATGATGTAAAAAATCATTATTTGCCTTCAAACATGTTAGTCTCTAAAAGATGAACGATTTCATTAGAGTCGGTTTCTAGATTCAACTGTTTTCAAATTATATTATTTATTTTGTCTTGTAGCATTACAACCTTAGGTTACTCTTCAAATTATAACTTCCTTTTCAATGTGTGTTCGTTGTTGTCCTTATACTCATATTCAGGATATGATGAAAAAAAAAAAAAAATCATAATCTGAACTTTTCAATTGGAGGTATAAATTCCAGGGTCTAAATGATAATTAGTCTTTTTAAAAAGAAAAATATAATTGCTAATGAAACTATTATGATGTTTACGTATTTTAAAGTAGGTTATCAAAATTATCTTTATTTTATAAGAAAAGTTATAAAATTTATTTTTAAAAATTATAATAAATTGAGAATAATTTTGATAACAATCTTGAAAATTCGTAGACATTATAAAAACTTTCTTGACAATTGCAGTCATCTTTAAAGAAAACAACAAAATTTAGCTTTCGAAAGCATACTCGACCAACTTTAATTATAAACTTTGGTAACATACCATCCATGTTTCAGATTTCATAAAAATAAAAAAATAAAAATTATATTTTACAAAAAGTATAATTTTATAATGTTGTTTTAAATTGCAGTGATGACATTGTCGAGACTGCTATAATTCCGATGCTTGGATTCTTTATCATGTTATAGCTGTAAATGAAACAACAGGACACAGCCTGTATTAATATGTTTTTCCTAACTTTTCAATTACTTTATATTTTGAGGAAAATGTATAAAGTTCACAATTTATATAATTTCAAATGTAAAGTTTGTAGGCCCTTCTGTGTTAAAAGGTTTTTATTATTATTATGTAATTTCAAATATAAAGTGAGTTCGGTATCTTAACTGTCTACGTGGCACCAACTGCCGGATTCATATGGACGGCTCAGATGGTTTCCTATGAGCCTAACCTTCTAGTGGGGCCCACCTCCTCCGGACACTCTTCTGCCTACCTTGACCTTTCCGTGTGCTGGTACGATAATTACGCTAAATTTATAAGTTTTAAAAACTATATACATATTTATATCAGGTGTAATTTTTTTTGATAATTTTTATTTTTTTTCCTTCTAAATTTTGTCCCTGTAAATTTATTCCCACCAAAACACCATCTCTACCCTCGTCCGGATGAATCGATCAACAAAAAAACCTAATTTTTTCTATCATGTGCAATTTGCTTGCAATTTTGATTCATGTATGATCTACTTGTCCACAAACTACATTTATCGGTTATTCTTCAAGCTAAAAAATTCGGATATTTCAATTTATAACCATTTTTTAATTTTTTTTTTCCAGATATAACATATTTTTTATGATTGGATACAGAGAGAGAAGTAGAGGTGAAGGAAAAAAAAAATTTTGATATGGCAAACTTTACTTAACAAAACTTTAGACTTTTTTTACATTTGAGGTTCATCTCCTCTTTTAAATTTTTGTGTCCACTTATGCTTACAAGAACAAAATGGTACTAATTAACTAAACATATACTTAAAAATTTTGCATGTAATATTTGTTGTTGTAAGTAGACTGTAAATAATTAAATACACCACTTGTTGTAATTGGTAGTGTTGTTAAGTTGCAAATCAAATATTTCGAATTATGTAATGTCTACTTGCAATTTTTGAGGTTGCTTATAATATACATCAACATTGAGTTTTTTTTTGTTTTTTTAATGTTATCCATATTTTTTTACGAAAAATTTCAATCAGAGCATTATAATATAAAAAATTTCCAAAAAAAGCATTAAATTTTTAAAATTTACCAGCAGAGCATCAAAACGCCCTTTCCAATGACGTTTTATACTTTTCGTCAGTAATCTGGAAGGAAAAAAAAATTTATTTTAGAAAAATGCCCTTTGGAAGGACGTTTTTTCTAGAAAAAACGCCCTTCCTAGGAACGTTTTTCTACTCTCTCTCCTCTCCTCTCTCTCTCTCTCTCTCTCTCTCTCTCCTCTCCTCTCCTCTCTCTCTCTCTCCCCTCCTCTCCCCTCCCCTCCCCTCCCCTCCTCTCTCTCCTCTCTCCTCTCCTCTCCTCCCTCCTAGGCCAATTTATTTGTTAATTTAATATATTTTGTTAATTGGTTAATTTATTTTAACGAAAATAACAAAAAAAATTCTGTTTTTTTGTTAATTTATTTTGTTAATTGGTGGGAGGCCAATTTATTTTGTTAATTTTCTGTTTTATTTAAGAAAATATATTTTAATGAAATAAAATTAAAATAAATTAACAGAAAATTTACTGTATCGAAATTTCAAAATTAACAAAAAGTTAAAATAAATTAACTCAATTATCGATATGTATCAAAATTTTAAAATATCCCAAATTTTTATCCTTAAAATTTGTTAAGGTATTCTGTTATTTAAAATATCCCAAGATTTTATTAACAGTAAATTTATTATTGGTACAGTAAATATTTTGTACAAAAAAAAAAATCAAAATCAAAATTTGGAGGTCGAAACATCGTTTTTTGCGATTCTAAAAATTTGGAAAGTCCGTCAAACGGTGAAACGGTTTATCCCGAAGTACTTTTCTATACGATCATTTTGGCACAAACTGGACCTTGTTTCGATCTCCCAGTCAAAAGTTATGATACTTTAAAATTTTATATTTTATAATTTTATCTGTAATATGTACGTCTTACTTCGGATGAAAATTCTCTCTACACGAATTGTGTTACTCTCGTCGAAAACATACAAATCGACCTATTGTGTGACGAAAAACGATTTGAAAACAAATAGTTATGGGCGTTCGAAGTCTGATCGACGACAGACGTAATATTCGTACGGTAGATTTTTATTTTGGGTTCAATGATAAAATATTTTATTTTCGATGTTAAACTCGTCTCACAAAAAAATAAAAAAATCAGAGTATATATATATATATATATATATATATATATATATATATATATATATATATATATATATATTACTTTGCCTAAGGAGAGGAGAGGAGAGGAGAGGAGAGGAGAGAGAGAGAGAGAGAGAGAGGAGGGGAGGGGAGAGGAGAGAGAGAGAGTGAGAGAGTGAGAGAGAGGGAGGGGAGGGGAGCGGGAGAGGAGGAGAGCGGAGAGGAGAGAGAGGGGGGGGGGGGGGGGGGGGGTGAGGGGGGGGGGGGGGGGGGAGGGGAGGGGGAAAGAGAGAGAGAGGAGCGGGAGAGGAGGAGAGAGGAGAGCGCGGAGAGGAGAGAGGAGAGGAGAGAGAGTGAAAAAACGTCCTTCCAAATGGCGTTTTTCTTAAATATATATATTTTTTTTCCTTCCGTTAACGGAAGCTAACGGATTACTGACGAAAAGTATAAAACGTCCTTGGAAAGGACGTTTTGATGCTCTGCTGATAAATTTTAATAATTTAATATTTTTTTGGAATTTTTTTATATTATAATACTCTGATTGAAATTTTCTGTTTTTTTTATTTTATCAATCAGTGAATATTCTTAATTATTTATGTTTTTAGTGGAATGTGTAATGTTGAAAAAAAAAAGGTGGAATTACAAAATATAAAGCGACTCTTGAGATCCATGAAGGGTGATCCAACGGTCAGGTGGGCGGAGACGTGAATGAACCGGTCCATTATTGGGACGCGCTGATTTAATTATTTCACTCCGATTCTTATATTTTGCATATACATCCCTAGTATTTTTATTGTTATTTTTTGACTTTATTGTTTTTTTAAACCAAATATATTTTAGTTTCAAAGCAAGATTTTTATTTAACTATATAACAAATTTACTGTTTGGATGTTCAATCCAAATATATTTTATAAGCAAAAATATCTTATTATTTAAAATAGCTATTTAAATTTAGTTTTATTTAAATATTTGTTGATATCGGTTACCATACCGTTGGATGGTCAAATAGCATATGGCTCTACTTAAATCTTTTAAGTTAAGATATTTTAAATATGAATAAGTATAAAGTTTATTCGAATAAATCTTAAGACATATAACACTGTGTTGAGATTAGGATAAACTTAGAGAAAAAAAAATTTTAAACATAAAAGTTTAACTTTCAATTGTAGATACACTTAGAGATAGGCGTAATTATCTTGTTAATTTATGATTACATTTTATAAGTCGATGTTGTGACACAACATTGTATTAGCAAACCATCTAAAATTTCTCTAAATTCAAAATAATTCCATAAAGATTGTTAAGGTTCCCTAACTATTTTCCCTAATATTGTAAAGAATCATGATTATGAAATTAGAGCTAAGTAGAATATAATTTTCGTGATTTATTTACAAATATTGGCTATTATGTTAACATATACTTGTATAATATAGTTTAGATTAAAGAAGTTATAGTTTATTTTTTAAAATTTTTATTTTATAACTTTTGATAAATTTTAAGCCATGTCTAATATATTGATTAGTTGAAGATCAAGTTATATGAATAAGTATAATGTTTGAATTTTATATTTTTTTATAAGCTTAATACTTTGAATCATAAATTCTGATAAAATAAAACGGTAGAATAAATATATTACAAAATAAACACAAAATTTTAAAGAGTATTTTTGGGTAAGATTAAATTTAATTTTTTTTTATGGTATGGCACAATGGATTGGATGGCATTATGCTCAAGAAGAAAAGCCTCTTATTTTAGAAATTACAGAAAAAAACTCAAAATAAGTTGTTAGACTTTCAAGATTAAATTAGATGACATAACACCATTTCATGTCCCAAAATTAGCTCTTAATTTAAGTAAAAATCTCGAAACAATTGTGGGAGCTTGACAAAAGTATATGAGGCGATGTCGAGCTATGCCACCCTCGCCAAGGCTTAATTGTGTCTTTTTCTCATCTAGTTGATTATGCACATATCTGAAGATATTTTTTTTGTAAGAGAAAATTAATAGAAAAAAGCAAGATTGTGTCTGTCCAACCGCGTGCTTGCATACCCCTTCGAAAATTAGCTTCATAGGGAGATCACATGTGTGATATATATTGGACATTTGCTAAATTAGTGTTCTAGACTTACCTATTTTTATAAAATTTTACGGAGAACAAATATTCACAATGAACTCCGTTAAAAACTAATTGTAGGCAAGAAATCAATAACAATACAAATGTTTAGATATTAGTAATATGTTGATTTTTTTCTATAACCACTCAATCGCAAATAATTACATATGAATAAGACATGACGGAAAAGTAAGAATCATAATTAAGTACCATTCATTTGTATAAATTTTAGTATGGTAAGAATTACAACCACAAGAAACAAGATGATGGTTAGGTTGAACGCAATCTTCTATCTCATGTTGCATAGCTACACAAACAATATCGTATTACCAAAATTGGTGCACGTACTGGGATATTGGTTAGATTCAGTTAAATTTATATTTACGCTGCATCTCCATATGTCATTGTTGTATCATTGTTGCCTTGTGACGGCAACACAAAACAACCAAAAGGAAAACATAAAATCTAAAATATTTTATTATTATTATTTTTTGTAAAAACAATTATTCAAAGGGCCTATGTGAAAAACTTCCCCAAAACTATGCACCTGGACCCCAGTGCCAGCCAATGTGAGCTCATTACAGTGGACTGGTTGGTTGGACTTTCGGGTTCCGGGTGCGACGGGGCGGCTTATCCACTATAGGCATCCGCTTCCCAAGACCCTCCCCACCTATTCCCAGCGGTTGGATCGACCCGGTTACCGACACGTGGCATCCGATGGGCTCAAGTAGGCGGTAGGGGGTCAGGTGTGGGCCCCACCGAGTTGGGTGGAGCGGCGAGCGAGTATAAATTTTGGAGAAGAGGCGCTTCTTCTTCGCCACCCCCATTTGGAAAGAATCCGTGAATTCTCCTCTCTGTCGCTCTCCTAAAAAAAAAAAACTCTCCCCCTAGATTTTTTCTAGGGTTAGGGTTTACTTCTTTCTTCTTTAGTCTCGAGCGGCTTCAGTTGACCGGAGCCTTTTCCGGCGGCGGCGCCATGGGCGGCGACAAGGGGATCAGCCTCGAGGAGATAAAGAATGAAGCTGTGGATCTGGTGAGAAGCTGATTCAACTCTTATTATGATCATATTATTTTTGTTGTTTAGATTTTTTTTGGTTCTATACTTTTGTGTTATGTAGTAATTTTTTTGGTATTTAGAAGGATTAAACCAAAAAAATTCAGGGAATAATAGTGATTTTTGAGTAGATCGGACCTCAAATGAGAATGTCTCGCGAATCTGAATCAAATAATAGAGATTTGTGTTAATTTGTGTTTGCTTTGTTTTGAGTATGAGCAAGGAATCCTTAAAAACCTGAATTTTTGTGTGTTTTGTAGTACTTTTTTGGTTTTTAGAAGGATTAAACCAAAAAAATTCATGGAATAATAGTGAATTTCGAGTAGATCATACGTCAGATGAGAATATCTTCTATTTATGGCGAATCTGAATCAAATAATAGAGATTTTTGTTAATTTGTGTTTGCTTTGCTTTGAATATGACTATATGAGAAAGGAATCTTTAAGAACCTGGAAAAATAAACAGTCCAAAAAAAAATCTGTTATTATTATTTTAATATTTTCTTCACGTGGATCAGTTGACTAAAAAATAATTAAGAAAGATCGTTATCTGTTAATTAATTCTACTATTTTGTCCTTGTTTTCTCAGTACGTCCGTCGTACATGACTGCACCAGTACATCCTTTCCTGGGATGGATTTCTCGCCCGTAAATAACGGGAAAGATGTAAATAATAACAATAATAAAAAAGAAAATTACAAAAAGAGTAAATCATCTTTAGATGATGGAGGTGTGGGATGTCGTGTTCACCGCTATTTTATAGTCCTATGCCTAAAGTAGGTTTTGCGTGGGGACCATTCATAAGGGCCATACTCTTTAGGTTAGGGCCTCTAGACGGAATAAAGACTAAAATTGAAAAAAAAATGTTCAAAAAAATACGATTCTGTTTCTTTGATCACAAGTCGAGTCTGTTTTTTTTTTATTGCGTGGACATGTTAATATGATAAAATTGATAGTTTAGGACGATGGAAACGACAGTTTGACAGACACTTGTCAGTTATATCATGATATATTTTTAGCAATTTTTATGAGATCAAGCGATTGTATCACAACTCATGATTTAGATAGTTATGGATCAGGAAAAAAGGTTTCTACTGAAAAATTAAGCTGACAAAAACTTTGCAATCGATGCATTCTAGATGTTATAAAGCTTGTGACTTGTCGGTAGTAGGCCCTCTGAGCTTATAGGGGCCCGAGACGAACTTTCAAAATGAGGCCCCCATACATAATGTAAAAAGAATGAAACAAAAGCAAAATAAAAAAAATGTCTCCACCAAGATTTGAACTAGGAACCTCTTGTGTTCACATAATAACAACTACACCACAATTTCTTTATGATAAGAAGGGCCTATGACACATACTAGTTCTATTTTCGGTACAAAATTATTTATATATTTAAACCGATTTTTTTTGGGCCCTCCTGGCCCATAGGGGCCCTGGGCGGTCTGGCTGCCCTTGGTCAGGGCCGACCCTGGTCGGTAGATCTGTTCATTGTAGTCTCAGATAAGAGTATGTAATGTTCACCTTGGAGATATTTAATTTTGTAGTTGGGACTCATTGAAACCCGGCGATTTATTAAAAAAAATTGGAACTGCTACATTGTTTAACTTCAAAATTGCATGCATCATGAGTGCTCCTACAATATGTTGTGACGATTGTAGACCATTAACAAAAGAAAATTATTATGTGGTTTTGATACGATTTCTGAAAACTTTATCTGGAGTATATTCAGATGTAGGAAGTGGTTATGCAGTTAAAATGTGTAAAAAAAAATGTTTATTCTACCAGATTTGTTTTAAAACTAATTTCAGTTTTAGGAGATTAATAGAAAATATTTGAGATTATCTTGATCAAATATCACATTCCAAATTTACATAAGGAAAATAATTGAAAGGTTTATTCTACCAAAAAAAATGTTTATTCTACCAGATTTTTTTTTTTAAGTTTTTAAGTTTTACGGGATTTGTTTTTTTTTTTAATAGCAAATCTGTTTTTTATTTTTATTTGATCTAATGAAAGACCACAATGTCTTGATAATTATAAGGCTAGTTTAAACATTTTATACCTGGAGCAGGAGTTATTGTAGGTTTTATAATGATCATTAGCGAACTCTTTTGTTTCATGGTGACATGACATGATATCTGGATTTGTTACCAGGAACGAATTCCGATTGAGGAAGTGTTTGAACAGCTCAAATGCACCAAGGAAGGTCTATCATCGCAGGAAGGAGCCAGCAGACTTGAAATCTTTGGCCCCAACAAGCTCGAAGAGAAGAAGGTCTACTATTTACTGTTGTTTCTTTTTTCACATTGCTTTATAGTAGGAATGATTTCTCCTATATATATTATACCATCTCGTTCTGAAATTTCAATTGAATTGTAATCACAGGAAAGCAAAATTCTGAAATTTCTGGGCTTCATGTGGAATCCCCTTTCTTGGGTTATGGAAGCAGCTGCCATCATGGCCATTGCATTGGCCAATGGTGACAACAAACCACCAGACTGGCAAGACTTCGTTGGAATTGTTGTACTTCTGGTCATCAACTCAACTATCAGTTTTATTGAAGAAAACAATGCTGGCAATGCAGCAGCGGCTCTGATGGCTGGTCTTGCTCCCAAAACGAAAGTAGGAAGCTACTGACTACATATCCCAAATCTTCAGTCAAATCATTTCTCTATCAACTTGGTTGTTATTCTTATGTTGATTCACTTGATCCTGGGAGTGCAGGTTCTGAGAGATGGTAGCTGGAGTGAGCAAGATGCATCAATTCTTGTGCCTGGAGACATCATCAGCATCAAATTGGGAGACATTGTCCCCGCTGATGCACGTCTACTTGAAGGTGATCCTTTAAAGATTGATCAATCTGCCCTTACTGGAGAGTCCCTCCCTGTCACCAAGAGTCCTGGTGATGAGGTTTTCTCTGGTTCAACCTGCAAGCAGGGAGAAATCGAGGCAGTTGTTATTGCTACCGGTGTTCACACATTCTTTGGTAAGGCTGCCCATTTGGTGGACAGCACCAACCAAGTTGGCCACTTCCAAAAAGTCCTCACGGCTATTGGTAACTTCTGTATTTGCTCCATTGCTATTGGAATTCTTGTCGAGATCATCGTCATGTACCCGATCCAGAAGAGGAAATACAGAGATGGCATTGACAATCTGTTGGTCCTCTTGATTGGAGGTATCCCTATTGCTATGCCAACTGTCTTGTCTGTTACCATGGCTATTGGATCTCACAGGCTCTCGGAGCAAGGTGCTATCACCAAGAGAATGACAGCCATAGAGGAGATGGCTGGCATGGATGTTCTCTGCAGTGACAAGACTGGGACTTTGACACTCAATAAGTTGAGTGTTGACAAGAACTTAATTGAGGTGTTTGCCAAAGGAGTAGATAAAGAGCATGTAGTTCTATTGGCTGCAAGGGCATCAAGGACAGAAAACCAGGATGCTATCGATGCCGCCATGGTTGGGATGCTTGCCGACCCAAAGGAGGTATATCTAATTTACTTGTACACTCTTTTATATATCGAGATTTGGGGCTTATATGTGAATATAATGCAGTGGTTTTTCATGTTTGTACCCTATGTAAATGTGTTCGTATCTAATGTGTAGGCTAGAGCTGGTATTAGAGAAGTACATTTTCTTCCTTTCAACCCTGTCGACAAGAGAACTGCTCTAACATACCTTGATAATGAGGGTAATTGGCACCGTGCTAGTAAAGGTGCTCCCGAGCAGGTAAACTAATAGGATTTCCTTGCTCTTTTGATAAATGGGTCATTAGCCGAATTAGTGACACATGACTCACATAAATAATTTTGTCGCTGGACTAGATTATATCCCTTTGCAACTGCAAGGAAGATGTTAGGCACAAGGTTCATTCTGTTATTGACAAGTATGCTGAACGGGGGCTTCGATCGTTGGCTGTCGCTAGACAGGTTTGTTATTTATATTTAAATTACTTCTTTTATATAATGTTTTAGCTCTTATGTTGTTACTTATGCTGCAGGAAGTTCCTGAGAGGAACAAGGAAAGCCCTGGAGGACCATGGCAATTTGTTGGTTTGTTGCCACTATTTGACCCCCCTAGACATGACAGTGCCGAAACCATTCGCAGGGCTCTAAATCTTGGTGTCAATGTGAAGATGATTACTGGTAATTTAGTTCTTATTTTCTCATCTTTTAGTACTGTCCTATCTGTAGCCTCTCATCTAAATCAAACTTATTTTATGTTATCTAGGTGATCAACTTGCTATCGCTAAAGAAACTGGCCGAAGACTTGGAATGGGAACAAACATGTATCCTTCCTCATCATTGCTTGGGGGGAATAAAGATGCTTCAATAGCTTCTCTTCCTGTTGATGAGTTGATTGAGAAGGCTGATGGCTTTGCTGGAGTTTTCCCAGGTTAGCTTGGTCAAGTATCTACCATCTCCATAAGTACTTCTTAGGTCCTTGGCATCAGGTTTGACGTCGATTCGATTTTGCTGCAAACAGAGCACAAATACGAAATTGTGAAGAAGTTACAAGAGAAGAAACACATATGTGGCATGACTGGAGATGGAGTGAATGATGCCCCAGCTCTCAAGAAGGCCGATATTGGAATTGCTGTTGCTGATGCCACAGATGCTGCTAGGAGTGCTTCTGATATTGTCCTCACTGAGCCTGGACTCAGTGTCATCATCAGTGCTGTTTTGACCAGCAGAGCCATTTTCCAGAGGATGAAGAATTACACAGTAACTATTTTTGTTCTTTGTTATAGTTTCTTCCTCCAGTTTCCAATGTAGCATAAATTTTTTGACTAAGATAGTTCCTTTTTTTTTCCATTGCAGATTTATGCCGTCTCCATTACCATTCGTATAGTTGTAAGTACCAGACTAAATTCCTATTCCTGCCAATTTACTTGGTAGGTAGATTAAGAAAATGCCCTTTTTATTATGACTTGTAAATATTTTCTTTCCTATCACTGTAGCTTGGATTTATGCTTATTGCATTGATATGGAAGTTTGACTTCTCACCATTCATGGTTTTGATCATTGCTATTCTTAATGATGGTGAGTTGGCCTAATTAACTGCTAATTGTTGCATAGCATTTTCTGTTCACGTTGTCCGTTTGCTGAACATTGAGTTTGATCTTGAATGTGATTTGGTCATTGTAGGTACCATCATGACAATCTCAAAAGATCGAGTGAAGCCATCTCCGACACCTGACAGCTGGAAGCTAAAGGAGATTTTTGCTACTGGTGTTGTGTATGGCAGTTACTTGGCTTTGATGACAGTCATCTTCTTCTGGGCCATGAAAGAGACCGATTTCTTCTCTGTAAGCATTCTGTACTCCTTTTTCATGTTCGCTTGCATGTGCATATGGCTGTATCACTTCACAACTATATTCTCTATTGAGTTGTACCAATTATTATCATACACCATTTTGACACCTGGGTTATGTGTTTCACTTTGGCTCAAACATATTTGGGCACATTCAAAGAGAAACTGATCATGATGATGCCCTTTGCAGGATAAATTCGGTGTTCGATCAATAAGGCACAGTGGGGATGAAATGATGTCTGCCCTTTACTTGCAAGTCAGTATTGTGAGCCAGGCACTTATCTTTGTCACTCGATCACGTAGCTGGTTCTTTGTTGAGCGCCCTGGACTGCTATTGGTCTTTGCATTTTTTGTTGCTCAGCTGGTAAGATTTCTCTTGTTACTTTTGTAACATCCTATATTATGCAAGTAGAATTTGTGTTCCTGTTCCTTTCTCATTGCTGGGTTCCTACCAAAAGAATAATCACCAGCAAGTATTCATCTTTGCTTCTACGTTCATCATCACCATCTACTAAAAAGTTGATTTTGGACAGGTTGCTACTCTTGTAGCAGTCTATGCCAACTGGGGCTTTGCTCGAGTGAAAGGTATTGGCTGGGGTTGGGCTGGAGTTATCTGGCTTTACAGTGTTGTTTTCTTCTTCCCTCTTGACTTGTTCAAATTTGCTATTCGGTATATCCTAAGTGGAAAGGCTTGGGACAACCTCCTGGAGAACAAGGTAAATACCCGTAGTATTTGTCTTGCCTACTCTTAAGAAGTTCATGGATTTCTTCCCTATTCTTAGTTTGTATTCATCTGGTTTTTTGTTTTCTGTGCAGACTGCATTTACTACTAAGAAGGATTATGGTAGAGAAGAGAGGGAAGCTCAATGGGCAATGGCACAAAGGACACTCCATGGGCTCCAACCTCCTGAAACTGGCAACAATTTTTTCTCTGATAAAAGCAGCTATAGAGAATTATCCGAGATTGCTGAACAAGCGAAGAAGCGAGCAGAAGTTGCAAGGTTTGTCCTCTCTCTATCCATAGCCCCATGCTTTTTGTTTCCAGTTCAACTTTTGTAACAATTTAAGTTCCATATAAACTTCATAGCATTTGCCAAAATAATATGCGTATAGGAGACTAAATGATGATTTTTTTTCGTTGTTAATCTGCAGACTGAGGGAGCTCAACACTCTCAAGGGGCACGTGGAGTCGGTAGTGAAGTTGAAAGGGCTCGACATTGACACAATCCAGCAGCACTATACAGTATAAGTAACCAAATTATAGAGTTTTGGATACCCTAATTATTGAAAAGAGGCATTTCAAGGGGGGACTCCCTAATTAAAACCCTTGAAGGGGTGTTCTAGAAGACTGGTACAAGAGGAAAAAAAGAAGAAGAAAACCTCTTGTGCCTTTTAAGTTTACCACCAGTTTCATGAATCTTTTGTATTTCTTTCTCTTTCACTATTTTCTTCCTTGATGAGAGCTGTGGATGACAGCCTATTGCCAGCCGTGCTGATGTAGATCAGAATAACAGACTGCATTCTTCTCCACTTCTTTCTTTTTTAGTTTTCCTATTATATGAAATCTAAAGTATGCACTTTTAGTAAATTTGTGGATGCTCTCTCTATTAATCTATGATCACTGTGTTGTTGCTGATGCATTTGAGGTGAATATTGTGCATTCTTCCTCGTAAATGGTTCAAATTTCCTGTGGATGCTATCATGCTTGTCGCATTCTTGAATAAATGTCAAGTTTGGCTTGTTGAAGTGTAGCAACAAATATTGACATAGAGGTCATCTTTTCTCAGCATTAGGTCACTTGTTGACAGCGGATGATGAATGGCAACTAAAGAGAGTATGTTAATATAACACGCTTTTCATTTTCAACGTTATTCTTCCGAGAGTTTCGTGTAATGTTTGTGGGAAAATTAAAACTCATGTTGGGAAGGAACTCGGGGGGGGGGGGGGGGGGGGGGCGGGGGGTGGGGGGCGGGGGCGGGGGCAAACTCTTTAGTACTGTAACATTTCTTCTTCTTTTTCTTTTTTCTTTTTTTTTCCCCTTCTATTGAGCAGACTTTTGATTGTGCGTCCGGTACTGGGGTGAAGGGGCATGATTCAGTTTTGAACCGAATCGAATAGGAGTAGGAGAATCGGTTCGGTTTGGAAAAAAAATTGGTTCGTTTTAAAAATACTAAAAAAATTATTCGGTTTTAGTTTTGGATTTCGGTTTCAGTCCAGAATCAAAAACCGAATAAGATTTATGCTATTATATAAATATCATAATTTTATGCATATTTTGTGATTAAAAATGAGTGTTTTGAAAACAACAATTATATGTATATGTTTTGAATCACAATTTTGTAATTTTAACAATTAATATAACTTTCAGAATGACTTTTGAAATACAACAAATATGTGTAAAAATTTATAAATTTTAATATAGTTTAACCACAATTTTAACATTGGATCCGATTTATTAAACAATAGCAATAATTCAACCGAATATATCTTTCGATTTTTGTTAATTTTGGTTGGTTTTTGTTTTAAATATTTAGAATTCGGAATTTTTTAAAAAGATGATAAAAAATGTTAAAATACTGAGAAAGATAATATGTATGAAAATTAATAGGAAGGTAATACATCGCCAAAGTGCTGGCGAGATGGCCACATGCCATCATTTCGCCAAGATACATGGCGAGCTTGCTGCTTTTCTTATTATTATTAATTTTTCGGAAAATTTCGTTTAGAGCAACGAAATTAATACAAATTTTACTCAGAGCATAAAAGTTTTAAAATTTTCAGAAAAAGTATCATAACGTCCATCGAAAAGACGTTTTACGATTTCCAAAAAAAAATTCATCGGTTGCCGTTAAAAAATTTACTCAGTTAAAAAAAAAAATTAATATAAGAAAGAAAAAACGTCCTTCCAAAGAACGTTTTTCTATATTATATATATATATATTTCTTTACCCCCCCCTCTCTCTCTCTCTCTCTCTCTCTCTCTCTCACTCAATCACTCTTCTCTCTCTCACTCACCCTCTCTCTCTCTCTCTCTCTCTCTCTCTCTCTCTCTCTCACCTTTGTCAACCATTCATCAATGGCGGAGGAGAAGAAGAAGAAGATAAAGATCCCGTTCGTGATCACCCCCTCCGAGTCCCAAGCCATGATGTCCGAACTCAACGTCTCCTCCCTCCCGGAGCTCCTCTCCCTCCTGGTCCCCTCCGCGCAGCTCCTCTCTCGCGCCCCGATCTCCTCTTTCCCCGTCGGCGCCATCGGCCTCGGCTCCTCCGGCCGGATATACGTCGGCGTCAACCTCGAGTTCCCCGGACTCCCCCTCCACCACTCCGTCCACGCCGAGCAGTTCCTCGTCACCAACGCCCTCCTCCACGCCGAGCCCTCCCCCCACCTCATTGCTGTCTCCGCCGCCCCCTGCGGCCAGAGGAAAAACGAAATTTTTCCTAGGAACTGCTCGGCGTTTAGAGAAGAGAGAGAAGAGAGAGAGAGTTAACTGGTAAAAAAAAGAAAAAATGTCCTTTAGAAGGACATTTTTTATAGGAAAAACGTTCTTCCAAAGGACAATTTTTTTTTAACTGAGTTTATTTTTCACCGCAACCGATGAAATTTTTTTGGAAATCGTAAAACGTCCTTCCGATGGGCGTTATAATATATTTTTTGAAAATTTTAAATATTTTATGCTCTGAGTGAGATTTGTATTAATTTTATTGCTCTGAACGAAATTTTCCATTCAATTTTTCAATTTTTTGCTAAAAAAAAAAAAAAACCATAACGATTAAGTCGTCAGCCCTGTTGGCGAGGCAGCAACACTTACCAACTCAGGTGAATAGATTTTTTTTTCTTCTAAAAAAATAGTGAAGTCGCCAACGATAATGGCGAGGGAGCAACTTTGGCCAGCTGTTTGCAACTTTTTACCGTCCGTATTGGCGACGAATTTGACGATTTATTGACTGGTTGGGGGTAATAGTGACGAAATGTTGTGGTAAATGTTGCAAAGTCGCCAAAACATTTGGCACATATTCTCCCCCTCCCCCTCCACTCACTGCTGGAGATTTTTTTTTTTCTCTTTTTGTTCCTGCCCAAAAAAAAAAAAAAAAAAATTTCTCAACCCTGCCAGCTCGCCAACAAGGTTGGCGACTTTGATGATTGCTCCTACCTCGCCAACGCAGTTGGCAATCTATTACCCTCTTTCCGATATCCCAAATATGATAATTTTTTTGTCTATTTTACCATTTTTTATTACCTTTTAGGAAATTTTATGTTTAGAATTTCGATTTATTCGACTTTAACTATTTCGTTTTAGAAACTGAATAAACCAAATGTTCAACCCTACTGGTGTGCTTCAATAGCCAGGAGAACAAAAAACTTCGTCTAGGCTCAGCGTGGAAAATTTTGTTTTGGCTAGTCGCAAAAGCAAGCAATAGTACGATCAAACTGCAGAACCATCAGATGCCGAAGTCTATTGTCTGAATCTTCGGACTAAACTTTTTTTTTGAGATGTCCGAAGGTACGCACGGAACTTTTTTGCATGCTGCATTGTATGCAATTTGGGTCCACTGTCCCATATCTCTTCCGCGGTTTGATTCCGAAATCGTCCGTCTAGCCAATGAGATTATACCTCTTCTCAGACCACAAAGCCAATTTAGTTCGATTTCGGACTAACACTTGTCATACCACATTTTCAGTACATTTATAAGTGAGAATGATGAGTCAACAAAAAATTGCTCGAATGGAGGGCCATTCCTGCTCGTAGAAACTTACCTTTCCCAATCAAAACCTGACAACTCACAACATATCACCTCCGAGTCTCCTACCCTAACTGATATGGAAACATGCCCTCCCAGTCCTAATCATCCTTCACTATCACATTCCAATTCACACTCCAACTCCGCTCCTTCCTCCGCATCAAATTCCATCGTTAAATATCCCAAAGTTGTTCACCTCTCCACCATGCCCCTGGAATTTATCATTCAGTCTTCGGAGACGTGCCCTATAATCGAACACCCCATCTCCTCCACACTCATCAATGACATCCCCTTCCAAATACCTTACTTCAGTGGAAAGAATAAGAAAGAAGAAGTTGACCAGATGTGCCTTCAACGCCCAACCATATACTATTCAGGAACCATGCTCAAACCCATCAACCTTAATTATTCACCAAGACCACTCCACCACTGGCAATATCTCTTGGAAGAGATTGGCTCAGAATGTCAAGGTCTCCAATCTTTGCTCAAAATGACTTCTTTCCTCACAAAGATCTCATCCCTTATCATCAAACGACAATCGAACTGACTTTTACTTTCAAAGGGTTCTTCATCGAGCATGTGCCTCGGTTATAGAATATGAAAGCAGATGTTTTGGCCGGCTTAGCAGTATCATTGGCCATTCCCCTAAAGAGACAACAATCATTATGCTAACAGGACGAGAATTATTCTGTACAAAAAACAACTTGCACGTTGAACCGAGTTACGTCATAAAGTCAACCTCCATGGATAAAGATCGGAGAGACCTTTTTATAGACTACGCTGCTTATTATATTCTTTCAGAAAATCTGAAAGAAGCCACTTCTATTAAAAGGCGTTCACTCTGATTCTACTATGACGCCTCATCCAAAATATTATATCGTCGTTCTTATGAGATATTGCTTCTACATTGTCTTTCCAACCGTGAAGTAAGACAGTCACTCTGGAAAGCTCATGATGGCATCTGTGGAGCACATCAGCCAGGTCCTAAATTACAAGACCACCTCAGGAGAATGGGTTATTATTGGCCCACCATGGTGGTAGATGTCGTAGATTACCCTCGTAAATGTAAGTCATGCTAAATCTATGATGATTTTATCCACCAACCAACATAGTTCTTACACCCTACAGCTGTATCCTGGCCTTTTGAGGCTTGGGAAATGGATATTATTGGTCCGATCAGCCCATCTTCTTCTAGAGGACATCGATTTATACTTGTAATAACCAATTACTTCTCCAAATGGGCAGAAGCAGTCCTGCTTATCGAAGTTAAGACGTCCAAAATAATTAACTTTGTCAAACACCATATTATCTATCGTTTCGGTGTTCCCAAGAGGATAATACATGACAATGGGCTGCAATTCGCCAGCCAAGCATTTTATCGATTCTGTGACAAGAATCGTAGCCAAAATATAGTATATATAACCTACAATCCAGCAGCCAATGGCTTAGCGGAAACCTTCAACAAGACCATAATCAAACTCCTTAAAAAGTTTGTCTCATCCGACAAACACGATTTGAATGAGAAACTCGGAGAGTATTTATGAACTTATCATACAACAGTTCAAACTCCAACTAGTTGTACACCATTCTCTTTGGTCTACGGATGCAAAGCAGTTCTTTCACTTGAAATTCAGATACCTTATCTTAGAATAGCCATTGCTAATGAGCTAACAGTAGAGAATAATGATCGATTGCACCTGCAAAAATTATAAGCATTGGATGAAAAGTGCTTGCACGCTCAACAACGTATTGAGCTATACCAAGTACACATTTCTAGAGCTTTTAATCGAAAGGTCAAAGAAAGAATATTCCAGGTCGATGAATTGGTCCTTTCAGTAAGGAGACATATGATCACAACCCATAAAAGCAAATGCAAATTCCAAGCTAAGTGGAAAGGTCCTTATGTGGTGGAGACAATATTCTCCAACGGAACATACATGCTCGCTAAACCTAATGGAGATTTGATAATGATGCCTATCAACGACATATTCCTCAAGAAGTATTATGTCTAAGCACGACATATTCCTTTCCATCTCCAGCAGATTAAAATAAGATGTACAACAAATACATCTTTAATCCCCAGCAACTCGTAGCCTACACGGCCTCTCGAACTATTACCTATATTTATTTTTTAATAAGAAATAAGTAATGGGTCCTCAAAGTTTTCTAGTGGGACAATACTCAGATCCAACAGAACACTCTCGTTGAGATAATTTAAACGATTCTCTCCAGCAAAAATATTCTATTCTTAAAGCCCAGTTGTTTTAAGGATATCCTGTTCCTGATCCCCAGTTGGATTGAGAATAATCTCGCATGTTTATTCACCAGTCAATAAGTGTAATGTGATTCATGTCCATATTACCTCTTAATCATGTTCCATTTACTATCCCCTAAAGAGAAGACAATAGTTCACCCTTGAACTACTCTCTCTTCTCTTCCCCAGTGGAATAAACTAGTGAGCTATCACGTCCATATCACCTCTGATAGTATTGCATCCCATAAAATTTATTATTTGTACTCAGCATGAGTACGACTTAAGTGATAAATCTACCAAATTCTCCTATAGAGTTATTCTGCTATGTCCATAATACCTCTGAGCAGAATATACTCCATAGGTCTCGATTTGAAAATATTACTAAGGTAAAACAAAATCTCTTTATTTATAGAAAATAAGGAGGAACAATACAAATACTTAAGGAGAGGATGAGTCAGAATCTCCTAAATTATTTACAAATATTACAAGAGCGTGAATGATACAGACATCAGAATATGCAAATGTTCGACGGGTAGTCATTATTCTGGCCTGATCTTCTCGTTCTTCCACGATAGCAGATGAAACAAGGGGATCACTTACATCAATATGAGGTTAGGTAGGTCCACCCAATAAAGGATGGATAAGATCCTGGAGAACATCTGTTTTACCCGGTTGGATAGTAGACACCTCTTTCGTTTCTTCAGCAGAAGACGACTTGATAACAGAAGGAGAAATAATGGTCTCATCAAATTCCTCGTCTTTCCTCTTCGAAGTAGCCTCAGAAGTCATTTTGCAAGTCTTCGAGAGAATGGAACAAGCAACTCCAGTTTCTATAAGATAGAAAATGACGGTTCGAATTCCCAAACACGACTCCTCAGTGAAATGAGACTACGGTTGGTTTTCCCAAGCGAAGAGCATAATACAAAACATAAAACTGTTTTGTATGTTGGTCCGAGGATTTCCATATGCGAGCATTTGTCTGATTGACAAAAAATATTGCATAGTGCGCATGACCAAATAATTTGCAGAAATGGTTACAAAAGTGCGCGCGATAAACCGTACAGTGCGCACAAAATCCAGTTTTCTCTAAATACATATTTGTGCGCGTATCAGTGGGATGACAGGAGAAAGTCAACATATTCAGTCTTTTCTGATACATGTCGACCAAAGTCTTCAGTCATCAACACACATACAACACAAGAAGTCAAAAGCTAAAATTTTATTAAAGCTTAATCATGATTACATATGATGAAGATCTATCACACCTAGATTTTTATTCTAAAATCATGATTATATATATGGAAATTTATTACACCTGAATTTTTATATGATGGGGAACTATCACAGGGCCATCCCTATCTCTGTGTCATATCTGCTCCTTTATTTTTTAAGGCACAAAAAAATGGGCTCCTCAGTGCAAACCACAGTACATGGAGAAGAAATTCATGTTGTGGACGAGGATGTTATACAGCACTGGGCCTATTTAAATTAGCATAGACCCATTTCTGTCTTGACTCGATGGAGGACATGACGAGTCAAACGAAAGCTGTTCCGCTATCGCCATCCAGCGCCACCGCTAGAAGTCTCGGTTGGGGATTCCAATCCCAACCCTGTAATCAGCACATGGGCCATATTAAGAGAGTAATTCCAGCGAGCTGGGTTTGAAGACAATGAATAGTCTTCTGGGTAATTCGTTAGTTCAATATGAACGATGAAGCCAATGATATCCTTCCATAATCCATCACACAAAGAGCTCAGCGGTAACAATCTCCAGACGAGCCTCTCACACATCGTTGAGAAGCGTCTCCTCTTGCGTCTTCTCGATGAACAATAAAGCAGATAGAGCCATACTTCTATAGTCACCTTTGTAGGCTCACACTTAACGGGGGCCATGCTCAAATCTCATAGCAAGGAAGAGATAAGTTTGGGATTGTTGGTAAAGTTTTGCTCTTATTTAAAGGAGAAAATATGCCAAAGTTCGGCATAGCTCTCAAAAATTGTTCCTGAAAACTGCCTGCAAATCTTGAAAAGTTGCATGCGTCTCCTCAAAGACCGCGTCAAAACCAAAAAGTAAGTCAAAGATACGTGCATATCAGCCACGTCACTTATCCGTTAGAATTCTGTCCAGAGTGCGCACACAAATATCTCAATAACTTTTATCCTTCTAATTCAAAGTATTTTGAATTCATCTGAACAAATTCAAAAACTTTGAAGAGGGTCTCGTAGAAGGTATTGTAGAAGCATAAAATGTGCGCCTTAAAGAGATGGCACAATTTTCTACAAATAAACCCAACAGAGGAAGAATGACGCACTTTCTATTTATTTTAGAAGGAAGACGCGCACTTTCTTACTTTGGCGCACTTTCTTGAAACTTCAGAAGATGGCGCACTTTCTTATTGTGGCGCGCCTTCTTAATGTTACAAAAGTTGATGCACAAACGCTCAAAGATGCACACTCTCTTCCAACATTTAATGTAATAGACTGACAGATGCAGAAATTGAAGAGTCAGAAGTCATCATTACAGCTGTGTTACGGCACGCAGACCCAGGTTATCGTTTAGCGACTCAGTTAGTGTGCCATCTTCTTCAAAAGTGCACCGCTATGCTAATTTTATCAAAAGTGTACTGCTGTGCCAACTTCTTCAAAAGTGCGCCACTGTGCCAACTTTTTCAAAAGTACGCCGCTGTGCCAACTTCTTCAGAAGTGCGCCGTTGTGCCATTTTTTTCAGAAGTGCGTCATTGTGCCAATGTCTTCAGAAGTGTGCCAGTTTCCAGACCACTTCTAAAGTGCACATACTATTCTAAATGACAATTGTTGAAGCATAAAAATACTACAGGCCGTATAGAGCACATGCTGCATAAAACATGATAGATGTGGCCAAATCGAAGCCGCATAATAGCCTTCATGCGGCCTGAACAATCAAGTCGTAAAGAAGCCACATGCGGCCTGATCAACCAAGTCGCATTGAAGCCGCATAGTATACTATATGTGGCCTGAACGACCACAGAGCAGAGTGGTCGCATAAAACCCTCTGACACAGATCTTAATGCCTGTCAGAAGCTCTGACACCTCACTCATCACCCTAAGATGCTTCAGAATCCATGCAGACGACGACTCAGAAGAAGACAACAAGTCACATCAGTGCATTAATTGCCTTGACAGACCATGCCAAGTGTCCAACGTACGCGGCTTCAAGACCCATGCGACCTCGATATCATGCGGCCAGAGCGTCCACCTGACCAAGGCCAAACAAGAGTATGCATGCGGCTTCAAGACCCATGCGGCCTCGACATCATGCGGCCAGAGCGTCCACCTGACTAAAGCTAAACAAGAGTATGCATGCAGATTCAAGACCCATGCGGCCTCGTCCACATACGGCCATAGGGTCATTCCGACCAATGCCAAACGAGAGCTTCTTTGTGACTACAATAGTATGCGGCTCTCGACTCACAAGATTTTCTGTTACAAACTGAAGACAATTTTTCACACAGTTAGTGTTGACCAAGTGTCCAATTGATCGAGTTATGCACACAACAGTCCCGAGATCTCTTCAAACAGAAAATCCTAACCAAATCCATGCGGCGGCTTGCCCTCCCCATGCAAAAATAGTTGCAAACGTATTCTGTTGAAGGAGCCTTATGGAGCTACCAAACAGAGGCATATGCGACACCCATAGCCCATCAGCACGATGGCTATAAATAGGAGCAACTGGACCGTTCTAAAGGTCGACTTTTTTTGTTTCAGAGATAGACCGAACCAAAAACATGGCTGGCTATCCGCAGATTCACACTAAAACCAAGGAGAGAAGTTCCTGCGTTCGGATCGTCCACGGAGTAAAGAGAGTTGCTACACTCCTAACCCTCCATCGTCACTCCCCAGATCAAAAATAAATTTGTACTTAGATTATCTCTTAGGACTCTTCTCTGTACTCTCTAGTTTGTTAATCAAAATTAAGTTCTTTTAGTTCTCGTTTTGATATCAAATGGCAAATACGAGTCACCCTGCAACAGTAGAGGAGCAACCAGCAGTCCTGTCTGCGAGAAAATCTTTCATGGATGCCCGAAGAGCCTGGATGCTTGGTAGCTGAGCCGTAGAGGCCAGAGTATTACCAAGACTGGGAACAAAAGTAGCAGGGCGACTCGCCACATTGGCTCCCTCCAGTGCGCCATCCTTAGATTGCATCACGACAGCTTTGGGAGGTGACACAACAACCTCAAGAGGGGGAACAACCTCATCATGACGGTTTACCACCCCACTATCCAGAGAAGCTTCAGCCACGGAGACCCCGACAACAACAGCTGGAGGGACAATCACCGCACTAGAAGAACCCGCAATGCCTGAGAGGTCCTGGACAGACCGTGCAAGGTGTCCTTGGCCTCCAGAAGAGCGGAGGAGAGATCCAGACCTCCTCCGAATAAGACCACCACCTTGATCTTCTTCGACATCTTCCTCGACGGCCATATCCATAGTCTGCAAGAAAAAGATAGGGTCTGCGAACAAGAGCAACCGGTAATCAGCTTTACTCGAAGAATCGAGAGTTGGAGCCAAAAATCTGACATCCCGTCAAGTTATAAAATGACGTACCAGAGGAAGGTGGCATAGGTTGTGACTTGTCCAGCGATGTCATAGCCATCCCCATGGCTTCTATGTCATCCACAGATATGTGCTCCAAAGGGGTATAAGGCTGCTCTACCGAAACCGCATCCAAGACCCGGGCCCCCAAGGTCTCAGGTGCTGGTTCTGAGACACCTATATCGAACTCCAGGGGAGATCCCTCTTCCAATTCGGCGTAGGAAACCACCGAACCAGTTGCCCGCCGGGGACGACCCCTTTTCTTCTGTGTCTGCAAATGTCCAAACATACTAGAAGTGAGATAGTTATAAAGAAGACCAGGAAGAATCAAACTAAGAGAATTTATGGATACCGCCACATCATCTAAATAGGGTCCTGCTTCAGGAATCATTAGTGCAAGGGTCCTACCTCTCCGCTTGCGGTCCCCTCCACAGGAGGCTTGGTCTTCGCAGTCGGTCCCGTCTCCGGGACTACATTGGTCCTCGCCTTCTTGGAGTAGCTAGCATGCTGGGTCCCAGCCTTCAGTTTGTGCTTCACAACCGGAGGATCATCAGAAGGAGACGTCGTCTCCCCTTCACCGGTTGATGTGTCCAACTCCACAAGCAGGGACCTAGCAACCTCTTTACCCTTTTTTGATGTTCTGCGGCCCTTTGCCTCGGGAGGCATCAACAGGGTTCCCTCGATATAACTTCTCTCCGAGTCAAAGTTAGGCGACGGGGCGTTGGTCGTACAATAATACATGGCCGCCGTATATAGTATTCTTGGCATAACCCCGGATGTTGGCAATCGAAACTGAACTTTGCTGCCGGTTGCATTATAATAACTCCAAGCCCTGGACCCATCAAGCAAGCTGCCATTGTATCTGAGGGAAGCACTCGGGTTGCCCAATAAAAGCTGAGCATAGCCAAATTGATAGGCGAACCGAGTGGGCAAGTAGGGCTCCACGAATACAACAACCTTATTCTGGTACACCAGGTGGGAGGGACGAATGGCTTGGAGCCAGCGAAAGAGCCTGCCAGACAGACTTCGAGGCCCGTCATCATAGTGAACGATATTTTGTTTGTCATTGGTAAACTCTGTCTCAAACGTGAAGAAGGTTCAGCCATTCATGAAGGAGAGCTCCCTCCTATCAGCAGGGACGGTATCGCATATCCACTTCATCATCCGATACTTACGGATCAGGGAGTCAACAGCCACCATATTTTTGTCAGTCCTGGGGCTCATCAAAGACCCATGATGCAAGAGCAACCACCCCATCAAATAATGGTAGGGAAGCTCAATGCGATGGAAGTGACCTCTACTAGGGTGATCTTCAAACTTCGCAGCAAAGGTACGGAGGCCGCGATGGATGTAGCATAACATGGTAGGTAGGAGGGCCAGCTTGTAGGAGAAGGCCAACTTCACAGCCGGTAAAATAAGGGTGCGACTGATCCGCTCTGTCGTACCAGACCCGTCCGGGACTACGCAATTGCGCAACTAGAGCATCAGATACCCCGCCAACACGGCCTTCGAGGATAACTTGTGGGTATCCATATAAAAGTAACGGAGCTCCTCCTCGAGCCCACTCAACTCGTCAACAGGTTCGTCCTCCTCCTCCGAGGAACCTCCAGCTTCCTCACCATCAAGGGACAGTTCCCTTTGCTCCTGGATAGAATCAGCTACTTCTTGCTTGGACCGTGGGGCCCGAACATGAACCTTATTGGACTCCTTCTGCTCCGGGAAGAGGTAGCGAGTCCAAGTTATGATGTGGGGAGAAGACCCCTCAGTAGATTTCTTTCCCTTCTTCGAAGATCTCTGGCAAATATCTTGGTGGCATAGCAGTTCCTGGTACACCGCTAGGACTACGGGGTTCTCCGCTTCTAACTCTTCGAGTTTTTTATTGCTCGAGGTATACTCTTTGTAGGGCTAGTCGTCCCAAGGAAGCTTTGAAACGACATACATCTCATGCAAAGCCACGTCCATCTCACCGCCAGGTGTAAAAAAGGTTCCCATACGAAGATTGTACAGCTCCATTAGGGCAACAAATAGGGGACAATTTATCTCTAAACTGTAGCAGGTGTCCCTCACAGCAAAAAATAAGTCTGCGACCCTGAGCTCTCGCTCGAACTTCTTCAGAATCCACAAGGTCAGACGATACTAGGAAATGTTATAATGAGCCTAGCTAAAAGTCCGCAGCTGCCCTAGGGGGTAAGTTTCCTTCTTGGCGACCGGATGAAGGAAGGTGCCTACCACGTATATGCTGAGGTTTTGCCCCAGTTCACTTCCAACAAAACCAGAGTTCAGTTCCATCAGGGAGTCCGAGGGTGACTCCTTCGTGCTATAAAACTCTCCCTTATTCTTTTTGACACTACACCGAATATTGTCGATGAGCGCTCCTTGTGGTTCAGGGGTCAGGTTCCAGTCCATCCGTCGTTGACCCATCATCACCTTCAAGTCTGATAAAGATAGGTGGCGTTCAAAGAAGGGAAATGACATCTCCGTCTCACGGAACGTAAATGACCAGTTCTCTCTGATAGTGCCCATGCCAGACTGAGAAGACTCCAATGCGTCACCAAACAAGAAGTACAACTTCTTAAAAGTGCTGCTGCCATCCCCGACAGGGATCTTCCTTGCATTTATCTGGCTCAACAGGAAGGAAGGACTCTGCTCGCCAATCTTCTGCTGTCGTCCAGGCGGAAGATCGTTATCAATCTGATTCTGGACAATCACAGCCAGGTCCCTCAAATTCATATTTAAAGGTAGCATGTGGTGCCCAAGGACCAGCTCACCAGAGGGTGTAGTAGGCAATGTTACTGCAAATCAAACAAAGGAGCATGGTCATATCATCAAAATTATCATATGCGACCTAGGTACATATGCTTCCGAGAAGACCATGCGGCTGCAGTATACATACGACATATTCACCCATGCGGCCGAATAAACCATGCGGCATGATGGGTCATGCGGCTTGGTTAGTTATGCGGCAGAGATAGTCATGCAGCCGAATAAACCATGCGACAAGATGGGTCATGCGGCTTGGTCAGTTATACGGCAGAGGTAGTCATGCGATCGAGCTACCCATGCGGCAGTGAGAATCTGGCACATAGACGAATCCATGCATCCAACGATGCAAAAGTGTCTCTGTGTTCAGGACTTTACTTCGTCTTCCCCGATAACCTACCCTTGACAGGCCTCTGAACGTCGGCGGGGAACGACAGAGGGTCCACCGCAGCGACGTGACCCTTCCCCTTGCTGGCCTTGGCCTTGGCCTTGGCAGCGGCGGTGGCTGAGGGAACGACTTTGGGAGCCATGACAGAAAAGCAGTAAAAAGAAGAGGATGAGAGAAGGAAAGGATTATCTCTCTCCTATCCGACCCCATATATATAGATAATAGTATGCGACTGAAGATGAGGCGGCGGCTGTTCAAATCTTGAGTCATCTCGATCCACATAACAGCCACAAATAACGATAATTCCTCGATTATTGGGCCACTTTATCCCCTGACGGCGCTGAACCCCAAGAGATCTCCTCGGAGATTGAACCAAATCCACTCAATTAATGACTTGACAGCCTGACCGAACGTGTTATGCGACAACACAGAGTTATGCGACAAATCAAAGTCATGCGACAACATGGTTATGCGGCATGTCGCTCCGATGAGGCCAAAAGTTCTCGACCATGCTTCTTATTCAAAGTATTCCAAACTTCTTATTTTAGAAACTTTGAAGGGAGTCTTGTAGAAGCATAAAAATACCACAGGCCATATAGAGCACATGCTGCATAAAATATGATAGATGCGGCCAGACCGAAGCCGCATAATAGCCTTCATGCGGCCTGAACAATCAAGTCATAAAGAAGCTACATGCGCCTGATCAACCAAGTCGTAATCAAGCTACATAGTATACTATATGTGGCCTGAACGACCACAGAGCAGGGTGGTCGCATAAAACCCCCTGACACAGATCTCAATGTCTGTCAGAAGCTCTGACATCTCACTCATCACCCTGAGATACTTCAGAATCCGTACAGACGACGACGACTCAGAAAAAGACAACAAGTCACATCAGTGTATTAATTGCCTCGATAGACCATGCCACGTGTCCTACGTATGCGGCTTCAAGACCCATGCTGCCTCGACATCATGCGGCCAGAGCGTCCACCTGACCAAGGCCAAACAAGAGTACACATGCGGCTTCAAGACCCATACGAGCTCGACATCATGCAACTAGTGCATCCACCTGACCAAGACCAAATAAGAGTATGCATGCGGCTTCAAGACCCATGCGGCCTCGTCCACATACGGCCAGAGGGTCATTCCGACCAAGGCCAAATGAGGGCTTCTATGTGACTACAACCGTATGCGGCTCTCGACTCACAAGATTTTATGTTACAAACCGAAGATGATTTCTCGCACAGTTAGTGTTGACCAAGTATCCAATTGACCGAGTTATGCACACAACAGCCCCGAGATCTCTTCAAACAGAAAATTATAACCAAATCCATGCGGCGACTTGCCCACACCATGCGGCAACAGTTGCAACTATATTCTGTTGAATGAGCCTTATGCGGCCACCAAACAGAGACATATACGACACCCATATCCCATCAGCACGATGGCTATAAATAGGAGCAACTGGAACATTCTAAAGGTCGACTTTTTCTGCTTCAAAGAGAGATCGAACCAAAAATCTGGCTAGCTATCTACGGATTCATACTAAAACCAATGAGAGAAGTTTCTGCGTCCGGTTCGTCTACGGAGTAAAGAGAGTTGCTACACTCCTAACCCTCCATCGTCACCCCCAGATCAAAAATAAATTTGTACTTAGCTTGTCTCTTAGGACTCTTCTCTGTACTCTCTAGTTTGTTAATCAAAATCAAGTTCTTTTAGTTCTCATTTTGATATCAAATGGCAAACAACAGTGAGCAGTTATGAGTGTGTGTCTTACATGCCATGCTTCTCGTAAAAAGTATATAAATAACTGTCCCCACGACCTATAGTTTCCTCGTATAGGAAGCTACGTGTCAAGTATGCAGTAAGTTGTGCACCTACTCATTCAGAACGTAGGGTGTTAGTCCACCAAAAGTGCGCACACAATGGTAAAGCAGTACAGACTATCCAAAGTGCGTGCACACTCTTATAACCGCTCCTAAACTCTATAAATACAGGATTAATACATCCATTATAGAAGGAGACACAGAGAAAGAAAAGGGGCTAGAATTCTCAAGTCTTTGAAATTCAAGAACAGAAGGATAGAAATAGAAGCTTCGCGTGCCATTGTTGCCAAAGCTTTTTTATTGTTCAACTCTCCAAGTTGTTCACAACATTTCATACATTTCTCTGTCGTCGTGTGCATTTTTTCGTCATCGATTGGTACAAGGAGTAAAGTGATCATCCGCAGATCAGATCTCTACAACTATACTTTTTCAGAATCAACTGTACTTAGATTCCTGTTTAGGAATATTTTGTACTTTTCTTTCTTTTTAATATTTTATAATACAAAAGTTTCGTATAAACTTTTCTTCGCAAACAGAAGCAACGTTCACGATGCCAATGGATCAAAGAGGGGAATAAATGCACAAAATACTTTCACGTATTGGCTACTAACAAAAGAAGAAATAGGATATGGACCTTGCAAACTGCTAATGGCTCATAGACAACTGACCGTTCGAAAATATCGAATATGATTATAAATTATTTCAAGGAGACGCCTAGTGTGCCTGTGGACTCTACGGTTATCAGATCTAATACTCAAATTACTCCAGATAGAAATTTAGGCTTGGGAAGCATTCCAACTACATAGGAGATTGAACGTACTATTTGTCAGATGGGGCCTTTGAAAGCACCCATGTCAGATGGCTTTCCGGCCATTTTCTTCCAGCGAAGTTGGGATACTGTCGGTAAGAGTCTATCTGAAATAATTCAACATTTCTTTCTTACTACTTTTCTGCCAGAGAAGATCAACCATACCAACCTTATTCTTATTCCGAAGAAGGATGTTCCTATTGACCCTACTGACTTCAGGCCTATATCGCTGTGTAATGTATCCTATAAAGCCATATCAAAGATTTTAAAATCTCGACTTCGCCCACTCATCTCCAAATTAGTATCACCAACACAAAATGCTTTTGTGCCGGGAAGACACATTACTGAGAATGTTATTGTTGCTCAGGTTATTATCCACAGTATGAAATTATCGTCAAAACCAAAAAATATCTATGCTTTGAAGATTGATATATCCAAGGCTTACGACAAACTATCTTGGAGCTTTATCAAGGGCACATTACATGAATTTGGCATACAAGTCCACAACAATAATTTGATCATGAAATGCCAAACAACTTCATCCTTCTCGATTATTATTAATGGTGCTCCGAAAGGATTCTTCAAATCTGGAAGGGGGATTCGACAAGGATGCCCCCTCTCCCCCTATATTTTCATCCTATGCACGAAGATTTTTTCTCAGCTATTCTACTGCTATGAACGGGACGACCTCTTTCATGGAGTGAGAATTAATAGATTTACTCCATCTGTCTCTTACCTTCTTTTTGCAGATGATCTATTCATATTCGGATATGCTAATACAACTTCCATTCATTATCTTCAAGAGATTTTACACAAGTTTTCTTCATGGTCATGCCAAATGATAAATTTTGAAAATTAAAGCATTCACTTTAGCAAGCATGTCTCTGATGATGAGAAATTGTAGCTATCTGGCATCCTCCAGGTATCTCCTATGAAATCAGACGACAATTACCTGGGTCACTCCCTCCTTAAATCCAAATCCATAGTGTTGACTTACTATCCACTTATGAACAAATTCACCACCAATGTCATGCCCCAGAACCAGAATACTGGAGAGCGGGCTGACAATGCCAGCTACGTATACTTAGAGCACATCGGTACTCCGTATATATGGTAAAACTGTAAGACCTGAGGGGTCACTACTATAAACTAATAGTCAAACCTAGGTCCAACCAACCCTAGTATCTCAATCACAAGAACAATAAAATAATAACAAGATATAAGATCAGCTAAAATATAATAGTGTAACGCCCCAGTCCCAAAATACACGGGACCAGGCCACGTGGCAATGGCCAGCTAATACGTCTCCGAGAGATTACCCAATTTAATGGATCCTATGAAGCGTACTCCGCTGTCCTAAAAATACTAACAAGTCCAATACTACATCAAAACAGGTAATCTAATCTCATCCACAACATAAACAAGAAGTACTGAAATAGATATTGGATAATAAATGCCAGTCTGAAATGTCATAGTACAATCCAAAATGTCTGGTGGGAACAAATCCACTACTATGACGAAATAAAAGTACTGAAAGACAGATAAAAGAGTAATGACTAGGGCATCGACTGACTAGATAATGATGCTCCAATCCTAGGCGAAAGGCCTACCAAATGATCACGGGAACTCTGACGGTAGCCCCTCTAGCTCCTCCTCGGATACGTATCTCGTCTCTTGTCCGGGTCCGTACACTGTAGAATAATATGCCTCGTCCAAATCTGGAAGGGAACCAGGTCCTCAGAGGGACGTAACAAGATACAAAAATGCATGCCATATATAAATACTGAATAAAATAAAGGGTGTGCTAACCATCTAAGTGAATGTAATATGAGGACAAACTTGGTACATATGGGTAGGTGTAGGCATAACGTCCACACTCCGAAGAGCGAGGTATCTGTACATATTACGTCCATCATTCCGAAGAATAAGGTATCTGCAAATATATACGTCCGTATCGCTCCGAAGAATGCGGTATCTGAATAAAGGAAGTCATTGGATCCGTGGCTCCTCCAGATACTACGGATTCTAATGGGTGTATCCTATATGCCTACTAGTGGTCCTCCCAATCCAATGTAGATATACAAGTCGAATACATGACGTACATACCATGTATTTATATGCCAAGTCTCTACTAATTATATAACCCTGATTATGTACTAACCGTGATGCATGTTACACGCACCGATAGCTAGTCGGGTATGCGAACCCGCATCCCAACATGAATTTATCACCGTGATGCGTGTAAGAGTGTCAGGTCTAGGAAGATATCAGAATATCCTCACAATAGGGGGTGAGTCTGCTAGTGACTAGGTCAATTACACTACACATCGACGCATTCGTCGACTACACCTGAGTCAATCTCGGACGCGCACAGTTGTATAAAATAATACAACTAGATATCATACAACATTTGCATAATTTAAATTAAACAATAAATATGGCAAGGTATCTTGCCTGGGTCCTTAAGCTACGAGTGCCAATAATCTGCTCCTGAAGTCTATCCTGACTGGTCCAGCGACCATATACATATAATATAATATAGCAATTCGATCATCAGTCACTAAAGTAATATGTACAGAAATACTACGCTGCTCTTAGGCACTGACGCAAGGGGTCACGCTGGTCAACTAACAGAGTCGCATGTGCACGCAGCTAAGACGTACACGTGTCCTGTCCTCAGTTACCAGGTACCTCAAGGCAACAAATTACCAAAGTCCTGTTACGAAACTAATTACGTTTTGTACAGAAATACCTGTCCTAATTATCATGTTAGGGTGCACTTGGTCAATGTCTAGGTTTCTAGGTCAACATGGCGTTCATATTAATAGTTATTTTATTAGAGTAGTTACTTGACCCTAAATTAGCAATTTAACAACAAACACATCTACACATACATTGCCCTTGGAAATTGTTGTTACTCGTGTCTGTTTGATGACACGTTGACACCACGATACATGAAATTTTAATTGAAATAACATGCAATACCTATTCATGGTCGAGGTGGGGGTCTGTGCTCGTCGACGACCTGCTCTCCAGTGTGGGGCGGAGCTCCGGCGGTGCACGGGGAAGCAGCAGCGGCAGCAGTCTCGGCAGCTATTACAGCAGCAGCGGCGATTGGCGGTGGATCTGGTCGTGGGGAAGGCGACCGTCAGGCTGGTGGCGGTGGTTGGCGGTTCTGGCAGGTGGTGGTTAGGCGGCTGGGGGGATCGGGGTCGGGTTGAGGTGGAGGTTGGTGATGGTGATGTTGATGATGGTGGTACGAGTGGTGGTTGGCAGTGGTGGTGTTGGTTGCTGGTGGTGTTGGGGTGATAGAAACGGTGAGGCTGGTGGCGACGCTGTCGGTAGTCAGGCGGTGGAGGTGATAGAGGGAAGTCGGAGAAGGGAGTCGGGTGGGTGATAGTGATGATGGTACTGGCGGTCGGGTGCAGGCGGTTAGGGGCGGTTGTCCGGCGTCGAAGGAGAAGGGCAGGCGAAGGAGGTGGTGGCTGAGGCGGTTGAGGTGGTGGCGGCGCTGTGTGATCGGGGAGGGGGAGATGGGTGATCGGGTTTTGAAGGGGAGGTAAAACTAGGGTTTCAGCTAGGGTTTTGTATAGGGTTGGTTTGAAGAGAGAATAAGTTGTAATTATATAGGAGAGAGAGAAAAATGGGTTGTCCTTGGGAATTGGGCTGGCTAGGGCTCCTTGGGTGGGGAACATGTTGTCATGAAGGAATGTAAGGGTATAGATGGGCTAGGTTGGGTCTAGTTTTGGGTGAGGTTGGTCTTCACACTAATTTAAATAAGAATTAGTGCAAGTGATGTTTTTCAATTAATTGGGATTAAAATTTTGTGGAACGCAGTCGTCATGGACATGGCAGACTTAGAATAAAATAATGTCCTAATTTGGGTTGTATGAAAATGGGTTGGGTTAGTGTCTCCAATCTCGATTGGAACGGACAATTATTCAAGGTTGGATTTATTAGGATTTAAAACTAGACGTTTATAACAATTATTGCCCGACTAAAATAAAACACGATATAGAGTATTTAAGAGTTACACAAGGGTCAGAATGGTAGTCTGGCATGTCTAGAAAATGTGTATGAAATTTGTTTGAAGGTAAATACTAGTGTAGCGCTCCAAATATCGAAGCAACGGTAAGGTGTATTAAGTAATATAATTATTGCACAATAATTCTAATTTACTGCATTCAACTCTAATTGTCACCAATTTAATCCTAGTCTCTCTATCTAAACTAAATAAACCTAAATTTGGTCGAGGGGGTTTACAATCTACCCTCCTTAGAGCATTTTGTCCTCGAAATTAAAATATATATACGGTAAAAACTATTGACTGAAATTAAATGCTACTACATACCTAGGCCTTCGAAGAGATGGGGATAACGCTATCGAATATCATCCTCGCGTTCCCAGGTCGACTCACCTGGTGCATGATGCCTCCATACGACACGAACTAGAGGGATAGTCTGACCTCGCAGTACTTTCTCGCTTCTGTCCAGAATCTCTACCGGCTCCTCTTGGTATGACAAACTCGGGCCGACTGTGATCTCTGAGTGGTCAAGCACATGACTCGGATCTGGCATGTATCTTCTTAGCTGAGATACATGGAAGACATTATGAAATCCTTCTAAAGTCTGTGGTAAGACTAACCGGTAAGCAACCTCTCCGATGCGTTCCAACACATCGAATGGTCCGATGTACCTCAGACTCAGCTTTCCTCTGCCTCCAAATCTGATGGTTCCTCGGGTAGGAGAGATTTTTAAAAACACATGATCTCCAACCTAGAACTCTAGGGGTCGTCGATGCGCGTTTTCCCAATGCTTCTGTCTGTCCTGTGCTGCTCGTAGGTGCCCTTGGATCTTCTTTACCTTTTTTACTGTAAGAACAACCAACTCTGGTCCAAGAATCTATCTCTCGTCCACATCGCTCCAACACACTGGAGAACGTCAATTTTTGCCATACAATCCTTCATAGGGAGCCATCTGAATGCTCGCTTGATAGCTATTATTGTAGAAAAATTCGACCAAATGCAAATGGTCCTCCCATGATCCTCTGAAATCAAGCATGCACGCCCTGAACATGTCTTCCAGTGTCTGAATGGTGCGCTCGGACTGGCCATCTGTTTATGGGTGATACAATGTGCTAAACTTCAGGCGGATACCAAGACTCTCTTGCATACTCCGCCAAAAGTAAGATGTGAACCTCGTATCCCTGTCAGACACTATACTGACTGGCACTCCATGCAGTCGCACGATCTCCCTCATATACTTATCTGCTAAGACCTTTGTAGACTGCCCAACTCTAAAAGGTAAAAAGTGAGCGGACTTGGTGAGTCTATCCACGATTATCCATACTGCATTGCGACCACTAGGACTCCTCGAAAAGCCCGTAACAAAGTCCATAGTGATGTGCTCCCATTTTCACTCAGGTATCGGGAGCGGCTGAAGTAAACCTACTGACCTCTGATGCTCAGCCTTGACCTGCTGACACATCAGGCACTTCGCCACAAAGCGAGCTATCTCTCTCTTCATTCTATGCCACCAATAGTACTGTCTCAAGTCTCTGTACATTTTCGTACCTCCTGGATGAATAGAGTATGTTGAACTGTATGCCTCCGACATCAGCTCCTGACAAAGTTCTCCATTCAGAACATAGAGACGATCTCCATATCTCAAAGTCCCATCCTCATGTATGCGCAATTATGTCTGTATCCCGGCCTCTGTCCTCTGTCGAAGCCTCTAGAATCTTGCATCTGTTGGTAAGGCAGCCATGATTCTCTCAACCAATGTCAATTACAACTGGAAACTCGACAACTGACCGTCTGTTCTGGGTATAATGACCTCTATACCTATCTGCTCTAGGTCTCTCAACAGATATTGCTGTATAGTCAAAAATAATGCCATGGGTCTTCTGCTTAATGTATCCGCTACTACGTTGGCCTTTCCTGGATGGTATTGCAGCTCAATCTCAATGTCTGTCATCACCTCGAGCTAACATCTTTGTCTCTAGTTCAGGTCCTTCTGAGTATAGACGTACTTTAGGCTTTTATGATGTGTGAATATCTCTACTCGTTCTCCGTATAGGTAGTGCCACCACAACTTCAAGGCAAAGATCACTGCGGCAAGCTCCAAGTCATGGGTTGGATAGTTCTTCTCATGGGTCATCATCTGTCTAGAGGCATAGGCCACAACCTTCCCATGCTGCATCAAGACGCATCATAATCCTTTCCCAGACGCATCGATATAGATCACGAATCCTCCGGGTCCAGAAGGTATGGTCAAGATAGGGGCCATGGTCAGACGCTTCTTCAGCTCATTAAATATTGTCTGACACTCCTCTGTCCAGGTGAACTCCTGCTCCTTGCGGGTCAAGCGGGTCATCGGCTCTGTGATCCTTGCAAAATTCTTTACGAACCTCCAGTAATATCCTGCAAGTCCTAGGAAACTCCTCACCTCTGAGACATTGGTAGGGGTCGACCACGTCTCTACTGACGAAATCTTTGCTGGATCTACCGGAATACCATCTTCTGAGATAACGTGTCCGAGAAAAGCGACACGATCTAGGAGAAACTCATACTTGCTCAGCTTGGCATAGAGCCTCTCTCGCCTCAGCATTTCTAACACTAGTCTCAAGTGCTCTTCGTGCTCCTCGTAGCTCTTTGAATACACCAAGATGTCGTCGATGAAGACTAGCATGAACTGGTCTAGGTATTGGTGGAAGACTTTATTCATCAAGTTCATAAATACGGCGGGCGCATTCGTCAATCCGAAAGGCATCACCAAGAACTCGTAGTGACCATAACGAGTCCTGAGTGCTATCTTTGGTATGTCTTCTCTACGCACCTTTACCTGATGGTAATCCGATCTCAAGTCAATCTTCATGAACACCACTGCTCCTATCAGTTGGTCGAACAAATCATCAATCCGCGGCAGGGGGTACTTGTTCTTGATAGTCAAAGCATTAAGGGCTCTGTAATCAATGCACATGCGGACTGTCCTATCCTTATTTGGTATAAACAACACTGGTGCTCCCCAGGGTGATGCACTAGGGCGAACGAATCCCTTGATCTGCAACTCTTCTAACTGTAGCTTCAGCTCATCTAGTTCCTTCTTTGCCAATCGGTACACATTTGAAGATACCGGTGCTGCTCCGGGTACTAACTCAATAGTAAACTCCACGTCTTTATCTGGCGATAAGCCTGGTAACTCCTCCAGAAAAATATCCTCGAACTCTGCAACTATCGGTGGGGGTGCCATCTCCATAGCCATATAAGCTCCAGCTGTCTGTCCTACTCCTTGCTCGACGGTCCCTCGTATGTACTCGAACTCTGGTTGATCTGGCGGTCTAAAAATAACGCTACCTCTCTGGCAATTCAGTACGGTATTATACTGGCTCAACCAGTCCATGCCTAACACAACGTCAAAGTTTGGCATCGGGAATACCAAAAATCGTGCTCTCATCTCTCGACCACACACGACTACCGAGCACGTTCTAATAGTGCTGGTAACCGACACGATATCTCCTCTGGTAAGAATCTTCCAACTCTTAGGTAAGGGGGAAGTAGCTACTCTACGTATAGCTACGAAACTACTAGATATGAAAGATAGTGTAGCATCATAATCAAATAATACAGTCGCAGGTAATGATGCAACTAAAATGGTACCTGTGATAGCTTCCCCTTATATTTCTTCCTCAGTCGCTGCTAGTATAAAGGCCTGTTCGTGCCTCTGTCCTCCGGCCTGCTGACTAGCTCGATCAAACTGTGCCTCTTGTAGGGCCAAGGGTGGTCCCCTCTGAAATCCTCCGGGTGCTGGTATTCATTGACCTCCTGGCGGGGTAGTATCCTCAGGGCTGGTGCTGCTGGCCTCTGTCCTGTCTGTGGTGCTACATCTCTGCAATATGGGAAATCTCTGGCAAGGTGCTGACTTGCTCCACATATCATGCACAATTCCAGCTTCTTTCGACAATCTCTAACGACGTGTCCCCTCTTGCCACAATGATGACAAGTCGGAAGCTCCTTGTGCTGGTATGGCACTGTCCTCTGTTGTGTCTGTGCTCCTAGACGACAGATCGATCCTCCTGCTCTGGGCTGGGCTCTGGCTGGTACGGTCATGCTGGAACGTCTTGCTCCTCTGCCGATGGCCTCCTGGATCCTTGCCTCTGAAAGAACCTCCTCATAAGAAATTCTTGCCTGGGTGGTGGTGTACCTCTACAGCTCAAAAGTAAGGCCGTGATGGAATCTTTGGGCCTTCTATAGATCGTTGGGTATCTAGGCGGCACCAAATCTGTTAAGTCGGCTAAACTCCACGTCGTATGTGTCTACGGTCATATTTCCTTGTTCTAGATGCAGGAACTGGGAGTACAGGGCATTTCTGACTATAGCCGGAAAATACTTCGTATTGAAGTACTCTAAGAACTGCTCCCATGTTTGGGTCTTGCCTACACTGCGCTCTATGGAATCCCACCAGTAATGAGTGTTGCCTTTCAGTTGAACCCTCACTGCGGTCATCCAAAGGTCTGGATGTAGCCGAGAAGCCTCTAGTAGCATCTCCGTGTTGGCGACCCAATCGAAGATCTCCTCTGTAGTCTCATTGCCCGAAAAAGTATCCGGGCCCATCTGATACAGTACCAGTTGGCTGAATAGGTGTAGAGGCTGGTGCGGGTGCTGGTGAAGGTATCATTTCCAGGACTGCCATCAAGCTCTGTCTCAACGTCTCGGTCTGATGCCACTGTGAATGTATCATAGCCTGGAAGAACTGAAGCATCTGTGGCTACCCATCTGGATGTAGCATCTATGGTGGAAAGGGTGGAGGTGGTGGCAGCGGAACCTCTGGCTGTGCAGTAGGTGTCTCTTCATGTAAACCCCCTCGACCAAAAATTAGTTAATTAACTTAGATAGAGAGATTATGGTTATTTTGGTGCTAATTAGAATTTTTTATGCAGAGTTTTATTTATTGTGCAATACTTTTATTACTTAGGATACCTTACCGTTGTCCCGATATTTAGAACACTACCCTAGCTGTTACCCTGAAACAAATTAAATACACTTTGCCTAGACATACCAACCTACCATAATGACCTTCGTGTGACTCACATATACTGATTTTTGTGCCTAATTTTAGTCGCACAAAAGTCATTACAAACGTCGGTACATTATTTCAATTAATAGCATATTTACGTTCTATGTCCGTTCCAATCGAAGTTGAGACCCAACCTCAACCCGTTTTGACCAACCCCGATCATGACATTATTATACTCTAAGCCTATCACGCCCATGACTCTTGTGCCCACCCAATTTAGACTCTATGTATTTTTGAATTAATTTAGGAACACCCGGCGCATTAATTTTAATTAAATTAATGTAGTGACCCAATCTCACTTAAACTAGACCCAACTCCAACCCAAACCCACACACACACCCTCAAGCCTCATACTAAATACCATACACCATTCTAGTCCACTATAAAACACCAAACATGGTGTTTTGCCACATCAAATCCTAAATTCCAAATTTTGTGGAATTTTTTAATTGTTCATGAGCTTTTATGCAATTAAGCAATGAGGTGCCCCCCTCTCATTGGTCCAACCACATGAAGAATGAGACCCCCTCCCCTTGACCGGTCCACTATGAGTTTCCCTCCATTTTGTTGTACTCTACAAAACTTTATTTTGTTGCATCTCTACCCTACATTTTAAACCCCTCAATCCTAGCCCTCTCTTCATCATGTAAGGCTTTCCAACTCCCCAAAAATACTATCCCAGCCGGCCCTAATCCCAAGGAGCCTTCCCTCTCTCTCACCTACAAATACTACATGTTACATCAACTAAATTCTCACAAAAACCCAAACTACACAACTAAAACCCCTAGAATACTAAACCAACACCACCACCCTCACCAACCCGACCCCTTCCCTCTCCTTCCCCCGGCCACCACCGCCTCCGGCGACCTCCGAGACAGCTCTCCCTCCGACCTCCCTCCACTCTAGCACCCCCTGCCACCGCCACCGACCGCTGCTCCGCCGGCAGCAGCCGCCCTCACCCCGACTTCACCAGCAGCTCACCCTCCCACTGCGCGAGCTGACCACCCGACGCCCCGACTCTCCTACCCCGGCCACCCCAGTCCACCACCACCCTCAGCGTCTCCACCACCGTCTCCACCAACACCACCACCCCCTCGGCTGCCGCAACCACCGCCACAACCCCCACAGCACCCCGACTCCCCCCTCCCGACCACAGCACCACACCCCCCCGACCTTCCTAAACCACCACCACCACCGCCACCACAGGCCACCACCACCGCCACTACCACCTTCGCCATCACCTCCGCCGCCGCCCTGCCACCCCGAGCCACCGCCACCGCAGCCACCGCTGCAGCTGCCGCTGCTACTGCTAACTACCATTGCTGTGCTACTGTCACTGCTGCTGTCGAGTTTTCCCGAGCCCCCGCCGGAGCTCCGCCGCCTCCTCGCCGGCGACGACCACACGGCGGACACCCCCCTGGACACGACACAGTAAGTATAGGCATTATTTTTAATATATAATTCTATGTGTATATTTATGTATTTAAATACGTATATGTATAATTATATATGTATGTATATATATATTATAATATATATGTATATATATATATATATATGTATATTTGTATTTATATATATATAGGTATATGTATATATATATAGGTGTATTATCATAAATATATGTATAAATGTATTATATATATATATATATATATATATATATATATATATATATATATATATGTATATATATATATATATATATATATATATATATATATATATATATATATATATATATATATATATATATATATATAGGTATATGTATATATATATGTGTATTATTTCATATATGTATAATTATATTATATATATATGTATATTTGTATTTATATATATATGAATATGTATGTATGTATATGTATATGTATAAGTATATATATATATATATATATATATATATATATATATATATATACGTATATTAATATATAAGTATTGTATATTAAAGTATATATATACGTATTTATGTATATATACATATTTATGTATTAATATAATAGAATATATATTAAATTGTATATGTATATAGTATATATTTATATATTTATATATTTATATATATATGTATGTATATATATATATATATATATATATATATATATATATATATATATATATATATATATATATATATATATATATATATATATATATATATATATATATATAAATGTATAAATGTATAAACATATATGTGTATATATATATTTCATGTGTATATGTATTATATAATCTATATGTATGTATGCGTATAAATGCATATTATAATATATATATGTATGAATATATGTATACTTGTATTTATATATATATAGGTATATTATATATATATGTGTGTATTATTTCATATATGTATTAAGTAAGTATATATGTATAATTGTATTTATGTATATATATATATGTATTATGTAATTATGTTAGGTATATATGTATACATGTTATATAATGTATATATTTAAACATGTATTATTTTATTTATACAAGTATTTATTTTATATATATTAATGTATTATTGTATATATTAACTAATAAATATATGTAATTATATATGTATGGTTGTATTGATATAATATATTTAAATACCATATCTAGTATATACATATTTATATATATGTTATTAAATTCCTTATACTTAATGAACAATGTATATATGTTATATGTTATTAATGTATTATATGTATTTATGTACGTATTAGGGTATCGTTGTATTTGTATTTATGTATTTATATATAAATACTTATATAATGTAATAACGTATTGATGTGTTGGTACTTATATATATATGTATAATATATATATATATATATATATATACATGTGTCCAAATGCAGTTGTATATATAAGTATGCATGTTATTAAATTATCTATTATATATATGTGTATATGTGTTAGGTATGTATACTTGTACTAGGTTAACATAAATACTTAAGCATGGTGTAAATTAGTGATTTATAATTTTGGATTATCTGTTCGTAGGCATCCGAGACGGTGCTACCTTGACTGCTAGTTCCGGAGCATTGCTTGTGCACACCAGAGTTCCAGGCAAGTATACCTTGCCTTGTTGATACTGTTTAAATTCGGATGTTAACTAGTTGTATATTTCATTGTTTCAATATTAACTGTGCGCGTCCGAGAAGACTCGGGTGCAGTCAACGAAGACGTTGACGTTAGGACTTGTGTCTGACCTAGTGTCTAGTGGACCCACCTAAAGTTGAGAAGTTATCAATATGGCTCCCCAGGCCTTGACACGTATCTTAACATGTCACAGAGTGAGTTCATGTAGGGATGCGTGTTCCATGATCGATTGGCCATCAGCATGAGCAGCACGTGTGACGGCATTTAGCTTAGTTATTTATTTCTGTAGCGACTTGCATCATAGTATGAGGTGTCCACGTCGCATTCACGATTTGTACATTGATATTGGGCGGGAAAGACAATTAGTAGGCGTATGGGACAGACATTTGGCCGCCAGAGTAAACTGCGGGACCGTGAGCCTCAGTGTTACCCGGTTATGGGACATGTGTTACCCGGATATGGGCTCAGGTTACCCGGTTATGGGCATATATGCTTGTCGATACATCCAGCAGAGGTTACTAGCTGCGCGCTATCATGATCGGTGATATAGTCAGCATTTACTCCTGGCGTTCATTTTACAGCTAATGCCAGGTACTTAGCCTCTGGCTCGACGCTACGCTTTATACCTTTCACCAACCCATACGTACCAGGGTTGTCTTCAAAATGCATTTCATATAGCTGGTTAGATTACCCTTGAGTTTACACAGTATTTACTTTATGGCATGCATTTTTGTATCTTGTTACGTTCCTCTGAGGACCTGGTTCTCTTCCAGATTCGGACGAGCACTTGTACCCGACCATCTACGGAGCAGGAGTAGAGACAGGATTCCTGATTGAGGACTTCGAGGCATTTCCAGGGGAGTTTCCGTGACTTGAGTACGCAGCTGTTTCGGACTAGAGTTTTTATATCTAGCTAGTTGATACTCTAGTCTAGTTACCTTACTTCTTTCTGCACTTTATTTCCATTTCTGTATTTCAGTGGGTTTGTCCCCATCAGACTATTTCGGATGTATTATGGATATTCAGACTCTTATATTTTATTTACCAGCATTTGTTTCAGCATTTATGATATTGTATTCTGTGGATGAGATTAGACATTGCTTGCTATATATTAGCATATTAGACTTGTTAGTATTTTAGGACATCGTAGCACGCTTAGATAGGATCCATTAAATTGGGATATCCTTCGAAGACGTGTCAGCTGGCCAATGCCACGTGGTCTGGTCCAGTATATTTTGGGACTGGGGCGTGACATAGTTTTAGTGGTGGCCCATGCAGGTCATGTTTATCGCTTGAGGTATGGTAACATGCCCAGCGAGCCTACAATAGGATAGAAATTAATAGATCTCATCCACTTTGATTTTCGCCTTTGAACCTCCTTTATATTTGATTAATTGAATATCTGCATCCTGCTTGTTATTTCCGTACTCTTTTAACGAAGTTATATTTCTTGCAGCAAGATAAACTTGTGCAACAGACGTGAGGCATACGGCGCTATTGTGCCATCCACCACCGCACCAAGGGAGGATACACCCCCTGGACCACCCGGAGAGCAGCCTCCACCACAGGCACCGGTGATTCCCCAGGCTCCGATGATACATTGGCACCAGGCTTCTCCTGACGATTGGACGCAACAGCCAGAGGGCCAGACTTCTCAGACTGTCCCGCAGCACTTCGAGGGCCAGACGTCCAGAGCTACGCCGATGCCTCAGTCTGAGAGACCGACGTCTGAGAAGACTCCTACGACGCAACCAAAGGCCCCATTGCCATCACCTCCATCCTTTCCACGACAGATGCCACATCCAGAGGAACAGCCGCAGATGTTCCAACTCTTCCAGACTATGATGCAGGCTCAATGGCATCAAACCAAGATGTTGAGACAGAGTTTGATGGCAGTAATGGAGAGGACACCTGCCCCACCACCCGTGCCAGCACCTCCACCAGCTCAGGCAGTTGGTACTGTGTGATGGTTCTGCCAGATGGGCCCGAATACTTTTTCAGGCAGCGAGACCGCAGAAGAGATCTCCGATTGGGTCGCCAACACGGAGATGCTACTAGAGGCTTCTCAGTTACACCCAGACCTCTGGATGAGCGCAGTGAGGGCCCAACTGAAAGGCAATGCCCATCACTGGTGGGACTCCATAGAGCGCGACGTAGGCAAGACGCAGACGTGGGACCAGTTTTTAGAGTACTTCAATGTGAAGTATTTCCAGGCTACAGTCAGGAATGCCCTCTACTCCCAGTTCCTGCACCTAGAGCAAGGGAATCTGTCCGTAGACGCATACGACGCGGAGTTTAGTAGGCTTAGCCGATTTGGTGCCGCCCTAATACCCAACGACCAGGAGAAGGCCAGGAGATTCCATCACGGCCTTACCTTCGAGCTGCAGAGGTATACTACTACTCAGGCGAGGATCTCTTATGAGAAAGTTCTGTCGGAGGCCAGGATCCAGGAGGCTATTAGCAGAGGATCGAGACGTTCCAGTATGACTGCACCAGCCAGAGCTCAGCCCGGAGCAGGAGGACCTGCAGACGCAACAGAAGATTGTGCCATATCAGCAGAGAGAGCTGCCGACGTGTCACTTTTGCAGAAAGAAGGGACATGTCCAGAAAGATTGCAGAAGAAGATTAGGACTGTGCTTGAGATGCGGATCGACCCAACATCAAGCTCAGGAGTATTCCCAGTATAGCGATAGAGCCCGGCAGATAGTACAAATGCCAGCCCCACCAGCCCTAGGTATGTCCGTAGCATTGCTTGATAATTTGTAGCTTATTATGTGTTATTTTAATTTCGAGGACGAAATTCTTATAAGTTGGGTAGATTATAAACCCCCTCGACCAAAAATTAGTTAATTAACTTAGATAGAGAGATTAGGATTATTTTGGTGCTAATTAGAATTTTTTATGCAGATTTTTATTTATTGTGCAATGCTTTTATTACTTAGGACACCTTACCGTTGTCCCGATATTTAGGACACTACCCTAGCTGTTACCCTGAAACAAATTCCATACACTTTGCCTAGACATACCAACCTACCATAATGACCTTCGTGTGACTCATAGATACTAATTTTTGTGCCTAATTTTAGTTGCACAAAAGTCGTTACAAACGTCCGTACGTAAATTCAATTAATTGCATATTTATGTTCTATGTCCGTTCCAATCGAAGTTGAGACCTAATCTCAACCCGTTTTGACCAACCCCGATCATGACATTATTATACTCTAAGCCTACCACGTCCATGACGCTTGTGCCGACCCAATTTAGACTCTATGTATTTTGAATTAATTTAGGAACACCCGGCGCATTAATTTTAATTAAATTAACGTAATGACCCAACCTCACTTAAACTAGACCCAACTCCAACCCAAACCCACACACACACCCTCAAGCCTCATACTAAACACCATACACTATTCTAGTCTACTACAAAACACCAAACATGGTATTTTGCCACATCAAATCCTAAATTCCAAATTTTATGCAATTTCCTAATTGTTCAGGAACTTTTATGCAATTAAGCAATGAGGTGCTCCCCTCTCATTGGTCCAACCACATGAAGAATGAGACCCCCTCCCCTTGACCGGTCCACTATGAGTTTCCCTCTATTTTGTTGTACTCTACACAACTTTATTTTGTTGCATCTCCACCCTACATTTTAAACCTCTCAATCCTAGCCCTCCCTTCATCATGTAAGGCTTCCCAACTCCCCAAAAATACTACACCAGTCGGCCCTAATCCCAAGGAGCCCCCCTCTCTCTCACCTTCAAATAGTACATGTTACATCACCTAAATTCTCACAAAAACAAAAACTACACAACTAAAAACCCTAAAATACTAAACCAACACCACCACCCTCACCTCACCCTCACCAACCCGACCCCTGCCCTCTCCTTCCCCCGGCCACTACCGCCTCCGGCCACCCCCGAGACAGCTCCCCTCCGACCTCCCTCCACTCCAGCACCCCCTGCCACCGCCACCGACCGCTGCTCCACCGGCAGCAGCTGCCCTCACCCCCGACTTCACCAACAGCTCACCGCCCCACTGCCCGAGCCGACCACCCGACGCCCCGACTCTCCTACCCCGGCCACCCCAGTCCACCACCACCACTTTGGCCACCACCCTCAACGTCTCCACCACCGTCTCTACTAACACCACCACCCCCTCGGCCGTCGCAACCACCGCCACCATAGGCCACAACCACTGCCACTACCACCTTCGCCATCATCTCCGCCGCCGCCCTGCCACCCTGAGCCGCCGCAACCGCCACCGCAGCCGCCACTGCAGCTGCCGCAACTGCCGCTGCTACTGCTAACTACCATTGCTGTGCTACTGCCACTGCTGCTGTCGAGTTTTCCCGAGCCCCAGCCAGAGTTCCGCCGCCCCCTCGCCGGCGACGACCACACGGCGGACACCCCCTGGACACGACACAGTAAGTATAGGCATTATTTTTAATATATAATTCTATGTGTATATTTATGTATTTAAATACGTATATGTATAATTATATATGTATGTATATATATATATATTATAATATATATGTATATTTGTATTTATATATATATCGATATATGTATATATATATAGGTGTATTATCATAAATGTATGTATAAATGTATTATATAATATATATATATATATATATATATATATATATATATATATATATATATATGTATATATATATATATATGTGTGTGTGTATTATTTCATATATGTATAATTATATATTATATATATGTATATTTGTATTTATATATATATGAATATGTATGTATGTATATGTATATATATATATGTATATTAATATATAAGTATTGTATATTAAAGTATATATATACGTATTTATGTATATATACATATTTATGTATTAATATAATAGAATATATATATTAAATTGTATATGTATATAGTATATATTTATATATATATTGTGTATATATGTATATATATAAATGTATAAACATATATGTGTATATATATATTTCATGTGTATATGTATTATATAATCTATATGTATGTATGTGTATAAATGTATATTATAATATATATGTATGAATATATGTATACTTGTATTTATATATATATATATAGGTATATTATATATATATGTGTGTATTATTTCATATATGTATTAAGTAAGTATATATGTATAATTGTATTTATGTATATATATGTATATATATATGTATTATGTAATTATGTTAGGTATATATGTATACATGTTATATAATGTATATATTTAAACATGTATTATTTTATTTATACAACTATTTATTTTATATATATTAATGTATTATTGTATATATTAACTAATAAATATATGTAATTATATATGTATGGTTGTATTGATATAAAATATTTAAATACCATATCTATGTACTATAGTAGTATGTAAATATTTATATATATGTTATTAAATTCCTTATACTTAATGAAAAATGTATATATGTTATATGTTATTAATGTATTATATGTATTATATGTATTTATGTACGTATTAGGGTATCGTTGTATTTGCATTTATGTATTTATATATAAATACTTATATAATGTAATTACGTATTGATGTGTTGGTACTTATATATATATATATATATATATATATATGTATGTATAATGTATATATATACATGTGTCCAAATGCAGTTGTATATATAAGTATGCATGTTATTAAATTATCTATTGTATATATGTGTTAGGTATGTATACTTGTACTAGGTTAACATAAGTAATTAAGCATGGTATAAATTAGTGATTTATAATTTTGGGTTATCTGTTCGTAGGCATCCGAGACGGTGCTACCTTGGCTGCTGGTTCCGGAGCATTGCTTGTGCACACCAGAGTTCCAGGTAAGTATACCTTGCCTTGTTGATACTGTTTAAATTCGGATGTTAACTAGTTGCATATTTCATTGTTTCAATATTAACTTTGCGCGTCCGAGAAGACTCGGGTGCAGTCAACGAAGACGTTGACGTTAGGACTTGTGTCTGACCTAGTGTCTAGTGGACCCACCTAAAGTTGAGAAGTTATCAATATGGCTCCCCAGGCCTTGACACGTATCTTAACACATCACAGAGTGAGTTCATATAGGGATACATGTTTCATGATCGACTGGCCATCAGCATGAGCAGCACGTGTAACGGTATTTAGCTTAGTTATTTATTTCTGTAGCGACTTGCATCATAGTATGAGGTGTCCACGTCGCATTCGCGACTTGTACATTGACATTGGGCGGGAAAGATAATTAGTAGGCGTATGGGACAGACATTTGGCCGCCGTAGTTTTAGAGTAAACTCCGGGGCCGTGAGCCTCAGTGTTACCCGGTTATGGGCCATGTGTTACCCGGATATGGGCTCAGGTTACCCGGTTATGGGCATATATGCTTGTCGATACATCCAGCAGAGGTTACTAGCTGCGCGCTATCATGATCGGTGATGTAGTCAGCATATACTCCTGGCATTCAGTTTACAGCTAATGCCAGGTACTTAGCCTCTGGCTCGACACTATGCTTTATACCTTTCACCTACCCATACGTACCAGGGTTGTCTTCAAAATGCATTTCACATAGCTGGTTAGATTACCCTTGAGTTCACACAGTATTTACTTTATGGCATGCATTTTTGTATCTTGTTACGTCCCTCTGAGGACCTGGTTCTCTTCCAGATTCGGACGAGCACTTGTACCCGACCATCTACGGAGCAGGAGTAGAGACAGGATTCCTGATTGAGGACTTTGAGGCATTTCCAGGGGAGTTTCCGTGACTTGAGTACGCAGCTGTTTCGGACTAGAGTTTTCATATCTAGCTAGTTGATACTCTAGTCTAGTTATCTTACTTTTTTCTGCACTTTATTTCCATTTCTGTATTTCAGTGGGTTTGTCCCCATCAGACTATTTCAGATGTATTATGGATATTTAGACTCTTGTATTTTATTTACCACCATTTGTTTCAGCATTTATGATATTGTATTATGTGGATGAGATTAGACATTTCCTGCTATATATTAGCATATTAGACTTGTTAGTATTTTAGGACAGCGTAGCATGCTTCGATAGGATCCATTAAATTGGGTTATCATTCGGAGACGTGTCAGCTGGCCAATGCCACGTGGCCTGGTCCCGTATATTTTGGGACTGGGACGTGACACTTCAGATGTTGGCCTCTCGGTTTGCGGCATCGGCATAGCCCCCGAAGTCTGGCCCTCAAAATGCTGTGTGGGGATCGTCTGTGAAGTCTGTCCCTCGTGCTGCTGCGTAGGATCGCCCTGAGAAGTCTCGGCCAATGTATCAGCGGGGCCTGTAGAATCATCGGGGCCTGTGGTGGTGGTTGCTCTCCAGGTGGTCCCTGGGATATCTTCTCTCTCTGGGTGGTGTCGGCTGGTACCACGGCACCGTGTGCTCCTCGTCCACTACGCAAGTTCATCTTGCTGCAAGAGATAGAACTTCATTAAAAGAGTACGAAATCAAGCAAACAGGATGCAGATATTTAGAAATGATACGAAAAAAGTTCAAAGACGTAATCAAAGTGGATGAGACCTAGTGATTCCTATCTTATTGCAGGCTCAGTGGGCATGTTACCATAGCGCAAGCGATAAACAAGAGCTGCATGGGCCACCACTAAAACCATGTCACGTCCCAGTCCCAAAATACACGGGACCAGGCCACGTGGCAATGGCCAGCTAATACGTCTCCGAAGGATTATCCAATTTAATGGATCCTACAAAGCATACTCCGTTGTCCTAAAAATACTAACAAGTCCAATACTACATCAAAACAGGTAATCTAATCTCATCCACAATATAAACAAGAAGTACTGAAATAAATACTGGATAATAAACGCCAGTCTGAAATATCATAGTACAATCCAAAATGTCTGGTGGGAACAAACCCACTACTATGACGAAATAAAAGTACTGAAAGATAGATAAAAGAGTAATGACTAGGGCATCGGCTGACTAGATAATGATTCTCCAATCCTAGGCGGAAGGCCTACCAAATGATCACGGAAACTCTGACGGTAGCACCTCTATCTCCTCCTCGGATGCGTACCTCGTCTCCTGTCCGGGTCCGTACACTGTAGGATAATATGCCTCGTCCAAATCTGGAAGGGAACCAGGTCCTCAGAGGGACTTAACAAGATACAAAAATGCATGCCATATATAAATACTGAATAAAATAAAGGGTGTCCTAACCATCTAAGTGAATGCAATATGAGGACAACCTTGGTACGTATGGGTAGGTATAGGCATAACGTCCACACTCCGAAGAGAGAGGTATCTGTACATGTAACGTCCATCATTCCGAAGAATGAGGTATCTGCAAATATATACGTCCGTAACGCTCCGAAGAATGCAGTATCTGAATAAAGGAAGTCATTGGATCCGTGGCTCCTCTGGATACTACGGATTCTAATGGGTGTATCCCATACGCCTACTAGTGGTCCTCCTCGCCCAATGTATATATACAAGTTGAATACACGACGTGCATACCACGTATCTATATGCCAAGTCTCTACTAATTATATAACCCTGATTACGTACTAACCATGATGCATGTCACACGTACCGATAGCTAGTCGGGTATGCGAACCCACATCCCAACTTGAATTTGTCACCATGATGCGTATAAGAGTGTCAGGTCTAGAAAGATATCAGAATATCCTCACAATAGGGGGTGAGTCTGCTAGTGACTAGGTCAATTATACTACACATCGACGCATTCGTCGACTGCACCCGAGTCAATCTCGGACGCGCACATTTGTATAAAATAATGCAACAAGATATCATACAATATTTGCATAATTTAAATTAAATAGTAAATATGAAAATGTATCTTGCCTGTGTCCTCAAGTTGAGAGTGCCAATAACCTGCTCCTGAAGTCTCTCCTGACTGGTCCAGTGACCCTATACATATAATATAATATAGCAGTTCGATCATCAGTCACTAAAGTAATACGCGCAGAAACACTACGCTTCTCTTAGGCACTGATACAAGGGGTCATGCTGGTCAACTAATAGAGTCGCGTGTGCACGCAGCTAAGACGTACACGTGTCCTGTCCTCAGTTACCAGGTACCTCAAGGCAACAAATTACCAAAGTCCTGTTACGAAACTAATTACGTTTTGTACAGAAATACCTGTCCTAATTATCATGTTAGGGTGCACTTGGTCAATGTCTAGGTTTCTAGGACAACATGGCGTTCATATTAACAATCATTTCATTAAAGTAGTTAGTTGACCCAAAATTAGCAATTTAACAACAAACACATCTACACATACATTGCCCTTGGAAATTGCCGTTACTCGTGTCTGTCTGACGACACGTTGACACCATGATACATAAAATTTTAATTGAAATAGCATGCAATACCTAGTCGTGGCCGGGGAGGTCTGTGCTCGTCGATGACCTGCTCTCCGGCGTGGGGCGGAGCTCCGACGGTGCACGGGGAAGCAGCAGCGGCAGCAGCAGTCTCGGCAACAATTGCAGTGGCAGCAGCAGTGGCGATTGGCGGTGGATCTGGTCGTGGGGAAGGTGGCGGTCAGGCTGGTTGTGGTGGTTGGCGGTGCTGGCAGGTGGTGGTCAGGCGGCTGGGGGGATCGGGGTTGGGTTGAGGTAGAGGTTGGTGATGGTAATATTGATGATGGTGGTGCGAGTGGTGGTTGGCGGTGGTGTAGGTGTTGGTTGCTGGTGGTGTTGGGGTGGTAGAGACGGTGAAGCTGGTGGCGGCACTGTCAGTAGTCATGCGGTGGAGGTGGCAGAGGGAAGTCGAAGAAGGGAGTCGGGTGGGTGATGGTGTTGAGGATGGTGATGATGGTTGATGGAGGTGGACTGGCGGCCGGGTGCAGGCGGTTGGGGGGCCGTGGTCCGACGTCGACGGGGAAGGGCAGGCGGAGGAGGTGGTGGCTGAGGCGGTTGAGGTGGTAGCGGCACTGTGTGATCGGGGAGGGGGAAATAGGTGATCGGGTTTTGAAGGGGAGGTGAAACTAGGGTTTCGGCTAGGGTTTTGTATAGGGTTGGTTTGAAGAGGGAATGAGTTGTATTTATATAGGAGAGAGAGAAAAATAGATTATCCTTGGGAATTGGGCCAGCTAGGGCTCCTTGGGGTGGGGAGCAGGTTGTCATGAAGGAATGTAAGGTTATAAATGGGCTAGGTTGGGTCTAGTTTTGGGTAAGGTTGGTCTTCACACTAATTAAATAAGAATTAGTGCAAGTAATATTTTTTAATTAATTAGGATTATATGGGATTAAAATTTTATGGAATGCAGTTGTCATGGACATGGCAGACTCAGATTAAAATAATGTCCTAATTTGGGTTGTATGAAAATGGGTTGGGTTAGTGTCTCCAATCTTAATTGGAACGGACAATTATGCAAGGTTGGATTTATTGGGATTTAAAACTAGACGTTTGTAACAATTATTGCGCGACTAAAATAAAACACAATATAGAGTATTTAAGAGTTGCACAAGGGTCAGAAGGTAGTCTGGCATGTCTAGAAAATGTGTATGAAATTTGTTTGAAGGTAAATACTAGTGTAGCGCTCCAAATATCGAAGCAACGGTAAGGTGTATTAAGTAATATAATTATTGCACAATAATTCTAATTTACTGCATTCAACTCTAATGGTCACTAATTTAATCCTAGTCTCTCTATATAAACTAAATAATCCTAATTTGGTCGAGGGGGTTTACAATCTACCCTCCTTAGAGCATTTTGTCCTCAAAATTAAAACATATATACGGTAAAAACTATTGACTGAAATTAAATGCTACTACATACCTAGGCCTTCGAAGAGATGGGGATAACGCTATCGAATATCATCCTCGCGTTCCCAGGTCGACTCGCCTGGTGCATGATGCCTCCATACGACACGAACTAGAGGGATAGTCTGACCTCGCAGTACTTTCTCGCATCTGTCCAGAATCTCTACCGGCTCCTCTTGGTATGACAAACTCAGGCCGACTGTGATCTCTGAGTGGTCAAGCACATGACTCGGATCTGGCATGTATCTTCTTAGCTGAGATATATGGAAGACATCATGAACTCCTTCTAAAGTCTGTGGTAAGGCTAACCGGTAAGCAACCTCTCCGATGCGTTCCAACACATCGAATGGTCCGATGTACCTCAGACTCAGCTTTCCTCTGCCTCCAAATCTGATGGTTCTTCGGGTAGGAGAGATTTTCAAAAAACACATGATCTCCAACCTAGAACTCTAGGGGTCGTCGATGCGCGTTTGCCCAATGCTTTTTTCTGTCCTGTGCTACTCGTAGGTGCCCTTGGATCTTCTTTACCTTCTTCACTGTAAGAACAACAAACTCTGGTCCAAGAATCTATCTCTCGTCCACATCGCTCCAACACACTGGGGAACGACACTTTCTGCCATACAATACTTCATAGGGAGCCATCTGAATGCTCGCTTGATAGCTATTATTGTAGGAAAATTCGACCAAATGCAAATGGTCCTCCCATGATCCTTTGAAATCAAGCATGCACGCCCTTAACATGTCTTCTAGTGTCTGAATGGTGCGCTCGGACTGGCCATCTGTTTGTGGGTGATACAATGTGCTGAGCTTCAGGCGGGTACCAAGACTCTCTTGCATACTCCGCCAAAAGTAAAATGTGAACCTCGTATCCCTGTCTGACACTATACTGACTGGCACTCCATACAGTCGCACGATCTCCCTCATATATATATCTGCTAAGACCTCTGTAGACTGCCCAACTCTAAAAGGTAAAAAGTGAGCGGACTTGGTGAGTCTATCCACGATTGCCCAGACTGCATTGCGACCACTAGGACTCCTCGAAAAGCCCGTAACGAAGTCCATAGTGATGTGCTCCCATTTTCACTCAGGTATCGAAAAGACCGTAACGAAGTCCATAGTAATGTAACAAAGTCCATAGTGATGTCCGGGATATCCATACGCACAAACCAGCATCAGATACTCCTCAAGATACTCCACAAGATAAATCACTAGATACTCCATAAAATAACTATATGATAACCGGGACTGCATGCAATCTAGGAAAATCCCTAGCAATATACTAAGTGAATCTCTAGTTAAAAATCCTTAGCAGTTTCTTATAAGAATTCGGGTGTGACATTCTGCAGAATCCATCCTAGACATGATGCAACAAAACAAGTTCTAATAGTAATATAAACAAGTTTTAATATACTTTGCACAAACGGACTCATGTAACCCACGACAACAACCAAGCCATGTGAATCCAAGTGAAGCCAGGTAAAGCCATATGAAGCTAGGTAAAGCCATGTACAACCATGTGAAGCCATGTCCATCCAGATGAAGCCAAGTGAAACCAAGTCAAGCCATATCCGATGAAGCCTTGTGAAGTCATGTCAAGTCAATCATGTCATCACGTGTAGCCGGGTAAAGCTGGATGAAATTGAGTAAAGCCAAGTCAAGTCATCTGAAGCCGTGTAAGTTCATGTCTAGTCAGGTCAAGTCATCGCATGTCCAAGCAAAATCCAGAATAATCAAAAATAAAATCACTAAAAACCAGAAATTCCTAAAGAAAGAGCACGATCGGTATACCGTTGGTACAGTCCAATATACTGTCGGTATACCGGTCTAGAGATAGGAAAAATATAGCAATTTTTGGATTCCAATAAATCGATATACCGTTGATACACCGTAGTATACCGTCGGTATGCCGTTCCAAGTAGGCAAGGAAGGTTCTAAAAAATAAATTTCCACAAATTGAAATACCGTTGATATATTGTAGTATACCGTCGATATGCCGGCCAAGACAAATATCCTGAAGTCGGTTAACAATGTCGGCAATGATCGGTATACCGTCGGTATACTGTAGTACACCGCCGGTATGCCGATAAGGTTCACAGAAAATATCTAAAAATCTAAGTCGGTCAAAATTGGTATACTGTCGGTACACTGTAGTATACCGACAGTATGCTGGTTTCCAAGGATAAACATAGTAAAAGTCAAGTCTGATTTTTGGGACCCAAATCAAATCCCAAAAATTATCAGAACCAAGTCTAATAAGAAGTCAAGTCTAGGGTAAGTCTCATATCACAATATGGACTAAATCTCACGGTCACAACTCTGGTACCATTTTTGTTACCGAGTTACCAAAAAGGGACATAACAAGATTCTACCAGAAATCAAAATCAAAATATTCACTAGGTTAAAAATTATGATATAAACAACTAAAGTAAAGCAAGTCTAAGCTAAAAAGCAATAACCAAGCTCCAGGAAAGTAAAATGACAGAAAATAAAAGAAGTTCACAAAATCGGTAAGGTGTACTTGCCTAAAGCGAGCTCCCAGTCTAAAACTTCTAGTCCACCACCACAAAGGGGTTCAAAAACCATACTCCAGGTCTCAAGACCAAGCTCCAAGCTCGAGAGAGAAATGAAGAAGAGAAGAGAGAGAAATAGAAAGAAAGAAATAAAATGAACTCGAGTACTATATATAGAAAGATTCTCGAAAATATCTCGAAAAGTAAAACAAATATCTGTCGGACAATATATCATCGGTATACTGTAGTATACCGTCGATATACCGGTCAGGTAGTAAAGTTTAAATTTTGAGAATTTTTGAGGTTTCTCGAGAACCAATAAAATATAATAAATAGCATAAAATATGTATCCGCATAAAATACGAATATTGTGAGACGAGTCTTACAACTCTTCCCTCCTTAGAAAAATTTTGTCCTCGAAATTTCCATAAGGATCCAAACTCAACTCACAAGAAAATCTAAGAAAGCAAGCACGGAAGTAAAATAAGCAAGAAACTCATGTGAGCATAAAATTTCCTAGGCAACAACAAGAAATCAGAAAAGAAACAATAACAGACATAACAGATAAGCTAACAATCAATCACATGCACAGGCTAAGATAAGACACGGGTATACGAATAAGTATACCTCCCAAGTCAAAAAGAAATGGATAACGAGTACGCATATCATCCTCGCGCTTCCACATTGACTCGCCCAGTGAGTGATGCCCCCAAGCAACTCGAACTAATTTGATAGTTCGGTTCTTGAGAACCTTCTTCATCTGGTCCAAAATAGACATGGGCCTCTCCTTATATGATAGGTCGGTACCAACGACCAACTCAGAATGATCCAGGATATGGCTCGGGTCTGGAATATACCGGCGTAACTGAGATACGTGAAAGAAGTCATGTACCTCATGGAGCGATGGTGGAAGACCTAGACAATATGATACATCTCTAACTCGCTCGAGAATATCGAACGGGCCTATATATTTGGGACTAAGCTTTCCATGTACTCTAAATCTGATAACTCCATGGTAGGAAAAATTCTCAGAAATACATGGTCGCTGACAGAGAACTCAAGATGATGATAATATTGATCTGCCCAATGACATTGGCAATCCTGAGCTACTATGAGATGCTCTCTGATCTGCCTGATCACTCCAACCGACTGAGCAATCATCTCTGGACCAAGCATCTGGCTCTCACCAATATTATTCCAAGCTAATGGTGATCTGCATCTTCTACCATACAAAGCCTCGAAGGGTTCCATCTGAATGCTTGCTTGGAAGTTGTTATTATAGGAGAACTCTACTAAATGCAAGTGATCCTCCCAAGATCTACCAAAGTTAAGTGGACAAGCTTAAAGCATATCCTCAAAAGTCTTAATAGTACGCTCCGACTGTCCGTCTGTCTGTGGATGGTAGGCTGAGCTAAATTTTAACCTAGTACCCAGACTCTGATGTAGGCTCTGCTAGAAATGTGACGTAAATCGCGAATCTCTATCAGAAACTACACTAACTGGCTCGCCATGCAATATGACTATCTATCTCATGTACATCTCAGCTAACTGTTCTGTAGACTAGTCCACTCTGAAAGAAAGAAAGTGAGTAACCTTCGTGAGTCGATCCACTATAACCCATATAGCATCTCTGCCAGTCGGGATCTAGGAAGATCGGTCACAAAGTCTATAGTAATATGGTCCCACTTCCACTCCGGAATCTGTAAAGGCTGAAGTAGTCCGACCGTATAAAAGAATAGAAAATTCGAGTCCATGCGCCATGAGATGTGCCCTCAAAGCTTGCATTAGTCATGCAGCAGAGAAGCTATGCGACCAAGGGACTCCCCCCAAAGTAAGTCTGCAAGTGCCACATGCGGCCTGAATAAAAAATTCATAGAGAAGTCATATGCGACCTGGAACAACCAATCCGCAGAGAAGCCATATGCGGCCTGGAACAACCAAGTCGTAAAGAAGTTACATGCGGCCGGGTCAACTAAAGATCTAGAAGCCGCATTGTCACGCCCCAGTCCCAAAATACGTAGGACTAGGAACACGTAAGTATATATGCCAACTCCAATATATAGATACCATGATACACAAGTACGTTGTAATATGGATAATACTCACATGTGGTATATATATTTTTATAAGTCATAAAATACTAATCTCATCCACACCACAAGTCACAGAAAAGAAATAATTAAACTAGAATCATGAGTCTGAATAATCCAAAAATGATAGTCGGGTGGAGACAAATCCACTACCAATGACTATATCAAAACTAAAATGAGAGAGAAGAGTAAAATCTCTAATATAAAATAAGGTGATGACAGAAGTGTATCAGCTAAGAAGATCCATCGCTAGAGATAATCAATAATGCTCAGAGGGTAAGACCTCATCTGCAGAAAGTAATGTGTCAGGTCCAGGCCCGTACTCCTGCAGATACTCATGGTCGTCTATACTTGGCAAGGGACCAGGTCCTCAGAGGGACATAACAAGATACATAGAAGCATGCCAATTGAATACAGTAAATATGCATAATAGACAAAAAATATATAAGTACGCTGTACAAGACAATCCATATAAAATGCAAAATGAGGACAACTTTTTGACGTATGGGCATGGGTAGGATACTCGATCTAAATCTTATAACTCACACACACGTCAGGGACATCAGAAATTGACATACCGCGAGGGTAGCGACCAGCGCGACTCCAGAAATTGACATACCACGAGGGTAGCGACCAGCGCGACACACTACCATAGTCGTGCTAGATACTACGGTCCAATTGTCCTTCCCTCCCATGATACTACGTGTCAAGTGTGTGTCAACATATATATATATATATATATATATATATATATATATATATATATATATATATATATATATATATAGCATATACTTATGACTGAAAGAAAATATACATGTAATAAATATACAAAAATATAATAAGCATGCAAAGTACTGTAAGCAATTTGACAAGGTATACTTGCCTGGCAAGAAAGCTGCAAAGTGTAACGTCCAGGAGTCAAGCACCAAGGTCAGAAACTACGGCCTCCGAATAAACGTCTCCGGATGCTGAAATAAATATCACCAACGTTTCCAGAATAAGCGAGATAGATAGAAAATGCTACCCTTTCGTCCAATTTGGACACAGGAGCAAAACGGTAATTTCGGGTCAAAACGGGGTCCACAAGTGGCCCACTTTGCACCGAAAAGCGTGCCAGAGGTAGAGGTCTCTAAATGGGATAAATTATAGGTCAAACCAATTCTAAACATAAATACGAACTCAACAGTACGTCCAATTTTGGATTTCGGTGAGCCGAACACAAATTTGCCCAAATAGTCAACCGTAGGGCCCGCAAATAGGTGGCCTGGTCAACTGTCTCAGAATCACGTGAAACTTGGGTCACAGGACTAGCATGATACCACGAATCCAATGGCGTAAGTTTCGTCGCATTCCAACGAGCGTACTCTAAATGGTGAGATATTTTGCAAAAGTCGCGATACGGGGACTTTTTGCGGATACGGGTTGATTCCGACGCGCACACACGTCCAAATCAATTTCTGTGAAAGCCCACACGTCTGGACATACCATACGCGTCTTTCGGTGCACTTGGTACGCGATAGGGCAATCCCGTTTGGCGGGGCGCACTCCGTATCGAGGTTTTCTAATGTTTATTAAACAAGTTTTTCATTACTTTTAAGGTGATTTTTAACTTTTATAAACTGTAGATTTAATTAAACTAATTAACAGGTTTCCATGCTTGCTATATTGGCTTTAGATATGTGAAATTAGTTTTTAACTTGGTCGAAGGGTTAAAGAGTTATCTGGCTTCCTAGATGGATGTATGGCTCGGCCTAGTCGATTTTTTTTAACAGTATCTATGTTTTTTCGAGATTTCATGATGGTTTTTGATCACTCAACTTGCATAATTTATACATGATGATTGATCCATTATGAACACTACTAGAAAAATTGGGATTATCGACGCATTTTAGCGACTTCATATAAAAATGTCGCTAAATTAGCGACTCCATAAAAAACGTCGCTAAACATCGCTAAATGGCAACATTTAGCGACGTTTAGCGACTTATACTAAGATTTTAAAATATTAGTCGCTATTAATTCAATTAAGATCGCTAAATGTCGCTAATATATCTAATTTAGCGACGTTTAGCATCGTAATTAGCGATGTATATATTAAAAATATTTAGCAACGTGTTTTGCGACGTCATTGACGTCGCTAAATTTTAAGTTAGCGACGTCTTTATTTGACGTCGCTAAACATCGTTAAATTTTGGTTAATTAGGGCTCAATTTTCTTTTCCCCCATCCGTCGAAAATTTTGAAAATTCTTAACACCTTTCGATTTCCCCCACCCCCTCTCCGGCGACCGGCTCTCCACGGCAGCGGCTACTCCGGCATCCCCCTCCTCCTCCTCGAGCTCTAGGTAAACCCTCTCTCTCTCTCTCTCTCTCACACACACACACATGTGACACAGATATGACACACGCACACAGACACTGACAGACACACACACACAGACGCAGACACATACACACAGACGCAGACACACACACACACACTTGACGCAGACGACACACACACACAGATGCAGACACACACACACACACAGACTCAGACACACACACACACACGACACACACACACAGACGCATACACACACACACAGACACATACACACACACGCAGATACACGACACACACACACAGACGCAGACACATACACACACAGACGCAGACACACACACACACACACACACACTCACACTGACACTGACACTGACACCGACACTAACACAGACACGACACAGACGCAGACACACACACACAGACGTAGACACACACACACACAGAGATGCAGACACACACACACACTCACACTCACACAGACACTGACACTGACACTGACACTGATACGACACACATACACACACACACTGGCACACACACAATATTTGATCTATTGGATGTGTCCATGTGAATTGATGGTTGGTATCATGGTGGTGTGGTGTATGGAGGATGTATCCTAGAGTATCTTGGTGTTGCACACCAAATATTTATGAATTGGACTAGTGGTTGTGTGTGTGTGTCTATTTATGCCTTAGAGTATCATATGATATGTATATGTAAATTGGTGTATTATCTATTTGCATATAAGAGAGTGTATGCATATATAGGTATATCTCGATATATATATATATATATATATATATATATATATATATATATATATATATATATATATATATATATATATATATAGGTATATAGCTATTGTTATTTGTGTTGGTGTTCATACTGTCTTCTAGCTGTGCTTGATGTGGGAGAGGGTAGAAGAGTCGAGTTGTGTGTGGGTGTCACTACTGAACTATGAGGCTTCAGGAACTGAACTCAATTCAGTTTGGCCTAGTGCATTAGGCAAGCTGGCAATGTGTTGCAGTGGTGTCAGGTTGGCACTGTGAGGAGGGGATTGGTTTCTGTCATCTTCTGCAGTGGGAGAGTGTTGGTGCACACTTGAGCAGCATCAAACACATGCATGCTTGAGCAATGGAAAGGCAGCAACAAGCACTGCTGTGAGCCATGGCAGTAGCTAAGGGCAGTTGGAAACAACTAAGTGAAGGGAAGATTTAGCCACTGCAGCAGCAGTGCAAAGTATCAGAGGTTGCAGACTTAGTTAGGGTCTGCAGGCATGTGTTTGGGTTAAGGTATAGACAAGTATCGGGTAGGTGTTCACAGGTCACTTGTTGCATGTCAATACAGCCCTTAACTGATACTGTGGTATCAGGGATTTAATTGGCAAGAGTGATCAGTGCAGTACAGTTAAATTAGAGCACAACAGTGCTGTGAAGTGAACTGATACTGTGGTATCAGGGAGGAGTGACTGCTATGGGTTGTAGTCCAGTGATCAAGTATAAGGATGAAGTGCAAGGTGCCAGGCCAAAGGTAAGAGACTCTCAGTGTGGATAGTAGAGTACTTAATATCAAAGCAGAATATCCTAGTAGTCCAGTATCAAGTGGGAGTAACAAGTGACTGGGACCAAGGTATTATTGTGACATACATTTATGAGCTAAGATGTGAGTTGGGGTAAGGTAGGATATTAGTTAAGTTATACTAGTAGTATTTAGTATAGCTAATATTAACTAGTATACTTAGTAATAACTAGTATTAGCTAGGCATTAACTAGTATAAACTAGAATTCCTTAGTACGACCTAGAAGACATAGTGTAGCAAGGTATTAACCTAGTATTGACTAGTATAAACTAGTATGAATCTAGAAGTGGCTTAGAAACATCACCATGAACTAGTTAACCCTGTTTATCATTTCAAAACACTCATTAACATTTATATTCCATATCTAGGGCTCTTGGACTTTGATAAATGAAAGTATGTATTATATCAGTTATGAAATAAAAGTATTGCTTATTTTAGACTTTGATAAATGGTCAGTTGTTTTGAATATTGCTTATTTAGACTTTGATAAATGAAAGTATGTATTATATCAGTTATGATTTTTATAGTACGGTTAAGTTATGAAGTTAGGTGATAAACCACTGTATGTAATGATTTATATGATACATACTGTCATTTTTATAAAAGTATCTAGAAATGGATATGAATTACTATCTGCGTCATCGTTCGTGGATGTACAACCGTCATCCTGATGATATGTGCAGTGTGCGGGATAAATTCATTGAGGGTGTACAACAGTTCCTGCAGTTCGCCAAGGCGTTCCCTCAGTACATGGATGGTACCAAAATTAAGTGTCCGTGTGTGAGATATCGTAACAGGAAATATTATCCAGAAGTGGAAGTTACATATCATTTATACTCGAAGGGCTTCACGCCAAATTACTATCAGTGGACCGTGCACGGAGAACTTGTATCTCTAGCATCGGAGTCGGAGCCCTATGTGGAGCCGTATATGGATGTCCACGACCACGATGCTTATGACGACGGGTTGGTGAACATGGTTTATGATGCGGTGGGGCCTAGTTTCAATCCGGACAATTATGATGCAGCGGGACCTAGTTTCAATCTGGACAATTATGATGCGGCGGGACCTAGTTTCAATTCGGACAATTATGATACAGCTGAGGAGGTACCGAATGCCGATGCTACAAAGTTTATGGAGTTGCTGGAGAATACAAGGACTCCACTATATCCTGGTTGTGAGGATCATTCACCGTTGGAGGTGGTTACAAGATTATTGAGCATCAAGTCCGATTTTAACATGTCGCAAGAATGTTATAATCGACTACTCGATTTGATTATAGAGATCTTGTCCGAGGGTGCAAAGTTGCCTAAAGACTTCTATCGATCTAAGAGGATGGTGAGATCACTTTGGATGGGATACAAGAAAATCGATGCATGTCGTAACGGGTGCATGTTATACTACAAAGACGACAAGGATGAAGATGCGTGCAGATTCTGTGGTGCTGATCGCTACAAGGCCACTGTTAGAGGAAAGTCTGTCGGTGTAAGAAAGCCTAGAGGGGTAAGTAATTAATACGTCCACGTTTACATCATCTCAATGTAATAGTATAAGATACTATTATGCTACTAATCTGCAATTGCTTTATTATTTTTCAGCACATATAATGATGAGTTGAGGTCGGTTAGACCCTACATAACAGACGAAGAAGTAGAACAAGATATGAGATACCATTTTTCTTCTTGGTTGAGCGCATATGTAAGATGCTTGGTAATTACTTTTTATTTCTGTACTTGCAAAACAAATAACTTACTATCGCTACTTTGGTATTTAGGTCGATCGTGTGATAACACCCGAGATTGAATCTATTAGAAATCTAGCCAAGGGACCAATTACTGCCGTAAAAATATGGCCAAGTTTCTGTGTGAATGGGTTCAGGTTTAAGTCAATAAATGCTCCTATCAGAGACAGGTTTCTGGATCTTGATTCCACGAAAAATAGTTGTTTGTGTATCAAATCTTCGAACTACAAAGTCGTCAATCCGGGCAATGAATTTTTTGGTATCTTACGAGAGATTGTGGAGTTGACATATAATTATGGCACAGAACCTGCTAATATCGTGCTATTCAGGTGTGAATGGTTCGATCCGATTCAAGATCAAGGTTGGAAAATTGACAAGCATGACCTTGTGGATATAAACTACAAGCGTAGATATCAAGGCTACGAACCATTTATCCTATCAAGTCAGGCTCAGCTCGTGTACTTCATAACTTATCCTAGACGGGGGACAGCGAGGTCGAATTGGTGGGTAGTATACAAGACTAAAGCTAGAAATACCTTTGACATTGACGAAATAGCTTATCAGGAGGACGATCTACCTCTTGTAACAAATATTATAGATGTGGACTCAACGAATGTTACTCATTATACGAGTAATAATGTAGAAGATGTAGAATTATCTAAAGAGGAAGACGAAGTAAATGAAAGTGAAGACGATGAGGAGGAAGAGGAAGAGGAGGACGAGAAAGGCGAACAAGATAAATTTTCTGAAGATGATTGAAAATAAAATATATTGCATGTAGAATGTAACTATATTTTGACTGTAGAATGTAGATCAAGGTTGGAAAATTATGAAGTAGATGTACCCATTAACGAATATATGTATTATATTTTGAATGTAGAATGCTTTGAGATATGCATCACATTTCGACTGTAGAATGTACTATATATTTGTGTTTCTCTATATTCATCATATTTGTGTTTCTCTATATTCATCATATGTTGTTATCAGATATGACAGGACAACGCGGAGGATTCGGCAGGTCCCGAGGTAGACAGAGTGCTCCTCCGGTACTGCCTACTGTTGGTTCCAGATCATCGTCGCCCAGTACTCCAGTATATCGATCACTCACATCTCCGACTGTTGGGACGAGTAGTTCCAGGCGTGATAGTACACCCTCGTCCAGCGTTCCTCCTGCTGACGGAACCATGGGGACAGATGAGCATGTCGAGGAGATCGTGCCCATGTTTTCCCAGCATCAGCAAGATCCTCCATGCGCACCTCCGGAGGAGACGATGACAGAGATTTGGGCCGACGGTACAAAGTAAGTCAATTAGATGGTTTAGTATAATATATATCGTGTATTTCTTTATTCATCGTATATTAACTTTTTCAGTATTCTAAATTATTATCTCTTTATAGATATCTTCCATCGTCGATTCAGAGACGCCTGGGCCAATTTCTGAGGAACAACTACGGTGGCCCTTGGATCAACTACTCTGAGGCTCCGGAGGAGAGAAAGGCATTCTGGTTTACGCACTTCCAGGTAAAAGTATATTAAATAAATCCTCTAATTTATGCATATTGTATAACTTATCCGTGATGCTAACTTACTAAATTATTTATTGTAGCAAACGAAATTTTATCCTCCGTACCGGGCCGAGTTTATCGAGCGGATCTTTCCTACCGTTGCCGCCAAGCTTATCCGAGATGCTCTGGATGACCAGAAGGCTCGTGATCGTGCTGGAAAACCGATCCAAGGTTGGATCACGCCTGAGCAGTGGACTGCGATGAGGGCTAGATTCGACGATCCGAGCTACAAGAAAAGGTCTGAGAAGGCCAAGGTGGCTAGGCGGAATGCTGCCAAGTGGTGTGGTGGCTCGATTCTGATGACGGAATATTTCTGTCGTTTGGTATATTTTTTATTTTAAAATATATTATTTTAATGTAAGTACCATAAAATGGTACTTGGAAAAAATGTTTAAGTTTAGTAATAAATAATATATTTTTAACAGGTACAGAGGGGTGAGGATGCAAACATGGTGACCGTCTTCTTGGCCACCCATCGCAAGGACGAAAATCTCATTGATGAGAGGGCCTCGCAGACCTATGTAAGTATTACTTTACTTTGCGTTAATTTTAATATAACTTAGGCAATTATCGAGTTTCCAAACCTTTCTAGGCTGAGTATCTTAGGCTGCGTGAGGGGGCGACTGCTAGTGCACCTACACCTGGAGAGGCTGGTACTTCGTCGCAACCCGCTCCAGCTCCGTCGGCGGACGACCTGTGGGTGACCGCAGCTGGTGGTCTCCAGAGGGGTACGTACTACGGTACGGGCTCCTATGGCGCCCTGGTTGCGACACAGTCATCTAGGGCCTCCCCGACAACTGCGTATTCCACACAGCCCTCGCAGTCGTCGGCCAGAGTCCAGGAGGCCATCCAGGAGGCCGTTAACCGTCAGATTGTGTTTCTCCGTGACGAGTTGCTGCAAAGGGTGAAGGAGCAGCCCCGGTCCCAGCCGCAGGCGGACGATCCGACGCTCATCTCACGATTCGATATGCTCGACCGCAGCATGACGGAGCTCCAGGATTTGACAAATGATATTAGAGCCTCCAATGACCGCAACATCATGGAGCTGCAGGCGTCACAGCTATCAATGGGCGAGAGGCTGACGATGATACAGGATTCAATGGTTCATAGCAGTACGAGGCTGTTATCTACCATGGATTCTTACAACCAGCGACTCGCAGACTTGGAGCGGGCACGGCCTTCGGGTGTGCGTACATCGACACAGACTCCACCGACGTCAATGCCTTCTCCATCGACATCGGTATCGATTCCACGGGACGAGTATGAGCAGTTCTTATCCTTCAAGCGCGCATGTGGTCAGCTTTCTGCAGATCCGCAGTAGTATAGTTAGTTACTGGATATTTATATTTTTATATTATTTAGGATGCGATTGTATGGATATAAATTTATCATATTCTTTACGTTTACGATGAGATTTGCTGGATGCTTTCTTTTCTTCAAATTTTATTATATTATTCATATTTTGGTTTATAACTGATGACTGATACTTGCCTGTATTTACCCAGTGCACTAGAATTTTTTCCCTTGGTGCTGCTACTGTATTTTTTATTCAATTATTTCTACTACCATTATATACCTGATAATGAACCCAAGGGGGTTGGTAAACCCAAAAATGCAATTCAATAATATTTTTTTTTGAAAATTAGCGACGTTTAGCAACGTTCATTTACGTCGCTAAATACGTCGCTAATTAGCAATGTTGTGACACATCGCTAAATACGTCGCTAATGACGTCGCTAAAATCGTCGATGTACGTCGCAAACTGCTGACATGGCAGTATTGCCAGGTCATTAAAGACGTCGGTGTAACGTTGCTATATAAGTCGCTAATTAGCGACGTTTAGCAACTTTAATAAAAGTCGCTATTTAGTGACGCGGCGTCGCTAAACGTCGCTAAATTTAGCGACACATTAAAGTCGCTAAAAAACGTCGGTATAGCGACGTTTTTTGTTTTAGCGACTTGGGTTTTTCCGACTGCTTTAAAACGTCGCTAATTACGTCGCTAAACCAACTTAGCGACATTTTTTGGTTATTTAGCAACGTTTTTAGATGTCGCTAATTTGACTGATTCTGGTAGTGGAAGTTGGTTATCTAAACTACACGTAAAAGTTAATGGATCAAAATTTGATTGAACAACGAAGGAGAAATGAGGTTGTGAACTTGGTTACCTTAACCGAATCCGAAACAGAGGTGCTTTATTTCGCTGATGCAACGGCGGTTCCGGCGACTCCTGCGGCGGTCCGGCGTGCAAAGGAGGTCGAGGGTGGTCGCAGGATATTGGAGGAGATTAGAGTGAATAGGTTTAGGGTTAGGGCTTCGAGACTTGTAGTTATATATATAGATAGAGAGCAGGGGGTGCGGGGGGGGGGGGGGGGAGGACTCGGCCGTGGGAAGTTTGTTAGCCTGGGTTAGGGAATTAGGACTTAGGAAATGGGCTCTGGGCTTGGGTTAGGGTTTAGGACTTAGGAATTTTCTTTTATTTGCTCTTTATTTATATATACGTATATAAATACACAGGTATGGTAATAAATTCCAGAAAACTATATTAGTATAAAAATAATCTTTCCTCCTTCTACGAAGACTTCCTAAAATTAATTAAAATAAAATAATAGTAGTTTTGCTCCATAAATCTCTAGATGAATATCAACTTAGTAATTAAATCCAATAAATTATATCTTTTTAATATACTATTTAATAATGTTATTAAACTAAATAATTTATTTAAATACTTATAATATGTTTTAAAAATAGGTGTTTTACACGCATGGTATACTCTATGCGGCCTGGGTAACCAAAGATCTAGAAGTCGCAGAGAGACCATAGACCAAGGAGGCCACATAAACCCCCCTAACACAGATTTTGATGTCTATCAAAAGCTCTGACACATCACTCATCACTCTGAGATGCTTCCAGACTCGTGAAGACGATGACTCAGGAAAAGATAATAAGTCATATTAGTGCTTCTTCAAAAAATATGTAATGCCACGTATCCTACGTATGTGGCTATAAGACCCATGAGACCTCGTCATCATGCGGCCACAGTGTCCATCCGACCAAAGGTCGGACAAGAGAACATATACGACATCGGCTCTATGCGACCTGGTCATCATGCGGCCACAATGTCCATTCAACCAAGACCAGATAAGAGCATGTATGCACAACGACCCTATGCGACAGTCAATTTATAAGACCATGTCGTTACAACCGAAAAGATCTTTACATAATCAGTGCAGACTACGTGTCCAGTTGACCAAGTCACGCACACAATGGGTTAAGAAAACCCCCAAGATTTTATCAACCGCATATTCCAACCGAGGCTACGTGACAGCCCACCCGTTATATGCATCCACAGTTACAACCATCAGCATGACATCTATAAATAGGAGAAACTTGGACGTTCCCAAAGGGGGGCCCTTTTTTGGGGAGACCGCAGACGAAAGCACACATGAGACCTCGACTCTATGTATCCTCGTCCTCATGAAGCCAAGTGTCCATCATACCAAGGCCCAAACGAGAGCACGTATGCGACTACATGACCCATGCGACCTCGCCAACATACGGCCAGAGTGTCCATTGGACCAAGGCCCACACGAGAGCACGTATGTGGTACAAGACCCATGCGGCCTCGCCAACATGTGGCCAGAGTGTCCATTCGACCAAGACCTAAATGAAAGCACGTATGCGGCTACATGAGCCATGTGGATTCGCCAACATGCGGCTTAGTTGTTATGCGGCCTCCAACTCACAAGATCTTCCCGTTATAACTGTAGAGATCTTCATACAGTTGGTGCTGACTACGTGTCCAGCTGATCAAGTCACGCATACAATGGGTTAAAACGACCCTGAGATCTTATCAACCAAATATCTTAACCAAGCTCATGTGGCAGCTTGCCCGTATCATGCGGCTACCATTACAGCTGTATTCTGCCAAAGGAGCCCTATGTGGCCACCAAGTACGAGTATATGCGGCATTCGTAGCACGTCCACAGGACGACTATAAATATCAGGGTGCCACACCCGAACAACAGGCTGGCTATCTGTGAATCTACACTCAAGCTAGAGATAAGAGCTTTCGTATCGGATTGTCTATGGAGTAAAGAGACTTGCTACCCTCTTAACCCTCCATCGTCACCCCCTAGAAAATAACTTTGTACTTAGATCGTCTTCTAGGATTTTTTTTTGTACTTTCTTTAGTTTATTCAATTAAATCAAGTTCTTTCCCACTTTCATATTTAATAGCAAACACAATGGCGACTTTGCTGGGGATGTCTTTCTCCTCAGTTGAGAAGTTGGTGACGCAGTCTGATACAGCCAAGCTCGACTTAACACAAAAGATGTTGGTGGTCCACTTTGACCAACAAGTGTTCGAGGAAATCCTCTCAGAAGGAAGTGCTAATCCTTCGCCAAGGATAGCCAAGTCCAAGAAGACCCGCAGAACGTGGGTGGCCTAGGCCTGCTGCGCCTCACCCAGCTGCAGAGCAGACGCTTCCTGCCTCTCACTCTATTATCAATGATGGTCATCGGACGGACACCCATAACGTCTACGTCTATACAGCATCCCGGACCGACGCAAAAACTATCCAGCACCTGGACTCTGGCAGAGAAAAATACTACAATGCCAGACATTCTGGTTCTGAGGCAGCTTCTATGCAGCCAAGGAGGAGGCATCATAAGACTGTCCATGAAGCATCAACTCACAGCCGTAGACAGACAGCCACATGCGGCCATGATAGCAATAGAACCTCTCTTTTTGATCCTATCTCATGCAACGCAGATCCTATGCAACCCACTGAGAATGATGAAAATCTAAATATGGACTCTTCATACTACGTGCCGGTGTCTACTAAGACAATGAAGTCAAGGGCAGTGCGAGCCCGTCGAGCTCAAGCAACTTCTCATACGACCGACAGTCAACAGACATCGCTAACTATTATGCGAGCCTCTGATGGAAAGTTGTACAGGACTGACCCATGTGTCCAGCTCACAGGGACCAATAGACAGGGTCGTCTTAAAAGTCTTCCACCGGTACCTCGGGAAAAGTTCGTGTATGAACCCCAGGCCAGAGAGCAAATATAGCACCTGCGCATCCGTGTGCCCGGGATACCTGAACTCACAAAGAGGATTCAATGGTAAAACACCATTCGTATGATTTGCGTGACGTGATTACTTACAAGCACAAAGCAAGGAAAACAACTATGGTGTGCGACGTGCTCTCTCCAAGGCACTGCTGTGCCAATATCATTATCAACTGCTACTGCAATAAAGCAGCAGTACCCACAGACAGGCAGTCGGCCTTCCAGCAACTATACCAAAAAGCACCTACCCGGCAATAACCCGGAGATCAGGTACAAGTACCAGAGGAGGATGAGTTTTCCTTTGCTTCATGCTACTCAACTGAAAAGCTTTCTGTCACCAAGGGAGAAAAGAAGTCAAATACCTCCAGTCCGTCGCTCTTTACCAGTGCGTTGTGAAGGCGACTACCTGGAGGGCTGATAACAGCACCTGCAGAAGGCGTCTTCCAAGGCACCAGCTCAAGTAATAAGCTGTCAGTCCCTGGGGGTAGTTCTTCCTCAGAACCCCTGAGGGTGGCCCAAGCTGGGGGTAGTGTCCCCCTGGACGTACACAATAATCCAACATTCTGTAAAGATAGCGAATCTCAAGGGATAGATGCCGAGTTCTATGTGGATAATTACCCTCATCAAGAAGACACACCTTCCAAAGGTGGGGGTAACATTTCCTCCGAGTCTGAAGAAGATGTAGCACTTTTGACTTTTTCTGAGGACAACGATTCTGAGGAAGCTGACAGCAACATGCCTAGGGTTAATGCAACATCTAGGGTTGGGGGTAGCAATCCTCCGGAATCGAAAGACGGTACGATGATGCCTATCTCCCCTGAAGACTGTAACTCCCAAGGAACATACAATAACAGGCTGGGGGAGAGTTACCCTCGAATAGTCAGAGCATCATCTGAAGCTGGGAGTAGCATCTCCGTTGAGTCTGAAGACGATGCAATAATGACCGTATTCCCTGAGGACAGTATGACTCAGGAACCCAAGGTGGAAGGGCTCAGTGATCATTAATGACTCGATGCTCTTGAGGCAATGATGCACACCATGAGTGCTATAATATAGACTCTGGCCCAGGGAATACTAGAGATTAAGGCAAACATGTTCCTGCCACCCTCAGGGCTCGTAGTAACTCTGCAAGCCAGGAGTAGTCATCTCCTCGTGATCCACACCAACCCGTCATACCGTGAGGACAGAGATTTCCAAGAACCAGACAATGACATATCTAGGGATAGTCTCCCTCGACAAGACAGAGCAGCATCCAAAGCTGGGGGTAGAATTCTCTCCGAGTCCGAAAATGATGCAAAATCATCGGTCTTCCCTGAGGACCGTACGACTCAGGTATCAGAAGCCCCAAAGCCAAAGGGGAGTTTCTCCTTCAATGACAACGATATTATTAAAATATTCAACATACTGATGAAGGAAAATAAACTTTGGCTACCCAACATCAGATGCCCTGAAGAGGCTGACAAGGTCGATGACCCAAAATATTGCCTCTTTCATCAGTACATTCATCATCCAACCAGAGACTGCTTTATTTTAAACATATGTATCCAAAAATTGATTAATGTCAATGAGCTCACCCTCGACTTCGAGGATAAGACGGTCATTGCGAACATAATGTCCCTCTAATTAGGGGACTTTCTGTAGAATCATAAAAAATATGCAGCCATGCGCCCAACGTCCATGCGCCCTAAATCAAACTGTAAACCCCCTCACCCGAAATTAGGTTTACTTGACTTATATAGTGGAATTAGGGCAAAATTTGAACCCAATTAGAATTTAGAACACGGCATTTGATTTAACTGTACATTATTTTATCGCGTAGCGCACCTTACCGTTGCTTCGTTAATTGGAGCACAACGTTAGCCATCGCCTATCTGCAAAGTTTACTACCTTGTCCTAGACGCGCCCGCCTACCTTTTTGACCTTTGTGTTATTTCCAAATTTTGACCCCAAGTGCCCCCATTTAATTTAAAAGCGCGGGACACTTAAAATCCTATTTAAATCGAGGATACCAATTTTGTCTAACCATATTTTAATCCCCAATTAATCCCGATGGCCATTAAATTAAACCCGTGCCAAACACCCAACACCCCCTCACCATGCAAATCACCAAAAATAATTTTTTCCACAATTTTTGCATCATTTTATGTGTTCGTACAATTTTCTGAATTTAAGGGGCTTAATTATGATTTACTAATTTAGGTGTCCTCACCCTATTGGCCATGACCAAATGGAGAGCTTACCATATGTTGACCGTAGTCAACACTTTCCTCCCCCTTTCTTTGCATGAAGAAAACAAGTCTTCATATTAAATCTTAGCCCTCTATTTTAATTGGAAACATCTCCACCCTCTATCAAATGCACCCCTCCCTATAAAACCATCACCATCACCCTCACAATAAACCAAGTAGGCCCTAATCCCAAGGAGTCTAGAAAACCTCCCTCTCTCTCTCTCTCCTCCTTCCTCCTGCCTAGAGAACCGAGCTTCTTCTCCCAAATTTCTTCCTTTATTATTCTTCTTCTTCCTTTGTTCTTCTTTTCCCTGAGAGAACCCATCCAACAGCCGACCGACTTCCCTCCGGCCCGACTCCGGCGGTGCACCCCGCATAGCGCAGCACGGCTGTGCAGCCCCCCATCCGGCCAGCGCCACGCCGCCCTCACTCCGGTGAAGCTGCCCCCGCGGCTGTCCCTGACCGACCGGCCTGTGCATCCCAGATCGACCGATCTGTACACCCTGACCGACCGGCCTTTGAGCGCCGTCCTGCTCCGACTGGGTAACCATTTCTTCTACTCCGGCTCGTCATCAACAGCCGACTCCGGCACCATGCAGTCTCCCGACTCCGGCGGACCACAGCCCCGTTGTGCAGTCCCCCTGACCCGCTCCGGCAGTGCAGCACTCCCCTCTCCGATCCAGTCCCTCTCCCGACCCACGGTGCAGCCACCCCCATACGGCAGCGCCGCTCCGGCCATCTCCTCCCCGTCAGCCTATCCTACTCCTCCCTGTCTAGTCTGACTTCATCATCACCTCTACTACTGTCACGCCCCGATCTCCCGCAGGAATCGGCCGTCCCCACTAGGCGCGAATCACCGCGCCAGCGCTCCCGCGGGACGTACGTTTCCATCGAGACACGATGCCGCACGAGCCTAGGGTTGCGCCCGCGCAAGGCAAATACCGAAACGGCCGTTGATAACTAGTTCACAGAGTCGTCATAGCGGAAATATAAAATGAACACAAGTATTGAATCCAAATCAAGCTCTTTATTGATATGAAGTGAAGATTACAAGCGGCGCTAAGCCGAGATTACAATCGCTCATGCTCTCTCTCTCTCTCTTACATTGAATATGCCCTAGGCTTGGAACCAATACAAACGATCTGGATGATGATGTTCCCATACATTATGTCCCGTATATGCGAGCTCCAGGTCCGTGCGCCACGCCCCAAGACGCCAAGTGCGGTCCGGCGCCTCATTGCGATAACGATCTCCGAATCCGTACGAGTTCCCCCTGCACCCTGCATGCAGACTGGTTGGGTATCAGTACATTGAATGCACTGGTGGGGAGGCCTCTCGCCCACGCCACAAAACAAGCACGTTCATTAGTTATGTGCACCGACTAGTTCCGTTGTCTTTCTATTCTTTTGCCTTAGGATCAGTTACATGGCAATATAAAGAAAGTAATCTCCGTGTCAGCTCAAGAGTGTCATATTCATGAATAATTGAGTTCACCTTACCATTTCTTACCATTCGGCCTTCCCTGTCATATGCAGCAATATAAACAATTATCTACGAAATAACAAGAAGCAACTATAAAACCCAAGTGTTATGCCGTGCCTCTGTAATCATAAGACCCATTTTACTAGAACTATGTGTGATACCATGCATCCATTCTAGTTATGCATAATGTCGTGCAAACACACTCCTCCCCGTTTCTCCTTTTCTTAGTGCGGATAGCCGCTATGCAAATATGACTTATCTATATGAAGGTCACTGGCTCTGTTAGCCATGTTGGACAATATCTGCGATGGACGGCTGCCTCCCCAGCTCGGTTGCTAGCCTTGCTGGGCCTCCTAGCCGTCTAACGAGTCGACGCCCATCCAGGTCGGTAGCAAGCCTTGCTGGATGTCCCGATCTCGCCCGCTAGTCATCAGCTAGCGTACCGCCAGGACTACACTGGCACTCCGTCCTCCCGGGCCGACACGATTCGGATGTCTCAGCAATCGTGTCGAGGACTATCTCTACCTGGTGCGCAACCAGTTGTCCGTGACCATGCAACTACTCCCCCAACTTCCAATCCTAGCCGAGGACTACACTCGGATCTATCTTTGCCGAGGACTACACTCGGATCAATCCTTGCCGAGGACTACACTCGGATCTTTTCTTCTTTATGCAGCTCTCTGATTAGAGACTGCCTCGGCGATCTGCATATCCCGAGTACATTCCTTTCCTTCCATCTCCTGACTTGGAACGACTACTTGATAGCCTTCCTCGTCTATGCATGCAACATGATTTTACTCCGTCCTGTGTCATGTTCCGTGCGGTGCAACGCCACAGTATGAACTCACACTACTTTACAGCATATATGAAGAAATTACTACATTCCAACCCAGCAATCTCGACTATGCAAATAGCAAGTAAAATCTCCATGTTCTATACGATGATAAGGCGGGGTTATCCCCTTAGCTATGTGCGTTCATCTCTTTTATTAGCATGCAAAGGTTATCGCCCTTAAACTAGCATGTAACATTCATTTTCTTAGTGTGCAGCTAAGTAGAGACAGGTTCACCGGGGCCACCCACCTTAGCGATGTATCGCATCGGTCGAGCGAGACTCCGGACGCACCTCTGATAGCCTAAGTCTGACTCCATTGAAGATCCCAGCATGAAAGCCTTTGCATCGAACGAGCTATCTCGCTGAGCAAGGCGGGTTGAATAGCTACACTTATGCCGTTTGAATCGGCCCTCCGGGTTGAGCGGAGCGGGTCGTTACATCATACACCACTCAGAACAAGTCTCGTCCTCGAGACTTCCTGAGCGCAACTCGTACTATCGTATATCTTCTAAACCCAACTCTACACACCTTGCCTAACTTCAAGGACTGTCTTAATACCACAATCATTTACTTTCTCACCATGCGTTACGCTAACGTTAGCCAATTCTCATCGAACGACTCTATCGTTCAATGCCATCGAGTTATACTCAACTCACTCGTCGCACTCCCGACTCAGAATCTACTGCACCTGGCGCAGGGCTATAATACCCAAGCACATGGTATTCTATAACTTAATGGGCACTTACAACTCACAATTGGGTGGACTCGTCCAACTTTGTTATATTACCTCTCATAGGAACCAAATGCATCCGAACGCATTTGACAGTTTACTTGACGTTGCCTATCGAAACCCATCGTTACGCCTAAACCAAAGGTTTGAATTTGGGCTAATTTTCCAATCTCGTTTGCATCACTCTCTTTGAGTCACCGTCCAATCTCGCTAAGTAAATCGCAACCAATCACCTACGTTTTCTGACTCAGTCTATATTGCGCCTTAGCGCAGAGCTAAATTGCCCACCTGGGGTACGCTCAAGTCCTTCGCACCTTTGGCTCAATCGAACTTAACTTTCTATTCGTTTTTACTCGTTCCGTTCGCCAGAGTGCTTAATCATTTTATTCGAATGATCTATTCGTTCAACTATTGCATCCCCAAACTCAGTCTCGTACTGCGCCTTAGCGCAGAACTATCCCGGTAGCACGAGGAACGATACAATCTTTCCTCTATGAGAATTTAGGTTGAGGCTAAATTATTTCAGTTGCCACACTCATCCATGCGAATTCGAACATTTTCCTTTGCAGCTGCATCAGAGTTATGCATATCGCTAAGTCTGGATCGTACCCATATTCAAGGCGTCCCCCAAATATGTGTATTTCAACCAAGCTCAGTGACAGCTAAGTCTGACAAGCTACTCGTGAAAATCTTTCGAAACGCGGATCGTCCTGCTATATGAATGATCGAACTCTTGTTCGATCCAGCTATCGTCTTATCCTTCACCGTTGCGTAACCTATCCAACCAAATCAATTATCACCCGAGTCCTATCTTGCATTACGTTTGTTTCAACGCGAACGTTGCTAGTGTATATTCCTAATTCTGAATTCTAACTCTAAGTCTCGTTGCCCCAGTTCTGTCGTTCTTCCCGAACGATACTCTGAAGTCAGCCACTCCAGTTTAACTCAAGGCACAAGGTCGTCTGCCTAGCCACTAGGTCAGCTCACACAGTCATAGGTACAACTCAAGTTTGTGACTCATCGCGCAACCGTGTTGCACAACGCTCGCCCCAAATACCCTAAGGTCAAACCATTGTTCCTTTACACGGGTATTCTACCCAAGCTCGTTTCACTCAGATTTCTAAACATCGAGCACAGTTCATCCTATCACACCACACGCTCGTCCAACCGAACCCATGATACGCCCATGTTTCAGGGTTAACCTATCGATTCGCACGTACTATCTCTTCTTCATCTCGTTTAATAGGATTCACCAATCTATCATTTTCTACGCTTGTATCACTAAGCCACAATTCCATTATAAACCATCGATGTATATCATGAACTCTAAGTCGTCCAGCCCAATCTACGTATCCGTTCATGAAAACATCCAACATCTCTTACTTCATGTTTCTAGACTAACTCCTCAAGAAAATCCTTAGACTCATTTTATCCCGAAACTTGTCTTATCGTATTAAACCACAAGTCAGAATGATCCCTCAATTGTCACATTCCGGTCTCCCGCTAGTTCAATCATCCCCGTCGGACGTGATATCACCACGCCAACGCTCCTGCGGAATGATCGTCCTATCCAGACGTGACGCATGTGCGAATAAGAAGTTATACCCGCACAAGACAAGAAGGTCAATCGTTATGGTTATCCTCGAACGAACAGACACTTCATCATCAATTTTCGTTTTATCCCAAGTTGCACATTGATCCCTCAAGTCATGTTCTTCCAACTACCGTTCTTACTGCAATCAAAATTCGCTAAGCCAAAATATCCAACTTCAATATTACCATTTTGAACATTTCTTTGTCTACTCTTAGCATTCCTCAAACAACTAAGTTTAAATCCCAAACTCAAAGTCTATCCCATTTGACACGTATCCATTCATCGTGTTCGTTTGGAATAATCACCGAACATGTTCTCTTGAGTTCGATTATCCCTGCCGAACGTGAAATCACCACGTCGGCGCTCCCGCAGAATAATCGTTCTCACTGGGACAGATTTCGGATGTTATCTCTCCGAACTTGATTTCAAGATCGTTCTTCCAAACTCTAAGCCAAATCTGTTACCGCTTAACTCGATCCACCAAACTCATAATTTTACTAACCTGCATCAATCCACACTATCTTCCAACCATTGTTATGGTTTAAATCTCCCAAAATTGAAATTATCACATTTGTAATCAAACCGAACTCTATTGAGCGATATCCTACTCAAATCCAAATTTTCCATGCACGCCTTCATTCGTTCACTGCATTATTTCTAATTGCACTTACTTCGATCGCATCTCAGATTATTCAATCTCGACTCAAGTTTTTAATTTGCTTGTTTCAACTCAAAATCGCTCGTACAATCCCTTAAGTTTTCTCGACCACGATATCAATTTCAATTGTCCTGAATTTCTATTCGATGTATGCCTTATCTCTTATCCAACTCATTGTAACTCGTTCGAACCGAATATTACATGCTTTCTCCGAGTTCGCTTACTTGCTAGGCATTGTTTATTTATACTAAGGCTTTACCCAATCTCGTCGTTCGCCGCTAGACTCGCTTAACTCCGAATCTACGACTTTGTTCGAGCATTTCTAAGCCGACTGATACACCACTCAGGGTTCGAGTTATACTCCCTGAATCTTTACAACTCATTATATCCACAATTCGCATAATCGAGCAGGGGACTATCGTATACACCACTCAGGAATCGAGTTATCTTAATAACTCCTGATTCGCGTTCGCATCCTTCACTCGTATTCCCAATTCGTTCCTTAGAACTTTAACACCGTCCCTATTTATCGCCTTAGCGATCTTAGACTCGTACACACCTCTATTCATAGTCCTCTATACAGACTATGCTTCAAATCATAACTTATCGCTATGAATAACCGTCCAAACTATTTCTGAAAATTCCATACACGATTCCAATTATTCGCCTTAGCGGCACTCCGATAAAGTCTCTATCGATTTCCCTACTAAGTCAAACTTTATTCTTATCCGAACAACACCCAAATCTCGCTGCAACTCGCTAGCACCAAGGGTCTTGGTGTACGATACTCAACACAGCTTGGCCAAAAGGCCATGTGCAAAAACCACTGTCTGAACGATATACCATCTCGCGCTCTACTCGCTTGGTGTTTTCATATCGACATATAACTTGCCGATTAACACGAGCCTACTCTCACAACGTCTTTCACAGGTTGGGACAAAAGCCCTCGCATCATAATCCCGTTCAAGCAACCGTATAATTTACACGCGCTTTTCGAAAATATTTAGACTTATTGTATGGAACATCCATCGAAGCATCGAGAGAGAGCATCTACCACTTCTTCAATACACAAGTTCAAAACTGAGAGAATCGAAACGAATTCCAAGGACGTAAAGCCGTGCTCTGATACCAATATGTCACGCCCCGATCTCCCGCAGGAATCGGCCGTCCCCGCTAGGCGCGAATCACCGCGCCAGCGCTCCCGCGGAACATACGTTTCCATCGAGACGCGATGCCGCACGAGCCTAGGGTTGCGCCCGCGCAAGGCAAATACCGAAACGGCCGTTGATAACTAGTTCACAGAGTCGTCATAGCGGAAATATAAAATGAACACAAGTATTGAATCCAAATCAAGCTCTTTATTGATATGAAGTGAAGATTACAAGCGGCGCTAAGCCGAGATTACAATCGCTCATGCTCTCTCTCTCTCTCTTACATTGAATATGCCCTAGGCTTGGAACCAATACAAACGATCTGGATGATGATGTTCCCATACATTATGTCCCGTATATGCGAGCTCCAGGTCCGTGCGCCACGCCCCAAGACGCCAAGTGCGGTCCGACGCCTCATTGCGATAACGATCTCCGAATCCGTACGAGTTCCCCCTGCACCCTGCATGCAGACTGGTTGGGTATCAGTACATTGAATGCACTGGTGGGGAGGCCTCTCGCCCACGCCACAAAACAAGCACGTTCATTAGTTATGTGCACCGACTAGTTCCGTTGTCTTTCTATTCTTTTGCCTTAGGATCAGTTATATGGCAATATAAAGAAAGTAATCTCCGTGTCAGCTCAAGAGTGTCATATTCATGAACAATTGAGTTCACCTTACCATTTCTTACCATTCGGCCTTCCCTGTCATATGCAGCAATATAAACAATTATCTACGAAATAACAAGAAGCAACTATAAAACCCAAGTGTTATGCCGTGCCTCTGTAATCATAAGACCCATTTTACTAGAACTATGTGTGATACCATGCATCCATTCTAGTTATGCATAATGTCGTGCAAACACACTCCTCCCCGTTTCTCCTTTTCTTAGTGCGGATAGCCGCTATGCAAACATGACTTATCTATATGAAGGTCACTGGCTCTGTTAGCCATGTTGGACAATATCTGCGATGGACGGCTGCCTCCCCAGCTCGGTTGCTAGCCTTGCTGGGCCTCCTAGCCGTCTAACGAGTCGACGCCCATCCAGGTCGGTAGCAAGCCTTGCTGGATGTCCCGATCTCGCCCGCTAGTCATCAGCTAGCGTACCGCCAGGACTACACTGGCACTCCGTCCTCCCGGGCCGACACGATTCGGATGCCTCAGCAATCGTGTCGAGGACTATCTCTACCTGGTGCGCAACCAGTTGTCCGTGACCATGCAACTACTCCCCCAACTTCCAATCCTAGCCGAGGACTACACTCGGATCTATCTTTGCCGAGGACTACACTCGGATCAATCCTTGCCGAGGACTACACTCGGATCTTTTCTTCTTTACGCAGCTCTCTGATTAGAGACTGCCTCGGCGATCTGCATATCCCGAGTACATTCCTTTCCTTCCATCTCCTGACTTGGAACGACTACTTGATAGCCTTCCTCGTCTATGCATGCAACATGATTTTACTCCGTCCTGTGTCATGTTCCGTGCGGTGCAACGCCACAGTATGAACTCACACTACTTTACAGCATATATGAAGAAATTACTACATTCCAACCCAGCAATCTCGACTATGCAAATAGCAAGTAAAATCTCCATGTTCTATACGATGATAAGGCGGGGTTATCCCCTTAGCTATGTGCGTTCATCTCTTTTATTAGCATGCAAAGGTTATCGCCCTTAAACTAGCATGTAACATTCATTTTCTTAGTGTGCAGCTAAGTAGAGACAGGTTCACCGGGGCCACCCACCTTAGCGATGTATCGCATCGGTCGAGCGAGACTCCGGACGCGCCTCTGATAGCCTAAGTCTGACTCCATTGAAGATCCCAGCATGAAAGCCTTTGCATCGAACGAGCCATCTCGCTGAGCAAGGCGGGTTGAATAGCTACACTTATGCCGTTTGAATCGGCCCTCCGGGTTGAGCGGAGCGGGTCGTTACAACTACCACTCGGCACCACCTCGCAGCCACCCTCCACCGGCCGTGCTCCGTCATCATCAACCTCGTCGAGGTCGATTCTCCCCTCTCTTGATTTTATTCCAGATTTCTATATTGTTTTAATAGGGATTTATTTACATATATCCATGTTTTAATGTGGTATATGATGTAGTATTTTGAGCATATATGTAGATATAGTTGTTAGGGTTCAATGGTTATATTATTAGCATATATATGGATGTGTGAATTTAGCTAGGGTTGGTGTTTATTAATATTGTGTAGTTGTAGTGAAGTATAAATAATCATGTATTCCTAGTGATGATTAATGTTCATGTTGAATAAGGTGAATGTGATTAATGTTAACGTTGAATAAGGTGAATGTGATTTAGGTTAATGATGACTAAGGCCAATGATGATTAAGGTGAATGTGGAATATAATGACTTGAGGTTAAGGTTTAATGGTGAGCTTGGGGTTTATTCGTCATTAATATATTAAAATGGATTTGAATGATAGACATTGAGATTTAGGGTTTAACATATTTATTTATGTGCATGGTAATCTGTATGGATGAGCAGTGATTGTGGGTAAAATAATACTGAGGGTTGAGGAAGACCTAATATTTTATAAGTAAATCCGGTCAAGGATTGAGCATACCTGAACTACTGAACCACATGATGAATATGGTAAGAATGAGGATTGGTCGAGGAGAGTGTACAGATGACTAGTTGATTGTTATATCGTACCGATAGTCAACTGTGGTCAACCCCCCTAGTGTCTTATCCCTGTGAGTCGTAGCTGAGACTGAGTTTAGGTGTAGATGCGTGTCACATCCCTTCCTGTCGTGCGTTAGATTATTGATTTTTGGTTTGAATCTCATCTCTAGGTATTGCGGGACCTGAGGGCTTGGACGCGGTACCGGGACTCCGTTATCAGCAGCCGCACGCAGGCAAGTGTACCTTGCCAAATCTTGCAGTTTTGTTATATATTTTCTTGACTTATTTATATGTTGTACATGCTTAACCCTAGGACCGTGTGACTTACTTAGCGTCAGATTAAAAGTCGGGTGCCAACATCGTACGCGGAGTTGTGTAACGTCATCTAGACATGGATATCGTGACCCTTTACATTTTCGTACTTGTCTTATCAAGTACATCATAACCCAGGACACTTGACACTATTCATGAGACAGAATCTTTCTGAGATATTCATGGACATTCTGTGTAGATTGAGGATTTGACATAGACATTATATTCATAGATATTATATGACTTGTTGCATTAGTTATGATCTTGCGTGACATGTACATGAGACGTTGTGGACATGAGATGTATGGTTACATTGGGTGGGGAGGGACACACAGGCTACAGGCTGTTTTATATATATATATTATTATTGTGAGACCGTAGACTCTCCAGCAGAGCTAGGCACATTACATGTTATTACTGCTACCGGCTCCCCGACACAGAGCTTGTAGTGGTCTCAGCCTGAGTACTAGTGATGCTCTCACTTGCATTTCACATAGATGGTTACATATTGACCCTATTTATTTTATTTATTTTCTGTACTGCATTATTTATGGCTTGAGTTATTTTGTACCTTGCTATGTCCTCTGAGGACCTGGATCCGGATTATGTCTCCAGGATTAGCAGACGAGATCGACCCCGAGGTATACGGGACAGGAGCATTAGCAGGAGCAGGCACTGGAGCAGTACCAGATCCAGTAGACGAGTGATCCCTGAAGGTATCTTCTGAGTATATACTGTTTCCACACTCAGTATTTACTGTGGTTATCTTTAATCTTGTATCTTGACGGATGTATCAGACTCATTATCGGGTTATTTCCCGAGTTTATATTTTATTGAGATTGATCTTGCTTTATGATTCTTATATTGTTATATTTATTTCTGTGGATGAGATTAGTATATCTAGACCCTTATTGTTGTATTACAGCTTAAGTACGTCCCGATGGATCCATTAAATTGGGTTTGTCTGTCGGTGTGTGCTGCTGGCCATTGCCATGTGTCTAGTCCCTCGATATTTTGGGACTGGGGCGTGACATGATTTTTGTGGTGGCCCATGCAGGTCAAGAGCATATTGTCTCAGTTACGTTACTGTGCCGAGCAAGCCTGCACCTAGGATTAGCGTATAGGATCTCATCCACAACTGACTATGACTCATCCTCCTTCCAATCCATTCCGTTGAATAATTACATCCTGCTTGATTCATGTGCCTTCTCATTAGTTCCTTGAGTGTAGCCTTCTCCTAGAATATAGAAGTCCCTGTTGATAAAATGATAAGTAGGGTAACCTTCCTATTAAGAGTACAGCTAGGATATTGACACACCCCTAAGTAGAACGCTTAATGAGCCCTAGCGTCCCTCACCTATAGAATAATTTACCATTATTTCTTGTTATAGTCATGAATGACCTAAGAGTAGTATAGGCACTGCTAAGAGCTAGTTAGAGATTTGAACCTAGTGTTTGACCCCAGTCTTGAGGAACCAATAGAAATCCGAGATCGAATGTTAGAACTGAACCTAATGTGCATAGTGAGATAGTGTTAGGATATAGGTTCGTGTCGTGATATTAGCAGACGGTACCTCAGGAAGCCCAGAGCAACGAGTATGACATTCCCTATGAGATCATACCTCAAACACGAAGAATTGCTCGTCACCTTCACCTTAGAAAACCATGATATTATCTAGAGCCCCATATTTTAATTTCACATGTTGTTCATCTGCGACCTTAACGTTCGCTAAAGCGCAACGACTAAAATATGTTCTTTTTTTCTCTGTCTTTCAATTCGTGCCATCTGACACTTCTGATTATAGACCAAGTGATTTTATTCTATGTTAGGATATATATATAGCTTGCTAGGATTTTGGTTGTTGCTCTTGAATTTTTGAATTATGTGATTGGTAATTAGAACTTGACAGTTTGAGTTAATCTTGTAGATTGTGACCCGATGATTATCCCTTAGTGTTAAATCACGTAATTTGTACCCCCACCTCAATACAAGTTATATTCCCTTTCCCTTGAGACTAGTAACCTTTCCATTCTCGCTATTGACACATGTTCTATGAGCACTATGATTAAGACTTAAGGTGACCCTTACCTATATAATATAATATGAGACCCTAATAAGTACCAAGATCTTTCCTCATATACCCTAATAAGAGTTTCTGTTTTATTTACATGTGCAAGGTTATTTTGCAGGATCCTCTTAAGACTGTCACAGTATTAGTTTAATTCTTTTAAGTTGGGTAGTATGCCTCACAACCTAGTACCACATAGTCCACTTGACCCATCGAGGCGGTGTAACTGAATGGCATTAATCGCATGCTAGCAAAAGATGACAGTGTTTATTCAGACAATAGAATTTAGAGGTCCTTGCCCCTATTTGGTCGACTAGCGACTTAGACAAGGAGGCTGTATGATAACTGTAGAGATTGTAGAGTCTTTTATTATTGTTGCTTATTTTTGTTTTTGTGAACTTAAATAATTTGTACCTCCTTTCATCATCATCTAGCATACTTATATTTTATATACTACCTTGACTTATGGTGCTATTTTATAGCCTAGTTTTGCAAGCTTATTCTTTATCGAGCTTGTTCATGACATATGTATTATTGGGGAGGCCCACAATAATATATTTCAGAATCAGTGTATTACGGTCTGATCAACCATAGTGCGCTTGATTCGCCCATCGTAATACTACTTTACGTGGATTGAGATATGTAGTGATTAGTAGACGAATATACTTGCCCTAGACATGCCTGACATATCGTATCAGTTGCATAACTGTACTAATACGAGCATGCGAACAAAGCATTACCAAAATAGGATTTCAATCCACAACTGCTTTGACAATTCCCATTTGAATTCTTTAAACACCTTGATCCCGATACTTCTATTCTATTACCTCTCCCTTGAACTCTTTATTATTGATCTTCGTCTTCCCTTATTCGGAAAGACGAAACCTCGTGTTGGGTATAAAGTCTGATACACAGAGAGTACTAGATATACCCCATAGGCCGATCACCTACTTGAGGATTATTCTTTCATAATTAAGGACATATCATATGTGATATGATCGGCGTTGAAGTTTCGAGGATTGAATGACATGAGTAAATAAATTAAGGAATATTTTCTTAAGGTATATAACCTTATGTGATAGATGGGTAAATTCTAAGTTGGGTAGCAGTGTATTGTCAACTCGAGAGGAATTTCTTTTATATTGTGATCGAGTAAGATTAGATTGGAAGAGGTTCAAGCCATTTTAATTTTGAGAAATTTAGAAGAATGACTAAGATGATGAGGATTAATGAATTGATATTGAGGACCCAATATTTATACCTTAAGTACATGATTTAAATTTTTGAATAATGAAGGTAGAATCATCAATTTGAAATTGGAGGATAAATATAGAATTTCAGACTTGAACATTGGTGGACTGCATTTAAATTATTTTCAATTTGATTATTTGAAAAAAAAAATTGATGGTTGGACTACCTATTTAAAAATATTGAGGATATAAATTGAATATTAAAAATTGAAGAGTACGGAATTCACAAGTTGAGGATAGAAATAATAATTGATTATAATTTTCTAGAGGAAATTTTAACAGTTGAAGATTGCGATGAAAATTCTGATTGGGATGTCATAGAGATTTGAATTAGATTGGATGTGGATTATTAAATTGAGAATGGAGAAGACAACGCGATGTGTTGACGTTCGATTTAAACAATGGTTCAAATTGAAAGAGATTCCGATGGATTTGAATAAGTTAAATTTTTGGAAGAGATTGAGATTTAACTTGCCTTATGTACACAAGTGAAGAAGTTAAACCAATTATGCCTTATTTTAATTTCGAGGACAAAATTATTTTAAGTTGGGTAGATTGTAAACCCCCTCACCCGAAATTAGGTTTACTTGACTTATATAGTGGAATTAGGGCAAAATTTGAACCCAATTAGAATTTAGAACATGACATTTGATTTAACTGTACATTATTTTATCGCGTAGCGCACCTTACCGTTGCTTCATTAATTGGAGCACTACGTTAGCCATTGCCTATCTGCAAAGTTCACAACCTTGTCCTAGACGCGCCCGCCTACCTTTTTGACCTTGGTGTCATTTTCGAATTTTGAACCCAAGTGCCCCCATTTAATTTAAAAGCGCGGGACACTTAAAATCCTATTTAAATCGAGGATACCAATTTTGTCTAACCATATTTTAATCCCCAATTAATCCCGATGGCCATTAAATTAAACCCGTGCCAAACACCCAACACCCCCTCACCATGCAAATCACCAAAAATAATTTTCTCCACAATTTTTGTATCATTTTATGTGTTCGTGCAATTTTTCGAATTTAAGGGGCTTAATTGCGATTTACTAATTTAGGTGTCCTCACCCTATTGGCCATGACCAAATGGAGAGCTTACCATATGTTGACCGTAGTCAACACTTTCCTCCCCCTTTCTTTGCATTAAGAAAACAAGTCTTCATATTAAATCTTAGCCCTCTATTTTAATTGGGAACATCTCCACCCTCCATAAAATGCACCCCTCCCTATAAAACCATCACCATCACCCTCACAATAAACCAAGCAGGCCCTAATCCCAAGGAGTCTAGAAAACCTCCCTCTCTCTCTCTCTCCTCCTTCCTCCTGCCTAGGGAACCGAGCTTCTTCTCCCAAATTTTTTCCTTTATTCTTCTTCCTTTGTTCTTCTTCTCCCTAAGAGAACCCATCCAACAGCCGACCGACTTCCCTCCGGCCCGACTCCGGCGGTGCACCCCGCAGAGCGCAGCACGGCTGTGCAGCCCCCCATCCGGCCAGCGCCACGCCGCCCTCACTCCGGTGCAGCTGCCCCCGCGGCTGTCCCTGACTGACCGGCCTGTGCATCCCTGACCGACCGGCCTGTGCACCCCTGACCGACCGGCCTGTGCAGCGCCGTCCTGCTCCGACTGGTAGCCATTTCCCCCGCTCCGGCCCGTCATCAACAACCGACTCCGGCACCGTGCAGTCTTCTGACTCCGGCGGACCACAGTCCCACTGTGCAGTCCCCCTGACCCGCTCCGGCAGTGCAGCGCTCCCCGCTCCGACCCAGTCCCTCTCCCGACCCACGGTGCAGCCACCCCCATCCGGCAGCGCCGCTCCGGCCATCTCCTCCCTGTCAGCCTATCCTACTCCTCCATGTCCAGTCCGACTTCATCATCACCTCTACCACCACTCGGCACTACCTCGCAGCCACCCTCCACCGGCCGTGCTCCGTCATCATCAACCTCGTCGAGGTTGATTCTCTCCTCTCTCGATTTTATTCCAGATTTCTATATTGTTTTAATAGGGATTTATTTACATATATCCATGTGTTAATACTAGCTAGTGTTTAGGTTTCAATATGGTATATGATGTAGTATTTTGAGCATATATGTAGATATAGTTGTTAGAGTTCAATGGTTATATTGTTGTCATATATATGGATGTGTGGATTTAGCTAGGGTTGGTGTTTATTAATATTGTGTAGTTGTGGTGAAGTATAAATAATCATGTGTTCCTAGTGATGATTAATGTTCATGTTGAATAAGGTGAATGTGATTAATGTTAACATTGAATAAGGTGAATGTGATTTAGGTTAATGATGACTAAGGCCAATGATGATTAAGGTGAATGTGGAATATAATGACTTGAGGTTAAGGTTTAATGGTGAGCTTGGGGTTTATTCGTCATCAGTATATTAAAATGGATTTGAATGATAGACATTAAGATTTAGGGTTTAACATATTTATTTATGTGCATGGTAATCTGTATGGATGAGCAGTGATTGTGGGTGAAATGATACTGAGGGTTGAGGAAGACCTAATATTTCATAAGTAAATTCGGGCAAGAATTTAGCATACCTGAACTACTGAACCACGTGATGAATATGGTAAGAATGAGGATTGGTCGAGGAGAGTGTACAGATGACTAGTTGATTGTTGTATCGTACCGATAGTCAACTGTGGTCAACCCCCCTAGTGTCTTATCCCTGTGAGTCGTAGCTGAGACTGAGTTTAGGTGTAGATGCGTGTCGCATCCCTGCCTGTCATGTGTTAGATTATTGATTTTTGGTTTGAATCTCATCTCTAGGTATTGCGGGACCTGAGGGCTTGGACGCGGTACCGGGACTCCGTCATCAGCAGCCGCACGCAGGCAAGTGTACCTTGCCAAATCTTGCAGTTTTTGTTACATATTTCCTTGACTTATTTATATGTTGTACATGCTTAACCCTAGACTGTGTGACTTACTTAGTGTCCGATTAATAGTCGGGTGCCAACACCGTACGCGGAGTTGTATAACGTCATCTAGACATGGATATCGTGACCCTTACTATTCATGAGACAGAATCTTCCTGAGATATTCATGGTGATTCTGTGTAGGTTGCAGGATTTGACATAGACATTATATTCATAGATATTATATGACTTATTGCATTAGCTATGATCTTGTGTGACATGTACATGAGACGTTGTGGACATGAGACGTGTGGTTACATTGGGTGGGAAGGGACACACAGGCTACAAGCTGTTTTATATATATCTATTATTATTGTGAGGCCGTAGACTCTCCAGCAGAGCTAGGCACATTACATGTTATTACTGTTACCGGCTTCCTGACACAGAGCTTGTAGTGGTCTCAGCCTGAGTACTAGTGATGCTCTCACTTGCATTTCACATAGATGGTTACATATTGACCCTATTTATTTCATTTATTTTCTGCACTGCATTATTTATGGCTTGAGTTATTTTGTACCTTGCTATGTCCCCTGAGGACCTGGATCCGGATTATGTCTCCAGGATTAGCAGACGAGATCGACCCCGAGGTATACGGGACAGGAGCATTAGCAGGAGCAGGCACTGGAGCAGTACCAGATCCAGTAGACGAGTGATCCCTGAGGGTATCTTCTGAGTATATACTATTTCCACACTCAGTATTTGCTGTGGTTATCTTTATTATTGTATTTTGACAGATATATCAGACTCATTATCGGGTTATTTTCCGAGTTTATATTTTATTGAGATTGATCTTGCTTTATGATTCTGATATTGTTATATTCATTTCTGTAGATGAGATTAGTATATCTAGACCCTTATTGTTGTATTACAGCTTAAGTACGCCCCGATGGATCCATTAAATTGGGTTTGTCCGTCGGTGTGTGCTGCTGGCCATTGCCACGTGTCTAGTCCCTCGATATTTTGGGACTGGGACGTGACACAAACTCAAGAGAAGATAGACCGTTGGGCACCATGCGGCCTAGAAAAGGGTCACCTAGGCGATCCAAATAAGCGTCCTGACAACTGGTCACAGGTCGACCTGACATGACGTCCTGACAAAAGATGGTACGTGATACAGAATCCTGACAAAAATAATTTTCCTGGTCGCCTCGAAGGACGAGAACATACTAAGAGACAGAAGTCCCAAAGATAATGCAGAGCCACATGTACAACACGACAAAAGATCCCTTGCGACCCTGGCCCATGCATCCCAGACCCCATGCGTCCCATGCGACTCTGGCCCATGCATTCCTGACTCTGGCCCTGTGCATTCCAGACTCCGTGCATCCCATGCGTCTTTGGCCACATGTGTCCCAGATTCTACGTCGACCAAATCTTACTATTACAACTAAACAGTCCTTTCCTACCAAATAGCGGCCACGTATTCACTTGACCAAGTCGCACCCACAATATATGAGAACCATCCAGATATTCAGCAACAAAAAATCTTACCAAATATCCACGTGACAGCTGAAGCCCGGTCTTATGCACAGTTGTAACTCCCTTATGTTAGAAGGGGACGTGTAGCAAAGCCCACCATCCATGCGGCCCAAAATTTATGCGGCCACAAATATGACTATAAATAATAGGGTACCAGACCCGGACAAGAGGCTGGCTGGCTATCTGTGAATCAACACTAAAGGGAGAGAGAAGAGCTTCCGTATCGGATCATCCACGGAGTAAAGAGACTTGCTACACTCCTAACCGTCCATCGTCACCCCCCAAAAAAATAAATTTGTACTTAGATTATCTTCTAGAACTTCTTTGTACTTTCTTAGTTTGTTAAATCAAATCTAGTTCTCCCAGTTCTCGTTTTGATATTAAATGGCAAACATGATAGTGACTCTGTTGGGGACTTCCTTCTCATCTGCTGAGAAGTCAGTGACGAAGTCCGACGTGGCCAAGCTCTGCTCGACACAAAATATGCTGCTGGTCCGCTTCGACCAACAGATGTTTGAGGACATGCTCTCCGAGGACAGCTCGGGTCCTTCTCCAAGGCAAGCAAAGCCCAAGAAGACCCGCATGACGTGGGTGGAAAAGGCCTCTGAGCCTCACCCAACTACGGAGCATGAGCTCCCCGTCTCTCTCCATGCCGCAGGGATCGCGCATCATGCGGCCACTGTCTATGCGGCAGCCTCTTCCAGCCAAAAGGGTGCTCACTACTCGAAGACCCACAGAACGTGGGTGGCCAAGGCCGCTGTGCCCCAACTAGTTGCGGAGCCGACGCTTTCAGTCTCTCACTCTGTTGTCCATGATGATCATCGAACAAAAACCTATAACGTCCATATCTTTGTGGTACTTGCTATTTTGTGGTACTTGCTATTTTGTGGTACTTGCTATTTTGGGGTCTAACCCCACTGGTTTTGCATGGTCATGTTTCGAGCCAGCATCCGAGGATCCAACATATTTTCTTCCGACTCATGGCGCGTACCAGGAATATGGCCGCCGAGGATAACGGGTGTGTTTTCTTCTTCCCTGCTTGTCATAGTATATTTTACTCTTTTAGGCGTTTAGCCACAAACACACGTTAGCCGGTACGTCTGGACATTAGTTTATTTTTATGACCGTATATAAACCATACTACAGCTGTAATACTGTCATGTACTTTTGTTATTCCACCAGCTTCTTATTTTGTACAGCTGGTCTCCAGAACATCTTGAGAAAGCGTTTGGGATGCCTTATTGCTATATCATATATGCTCTATGATTTTTGTTTCTTATTTAATTGATTGAGACATACATATTCGTGTGACCCTAAGTGACCTTATTGTAGCATGCACTCCCTTGTCCAGTTACAACCATGATCGTTGTACGACATATAGTACCTTGTACGGGGTAGCTGGCCGTGTCCGTCTCCGTATATTGGTACTGGGGCATGACAAAAGCGGAGGGAGGACTGGGCTTTAGGAACATGAAATGGGTCAATGAAGCACTCATTGGGAAGCTTGTTTGGAAATTCCTTGCATATCCACATCAACTTTGGGTGAAGGATCCTTCGAGGTATATATTTAACTAACAACTCTTTCTGATATGTGCAGAAATCTAATCATGCTTCCCAACATGGGCTAGTATGCTGGCTGTCCGTAAATTACTTCAACCCCATTGTTGTTGGAACATACAGGGAGGATGGGTGAAGATTTGTGGTGAACCGGGGCTTCCCTCTCTTCCTGGTTTCAAAATTGATGGATGCAACTAGCCTGTGAATGGGCCTACTATTGTCTGAGATTTGATGTTACCAGATCCACTAAGATGGTTAAAGTCTGATCATCATGTCGAGGCTTTAAAATTAGGCGCTACTATCCTATGGGCTATCTGGAAGGCTAGATGGGCTTGCGTTTACAATATGAAATTCAAGCAATCAAACTGGGACTCTCTCTTCCCATGGACTTAAAAGCAAATTAATTCTTCATAGAAGGGAATGCTCTCATGGTGTACATGATTTTCAAAGGTGAAACATCGTTGGTACCTTGGAAATTCAAGAATGTCCTGTTACCTATTCAAGTGGAGGATGCTAATTCTCACATTAGACTTCCTTTTCACAAGGAGATCGGCTAACCATGTAGCGCATGTCCTGGCCAGACTGGCAATCTCCGAATGTTCTTCCTTCTTCTTCTTTTTTCACTTCCTCCCAGTTGTATTATCAAGCATTTGGCTGATGATGATGTCAATTCCTGTCCGGACTCTAGTCCTGTATCCTCTCTTTCATATTAATAGAAATGTGGCTTACCTTAAAAAAAATTGAGCTGAGTTAAAAAAAACCATATACAAACTTGAACCCGTATTTCTATCACATTTTTTACATGAGATTCCAATCTATTACATAAAATGGTGCGTTTGGTACGCGAAATATTATACAACTAAAAGTTATATCTTCTCGAACAACAAATGTTCTGAAATTAAATTTATATATAACATATATTTTCATGTTTGATGGATATAAAAATATTTTCAAAAAAATATATATATCATAAAAAATTATAACAATTTTAATTGATGATTAAATATATTTAATAGTAGGTACTCTTTGTTTCTGATTTTTTATAGGGTAGTTGGTCAAGGTGATATCTTAGTATTAAGAGAACACATTTCAGATCAGAACTTTTTTTTTTTTACTTGTATACTAATTTTTACGATCCGATCCATAACTAACGTAACACAATTTGTCCGTAATGAACCTAACCCAAGCTCACTCAGACGTCATACAGACCCACACAAAAAAGAACTCATTTTTTTTAAAAAGAAAAAGAAATGGGGATAAAAATTACAAAATTATTTTTTTAAAAAGGAAAAATAAGAAGAAAAATAACAAAAAAACAAAAAAAAAATTTAAGAACAAAAACAAAAAACGATGAAAAAAGAACAAAAGAACATTTAGAAGGTGTAGAAATGAAAAAAAAAAATCTTTGAAAATGAATTGAAAATGGTAATATGATTTTCCTTGATTCATGAAAATATATTTTATACCTATGTTTTCTAGTTTAAATTTATATGGGAATGAAAAATGTTCCTTGTACCAAACGCACCCCAAAGACTAGATTGATTCTTTTTTCAAACAAGTTTGTGATTTTTACTCCTGTTTCGTCGAAACAACAAACAATTTTTATTTTATTATATAATTACCATTGTGTAATCATCTTATTTTCGTTTGCCTTCTTTATCATAAAAATTTAATCGGAAATGACAAAGATACGCTCCTCGGAGCACATCTGGGATGGGGCGATTCAGATAGGAACAAAATTGTCCAAAAGACCAAAGGTCCAAAGAAGCACCCATCTGAAATGCCCACAGAAGTCTCAAGTGAATGATACTAACTCCACTCTCCATTCTATTTTCCATTCTCATCTCTTCGATTATATTTTTTATAGGGTTTTCCTAATTTACTTCCTACTTTCTAAGTCATTTGGACGAAGGTTTTATATTCCTAAAAAATATTTTTCATTCATTTTCTATGAGAAATTTTTTATACCCATCCTTGATTGTGTTAGGTTGAAAATATGAAAAAAAACATAATTTATTTAGTTTTTCATTAATATTTTTTTATTAAATATTACTTAAATTTATATATTTGAAATAGAAGTTAAAATTTTAAAAGTAAAATAAATATATTATTGTCAAAACAAAATTTTAAAATAAAATTTTTAGAAAAATAAAACTATTTCCAATGGGTACATTTGAAATTACTTTCCAATAATAATGCAAGATGATGAATCTTAAATTCATTTCCAACCAGCCAAAACTTTAACCAAACGCCTAGGGTTTATAAGCGGGAAGCATAGGAGAGGGAGAGGGAGAGAGCTGCTGGAACTAGTCTCTAATGGCGGTACGATCCAACAGTTTCTATCTTTTTCATCACTTTCTGCTTTGTTTTCGAAATGTAGGGTTTGTGATTGGCGAATGGTTTTGCAGATCGAGGGATTGCTGAAGGATGACGCCATCGAGGAGAAGGGAGAGCGAGCAAGAATGGTGACATTTACTCCCCGCTCTCTCTATGTAGATTGCAATTTGTAGAGTTTACGATGGATCGATGTAACATTTTATGCAAATCATCCGACACCATCGAATCTGACGAATCACGGACACTCCCAAAATCGGTGTCTGTGTCCGTTTTGACACAGACACTCCAAAATGCACCAGGACACGCGGATGGCGGTTCGTGTTCATACATTCTTATTGAATGATGCTGATTTCTGGAGTGTCCTTTTATATAAATCTAGTTTCCTTGAGTATGAGCTCTTAATATCTTAAGACTGGATATTCATTGGTAAATGTTTGTTTTAATAGGCCTTTACAGACATAATGGGCAAGCGTCCGAAAGGTATTTTTCTTCTATTTCCTCGATGTGATACTCTTTGGAGTAACGGTGTTCCTTCAGATAATGTTCTATCCGTGCCCCAAAGGAGATTTCCATTTCTTTCGTAGTTTACAAGTCTATTGGTTGGCTTTAGTTGCTGAAGCAAGCACCCCGCATACTGAATGAAAGTCAATTCGAGTAGACACGTCGTCTGGTGGAGGTTCTCGCTTTGTTCTCTGTGAAAGGTCCTATTGCTTATATAGGGCTTTCACAATTCCTTATCTTGCTACCTTTGCTTTCTGGCGGAAAGCGAGGAGCTTGCGATGCCTTACGTAATAAGGGGCTTAGTTAGACTTCCTATTCTTCCTTCGGACGCCTTCCTTCCTCACGCCAATCATCCCTATCAGTTACCTCAGTGTCACTCGCCTCACTGTCATTTCGTATTTGTGCCCGTACAGTACATTACATTAGCTCCCTTCATAAGAAAACTGTTTTTTAGAACATATAATAACGTCACTGATTTTGAGGACCATTAAAGTGTCGAATACAAATAGTCATAGCTACTGACTGAGGAAAGGGCACACTGTATCTTGCATGGACACAGATGTGTTACTATACATACTGGAGGAATGGATATGGAACTGTTTTTTTTGCATGTCTTTGTCGTGTCCAACGTAGCCGACATGGACTACAGGACAAGGTGCCACAAAGACACCAATACTGGACTATCCTTGCTTCCCAGGATATAATGCATATAAACCCCAATAAGTAATGATATATTTGCAAATAAGATGATGGTAAACTGTAAATTAGTAAAACTTAACTGCTGATTAAACCTCAAGAACTAGATGGTTTAGGACCTAAGAATATATAACTACTTCAGATGTCACATGGATTGTTTTGCTATGTTCACTTGTTGTATTGCATGTTGTATCGATTATTATGCTAATTGCCATGTTTATTGTGCAGGCATCATATGTAGGTGCCATGGCCATTGCTGATTTAGTTAAGACCACCTTAGGACCAAAAGGAATGATATGTAGCTGTTTTCCTGTGCTTCCACCATGTTTGAAGTAATTTCAAAGTGTTAGTTGACACCGAGTATCGATTTTAATCTAACAATGTGGTTACATGGGATGTAGGATAAGATCTTGCAGTCAACAGTCAGGGGACGCAGTGTTACCGTTACTAACGATGGTGCTACCATCTTAAAGTCACTTCATATTGATAATCCTGCTGCAAGGTTCTTGTTGGTATCCTTTCACGTTGTTTTCCCTTGTAATCACTAATTTACACGTGGATTATCCACATTTTCGTTCCATCCATCATCTTGTTGGTGCTCCATCTCTTTCCAAGTGGCATGTTTATTTATATGTAGGGAACTACTATCAATTATATTTACCCACTGGTCTTCTGGTATAGAGTAAAAGAACAAATCTTGTTTCATCTATATTAAGTATCAGATATATCTGAAGTCCAAGATGATGAAGTTGGTGATGGACAACTTCTGTTGTTGTTTTGGCTGGAGAGCTTTTGAGGGAAGCTGAGAAGTTAACCATGTCAAAGATTCATCCGATGACTATCATAGCAGGTCTGCCTCCTAAGATTGTATTTTTCAGTTGTAACTAATGTTTCGTTTTTCAAAGTCATGTTATGCCTTTAAAAAGGTTACTCAATAACTCCATAAATTCCGTTTATCTGACGTGCACATTCTGGTAATATGGTTATGTAAGTGTAACCTCAATGGCTTTTTTGTCACATTTTGATTCCGCCGAATCGATAAGTTGCCAGCGTGTGTGATATCATACAAGCCTAAGTTGTGCTTGTACATGACGTGCTCGTGTGCATTTTGAAATATTATCTTTTTTGTATAGAAGTTTGCAGTTGATAAAGCAGAGAGATTGAATAACAATATAACATTGAAGAAATAACTCTTTATGGATAATTTACAATGAAAATATAGGCTCCCAAACATCTGAGTAGAAAAGTGAAGAACTTGGTTTACAACTTTGAAATAACAAATGAGATACATCGTTCCATAAATTATATCCCTTTACTAACAATAAAGCAAAAAACCTTCGGCGGGAGTCTTCAAAACGGGAAATGGAACCTTTAAAATATGGACAGCTTCTGCACAGTTGATCGAGCCTTCGTCGCCTTTATACGTCTCCTTGGTTTCCAACACTTGTGGAGACGTAGGTCAGTACATAGGAAATGTACCGGTGAGCAGCGAATTAATTAAACTCATAAATATCAACATAGTAATCATGTGAAAGCATATATGATTATTAATGATCTTTCTATCTTTTTTTAGATTAATTAACAATTCATAAGACATGAATGTAACAATATAATATGTATCACCAAATGACGATTCTTTTTGACAGTTGATTGCCCTTTCTTGCATAAGACACTATTAGCTATACAATTTGTTTATGTGAACTATGAAGGTCACTGGTCACAAGCCATCTGGACTCTTTCTGGAAAGACGTCGATCTTTTTAGCTTCTGTAGCGAGCTCCAATGAAAGTTCCTGAATTACTCGTGCTTATACGTCAGCACAGCTACCCTTGTTCCTCCTTAGGCCGAATCGGTTCCGTGGTTACGGACACCATTCGAGGAAACGAAATCTTGTGCACAAGTTGTCCTTGACTATGCATGCCTAAAGAAACTAAGTTATTAAAACATAAACGTGATATAACTATGCAGCATATTTTCATCGTGCATTCTACCTTTCTCGAGTCATTGCTTGTAATTTCATACTATATATTGCAACATTTATCTATGATTCCATTTCTATTTAACAACAATACCACAATACATATTTCTATATAACAAGCTAACAATATTATGATTACTCTCTTTTATGATTCTTTTATTAAGATATCAATAATCGGAGGATACAACAAAGAACTGAAGAGATTCTTTTGTTAAGGTGTGGAGAATTAGGAATGATGGATCAAATCTACTCACTGTTGGAGAATTGTCGAGAGAAAGAGAACTACAACGCTTTGATTAAGCCTCGTCTATGCAGTCACATGTATTTGTACCAATAAATGATCAATACTCTTCTCTCTTTCTTTCAGAATTCGATATGAATGCGAAAATTGATGAAGACATACAATAAAATCCGTTGAAAAAACCCACAAAAATGCATTCATAAAATCAACAACGAAAGTCTCAGCGAAACGAACAGTAAAAGTATTTGAGAAATAGACTCTTATATAGAGTTCTTCTCCAAGACACGATTCACTGTATTTATGATTTAATTCCAAAGAAGCTAATCCAAATATAGGAAGGATTTAATTCAATTTGTTCCGATCAATTGATACCGATATGATTTCCTATACAGTGCCCCCCGACTAGGAGCATGGCACTATATAATAACCCACTAAGAGAAAGTTTCGTCCTCGAAACTTAAGAATAAAGACCTATCTCGATCGAATAAGAAATTTTTTTTTCGTATCCATCTCAAGCTCCCACATCGACTCCTCGACATAATAATTATACTAAAGCACGCGAACCAGAAAACAACAAGATTTTGCAGCATCTTTTTTTTCTCTCCAAGATTTGAATATGTTCTTTCGCATAAGACAAGTCTGCTTGCTGTTTCAACTGACCAAAGTCTACCACGTGATTCTGATCATACACATACTTTCGCAGTTGGGAGACATGCAAAATATCATGCGCCAATGCCAGTAGTAACACAATATGACACGATATGATAGGCAAATGGTACAAGTCGCTTGAGAACTTTGAAAGAACCAACAAATCTCGGGTTTAAATTTTTTGTTTTTGACAAATTTCATGACTCCTCGCATGGGTGTTACTTTTAAAAACACTTGGTCGCCCCCATGAACTCCTAAGGTTATCGATGAGTTTCCACGTGACTTTTTTGTCGACTTTGTGCAACTCTCAATTTTTTACGAATCAAACGAATCTTCTGAAGAGCTTGTTATACTAATTCTGGATCAAGGATTAGTTGTTTACCAACTTCATCCTAACATATGAGTGATCTGTATTTCTATCCGTACAATGCTTCGTACGGTGCCATACGTAACATGTCTTTGAGAATTTGATTCTTCTGTTATGTTTGGTCAACGGTTTAAAGACGATACGTTGAGTTGAACTTCAACTTTGTTTCCGTTGCCGAATGAAGACTACTCCAGAAACATGACAAGAATTGTCCATTCCGATATGAAATTATTGAGACTAGCACTCCATGCAACCGAACTATTTTATCATGATAAATCTGAGCCAACCGATCAACGCTCCAAAAAACATTAATGGCGATGAAGTGAGCCGACTTGGTCAATCAATTAACAATGACCGATATCACATTATTCTCCTACTGCGGCTTCGGCAAGCCCACTATGAAGTCCATGGTTATATGGTCCCATTTTCACACTGGAATAACGAGGTTGTGCATCTTTCCGTCGGATCTCTGGTGTTCTTCCTTTACTTGCTGACGGGGCAAACATTCCGATACGAGTAAAGCTACTTCGTTCTTCATAACGTGCTGCCAGAAAGTTGTGTGCAGATCTTTATATATTTTTGTGCTGCCTAGATGCAACACATTTTGCATAGTGAGCCTCCGTCAGTATTTCTTTTTGGAGTGCTTTATCCTTTGGAACACATAGCCATCCTTTCGGTCACAATGCTCCATTTTCAAGCTTTATGAAATAAATTGCCTTTTTTTTGCATGTCCACGTATTTTCTGCAGAAATTCGTCTACCCTTTGTGCGGTCTAGATTTTCTCAAGTAGACTCGACTTAAGTTGTAGTTGAGCTAACTGGACATTCTAACCGCAAGCCCAAAACTCTGTGTCCATACTAAGTATTTTAGTATCTCACTTGCTATTGAAAGTGCTCCAACGAATTTCCGGCTCAATGCGTCTTCTACAACATTCACTTTTCATGTTGTGCATGCAATGGTCAAGTCGTAATCTTTGATAAGTTCAACCATTGTCTTTGTCTCAAATTCAAATTCTTTTGGGTGAATATGTACTTGAGGCTATTATGGTCGGTAATTTTTTTGTAAGATACGCCATACAAATAGTGCCACATTAACTTCAATGCAAATACAATCGTTGACAGTAGGGTAGTTCTTCTTGTGCAATTTCAACTCTCTCGAGGCATAAGATATCGACTTTCCATTCTGCATAAGCACACATCCTAAGTTCAGTCCTGTTGCATCAGTGTATATCTGAAATTTTTATGTTCCATCTTGAAGTGCAAGAATTAGAGCTAAAATGAGCTGCTGCTTTAACTCCAGGAAGCTAGCCTCGCATTCGTCTGTCCATATGAATGTTACTTACTTCTGTGTGAGACGAGTCAGAGGCGACGCAAGCTTCGAAAAGTTCTTCACGAATCTTCTATAGTAGCTTGCCAAGCCAAAAAAAACTTCAAATCTTAGTAGCCGATGTGGTTTAACCATTAAAATACATCGAAAACATCTATGAAAACACATTCATAAAACCAACAACGGAAGCATCAACGAAATTGAATAGTGAAAATGTTTGAGAAATACTCTTATATAGAGTTTTTCTCCAAGACACGATTCACTGCATTTAGGATTTAATTCCAAAGAAGCCAATCCAAAGATAGGAAGGATCTTAATTCAATTTGTCTTAGTCACTACATTTTTGTCGTCTAGGTGGATCTCAGTTAAACAGTAAATATATAGAATACGAGAACATAGAGACCCTTTAGGGAGCCGCCAAATTTAGTTATGCATGCAGTTTATGTTGACATGTACTCTAGATTCAAATAGTGGTTCTAAGAGGGTGTAAGATCAAAACAAAACTAAATTTCGAGGGGTTAGTTTGATGCATGTAATAATGGGCTTGTTGTCCGAAGTAATTATGCCAAGCTTTGTTCAATTTGGTTGCATTCAACTTTAATGACCTGATTCTATATGAATGACGAAGAATGAATTCAGTTTAGTGCATAGGCGATGAAGCCTATTAATATACACTTTTTGTCATATATATATATATATATATATATATATATATATATATATATATATATATATATATAAACTTTTTTACAACATGTTACCAGTTTTAAAAGTTAGATGACGAGAGCTACAGTAAAAAGCAGCAACTGCGGTTAAGTAGGATATGTAAGGCAGAAGCATAAAAAAACATTGTGAATAGAAATTAATTGGGTCGAGACCATTTTGTGGATTGAAATAGATTTTGGTTTCTGTAATGCTCAGTGTTCTTGTGTATCATTACTGATCATAGATTTTTGTGGTCCCAAGTATATTAATTTTTAAGGCAACCTTTTGGTTATATTTGGCAATATGTATGTGATCTGATAGGCTATAGAATGGCTTCTGAATGTGCTCGAAATGCATTGTTGCGGAAAACCAAGGACAGTAAACAAGATCCAGGTATGGTTCACTTCTAAGTTCTCACATCATCCCATGTGTTTCTCATGTATGTTTGATGCATGCTATGCTAACGCTTTAATGCAGAGAAGTTCAAGTTGGATTTAATGAAAATTGCTGTGACGACTTTGAGTTCAAAAATTCTATCCCAGGATAAAGAACACTTTGCTAAATTAGCTGTGGATGCAGTTATGAGGCTCAAGGTTGCAACTTATTTGCACTTCTGATCCAACTCTTTTTTTTTTTAAAGTAATTATACTTTTGTCTGCAGATGTGACTAGTGTTCTTGTTGTCTTTGGGTTTACATTGTAATGTTTCCTTTCATTTAAGTAATTTATTGATGCTTATCCTTTTTTGAGCACCATAATTATATCAATTTTGTTACTTTTGTATTTATTTTTACAGAAAGATATGATGTCACTTGGATATTAAGATGGCCTGCAACTGAATGCAGAAACATATCATTAGCATTATCCATCATTAACCACTATAGTGCCTCTTCACTTGTTGCATATTATTTTTGAAATGATTTGATAGAATCTTCTGATTTATTCTCTCATTAACTAGGTTCTTAAAATTTGTTCAAACAAAAGGTGTTCATTGCATTTTAGATCCCTAGAAGACTATATGATGATTACTTAGCTTGTACTTTTACATCAGTAATTTGAGAATATATCTTCATTCTTCACTTGTTGGCTTTTCAAGGATAGATGGGCCAAAAAGAGATGGGCCAAAAGAGAGCATACTCACATTTCTTTTTTCCGGAATTTTTGCTAGGTTCGCAAATAATTCGTTAAACAAGCATAGTTTCCTAATTCCAGTTCCGTTGGTTCCTGAGTCCTGAACTTAGAAGCCAGAAGCGGGAGCGGGGACGGAAGCGGGGGCGGGGAAGCGCGACTACTTAGAAGATTCTAAATTTGGGAGCGTGCGCTAATAATTTTTTAATGTTTATTAATTATTGTTATCAAAACTTATAATTATCATAAAATTTATTAGAATTTATAAAGTTCAGTTCAAAGTTACAGAGAGATCTTTCGCATGTTAATTTTTTATGACGTCAAAGTAAGAAATCTTTAGTTTCTTGGTATTTTGATAAATGTGTTTTGAAAATATTCCAATTTCTCTCACAAAATTTATGTCATCTTCTACAATTATGGTCATATTATGGGAAGCGATCATGTCGTCGGAGAAACGAGCTTCCGTCCCCGGAGAAACGAAACTCCCGTCATCGGGAAAACGAGCTCAAAACGAGCTCCCAAGTAAGAAACGTCGAATCGAAGATTCTTACTGAGATTCGTTGACCTCCTAGGAGTTTCTGGTTTCTAAGGTCCTGAATAATGAGCTGAGGTTCGATACGAAATGTTATCACTACTAGCGTTAAGATTGACAAACTATTGCTGTACTGTTAGGATCACTAATTTTTACCACTTACCATGAATGTTTCTTCTACAACACAACCATCTCCCTTGTCTCCATTACTACACAACCATCTCCCTTGTCTCCATTACTACCACCATTGTTGCTGGCCACAAATAAAACAATCCATGCCATTTTTATTGCCATCACTGGTATTGTTTGCATAAATGTTATGATCTCCATTGTCACTGCCATTGGCATAAGCCGCATAACTAGTATTCAAACCACAAGTATCATTGCATGGGTTTAAGCTTATTTTGCTCTCACTTCAACATATTCTGATTGAAACACTTTCTGTTATATTCCATTGAGGATTCCCCTTTATATTTATAGACCGAGATTGTTTATATTCTCTCTCCTATATAAGCTGATATTTGTACATTTTTTCTCTTCTGCTGATGGCAAGGCAGTACAAACTTGGAATCTATACAAATAATTAAAAAGGCTGGAGGCTCCCTGAAGGATTCATTCTTAGATGAAGGGTAGGAACACATACATCTAGAAAACAATTCTTTTATACTTAGTTTTACTATGATTAATGAACTACTGTTTGTTTTCATCCCTTCCTTGCCTGTATAATAGTTATACTTTGTTATATCTATTGTTAAGTTTTGAACATTATTCTTGTTATATTTGCAATTCTTTTGGTTAAAGTAAGAATGTGACACCCTAGAACCGGAATTCTTGAGAGCGGGGGTGAACGTGGGCCAGCTACGCCATATGAAGTACTCCGGTACCCCAGCTACGCCATATGAAGTACTCCGGTACCCCGTATATTTTATACTGATACAACCCTAATACACACACACTGTAACACACACATAATACATATACAGAAGAAAGAAATGACAAGCTTAAATCCAGATTCCACACTAAAAGTGCACAAAAATGTAGTAAATCTGCGATAACTTAAGTCAGGATTATCATAGTTGAACACTAATAACAGTAAGAAATGGATTAGTTAATGCAGACCTATAAATTAAGTGACTTCACTTCCATGCTTCTTAATCCGGATTCTCTTTTCATCTATGCCAAACTCAAAAGAATTAAGTCCCTTACAGAAATATTTCTAATCCGGTTAAGGGGATTAGCTGATACATTGCCCAAAGCTAAGTGCCTGACAATAGTGTATGACAACTCTTCTAAAAGGCCTGTGCCACATATGTTCATTAAAATTTTATGTACAGGTTTCTTCCTAATTTTTACCATGCTCTAAAAACTCCACAAAATTTGTTTCCTTAAAGATGCACCATAACTTTGTCAACCTACTTAGTTTTAGCAAGCATTTTTTCAGAGTATCTAATGACTATTCACTAGGCTGCAGTGACTTCATTCATGTACATACTCAAATTAAATAGGCTTCAACTATCATCACCTGACTATTAAACACTGACAGAGTTCAACTTGTGAAAATTATATGTATTGATAAATCCAAATATTATAAGTTTATTCTTAGTTCAATTGACATAATATTTTCTTCTTAGTTCAATTAACATAATATATTCAAACAGAGCAGTTAAATAATTGTTATGATCCCTGTCATAATAAAAATGTAAGCGAAAGTGAAAAGATTCAGGTAAGTACAACACACTCATGGCCAGCATTCAATACGTTTCTAAAGAGTGTCCATGTGTTATCATTCCACTGTCATAACATTCATCCAATTCAATTATGATATCTCCCTCTAAGTGCACAGTCATATATAGTTCATTGGAGTCTAGCATTTATACAAGATTATACATTAGTATTTAGATAATCTAGATAATGCAAATTAAATTATCACAAATTAACATTCTAATCACCCTTATTACTGATTTCAAACTTCTCATAAGGGAAATTTATTCAAACAGCTGGTGATTAAACTGAAATAGGCCGAAAGAAAGAGGAAACTATGAAGTTTAGGGATGTTAAGTATTAGTAGTATTGGGTTTTAGTCCCACATCGGATAGAACAATAGTGAGAGGGGTTAGCATCTCCTATATATATGTAATCCTCTCTTCAATAATAATCATCTCATTATTCAACTCTACATGGTATCAGAGCCCATCCACCCCTCCCTCTACAAAACCCTAATCCTAGATCCCCCCCTTTGCTGTCGCCCCCTGCTGCTGTTGCCCCCCACTCTGTTGCCGCTGTTGCTGCTCTTCCTCCCCCCGATCAGCACCCCCCCAAGACGCCCCTCTGCCCTGCCCGCCGCTGCTCTTCCTCACCCCCCCATCAACCCCCTCCTCCGCCTCTACCCTAACCCTAACCCAACCGCTACCTACCCTAAACCCTAGTCGTCCTTCCACATCTTCAAAAAAAATAAATAAATAATGTTGGGATCCTCAGAGGGTAAACATCGATTTGTTTGCTGGAACCTCTGACTCTCAACATTAACATCGGGAGTTTAACAAAGAGCAAACAAGTTGCTTGTTTTGCGTGAATCTTTGTTTCTTTCCTTATTCGATCTCCATATCAGGATCTAACAGAGGGTAACCTGGGTTGCCTCTCTGTCCTGGCTTGTGTGATCCACCTTCAATCTTTAGGTTTGATGCGCGTATCGGTTTTGGCCACGTTTATAGCGCATTGACAGAGTTGATGTGATTATCGGGTTGAAAAGATCAAAATGACGGTCGAATCAGGAACACTGAAGGATGACAAGCACTGAGACGAATAACAGTACTATAAACATCAATGTCGGAAACGCAATGGCGGGACCAGCGGGCACTGGTACGACGATTTTATGTATTCGACTTATCGATCGACGATTGGACGGACCAGATGGCTACTTGACGTGGCAAAAGGTCGAGAAGACGCTTCGGGAAATACGGTTGTCCAAACATTTGACCGACAACCCTCCAGAAACGACTGATCCCACATTTGAGCAGTGGAAGACGGATGACAGTCGACTGTTTACACAGTTGATGAATTCAATGGAACTATTGGTGGAAGACATGGTTCAGAATACGGATTCGGTGAAAGAGTTATGGGAGGTCCTAGCGGCGGCATTTGATGAGAAATACGATTTGTCTCGTATCTACGATTCGGTCTTTGACGTATACCGAGTAGATCAGGAAGACAAATTTCATAAGGACCACTTCCGGGCCTTTAAGACTGACTAATGAGGTCGACTGCGTATTACCTCTAACAACAGATATCAATGAAGCAAGGGCTCAACGTGAGAAGCTTCATGTCATGGCATATATTCTCTCTCCGTCCTGATGCAGACTCTGCTCGCTCTCAGATCATTGCTGGAGCTGATATTCCGTCTCTGATGGAAGCTTACTATCGTGTCCTACGGGCAGCGAAAATCATTGAGACCACTCCGGGTGATGCTCCTGCTGATCGATTTGCTTTTCGTGCTGCTCGTGCTAGATTTCGTGGTGGTCGTGGTGGACGACGTGGTTGTCGAAATGCTGGCCGTGATGGTGAACGAGACAATGACGGTCGTGATGGGGAAGACCGCGCATATGCTTCAATTGTGGTCTGCAAGGCCATTTCCAGTAGCAGCGTACTAAAGCTCATGTCGCCAATGTTACATCAAATGCTCCTGATGATGGCGTTCGATCTGTCCAGATGACTGCAGTCATACATATTTTGTTGACGTCCAAGTTCAACGTCGTGGTGAAGCCTCCACATCTGGATCCACAGTCGGATACTCAGCGGCATGTGTGGTACGGCCGAAGCAGTGGATGATTGACTCTGGTGCGTCTGCTAACATGACTGGAGACGCAGGTATGATACGCAATTATGTATCGGTGGGTCGTATTTCCAATATTACTGTTGCCAATGGTGGTTCAGTAACAGTCCGTGGACGAGGAAGTGCCCGTATGTCTTTCGGACGGTCACTCAATTCAGTATTATATACACCTGAAAATTCGTTCAATTTACTTTCAATTAGTCAGATACTCGCGACATGCATTGCTTAGTAACATTTTTTCCTGATGGTTGTGTTTTTCAGGACCTAAAGACTGGAAAGACTGTCGGTAAGGGACATATAGCTGGAGGCTTGTACCTGTTTGACGTGCCTTCGCTTGTGCCGGCGTGAAACTCGATCCTTTCGAGTTACATTGTCAGTTAGGCTATCCATCAATCTAAGCTCTCCAGAAAATGTATCCATCTTTAGATGTTCCAATTACTTTTCATTATGAGTTGTGTCGTTTGACTAAGCATCACCAGGTTTCCTATTCGGTGAGTCATAATAAAATTGCATCCGCTCCTTTCAGGTTGTGCATTATGATGTATAGGAACCTTGTCCGGTTGAATCAGTGATGGATTTCAAGTACTTTGTTACATTTGTTGATAACTACTCACATGTCACTTTTGTCTATCTGATGCAAAATTCTATGAATTATTTGAAATTTGGTACAATTTTTATACAGAAATTAAAACACAATTTGGTGTTTCGATTAAATGCTTTCGAAGTGACAATGGTCGTGAGTATCTATCTCGTGAGTTCAATACTCATCTATCCCGCAATGACATCATCCACCAAACTTTTTGTCCTTACACACTACAACATAATGGTGTGGCCGAACGTAAGAATCGCCATCTCTTAGAAACAACGCGTGCTCTTATGTTTCAAACACGTACTTTCAAAAGATTTTGGTCGGATGCGGTACTTACAACTTGCTATCTTATTAATTGCATGTTATCATCGGTTTACAATGGTGCTACTCCTTTTTCTCGGTTATATCCCGAACGAGAGCCGTTTCCTATCTCTCAAAATTTTTGGTTGCTTGTGCTATGTTCAGGATACCCGACCGACCATGTCTAAATTAGATCGTAAGACAATCCAATATATTTTTCTTGGGTATCCTAAAGATCAAAAAGAGTATCAGTATTTTTTTCCAACCTTGAAGAAGTATTTTTTCTCTCGGAATGTTACCTTCGTTGAAATCGAGTTTCCTCCACTTCCACAAACTACAGATTCAGTTCCCCAAGTTTATCCAGAAGAGGATTTGTTGTTTTCTGTTCAAACATAACACCCTCGTAAGGGTGCATCCCTTACTGTGCTAGTATCCCGGTTCGACGGTCCACAAACACCGGTTCAGTCAGTACTGACGTCGTCCGAACGAACACCACATATAGTGTCTACGGTCACAGAGCCATCATCCTCTTCTAGCTCTACTGATTCGTCTCCGCATGTTCCACCAGCTCGACCTCGTCCTGCCTGTCGTGATCATCCCTTGTATTTTGACAACTACAAATGGTTCGCGAGCTACACTCAGTCCTTGATAGCTACTATTGATGGGATTCAGATTCCCAATACTGCCGAGGACGGTCTCAAACATTCCAGTTGGCGTACTGCTATGGAAGAGGAGATGAAAGCGCTTCGGGAGAACCATACTTGGGACTTGGTAGATTTGCCTACTAGTTAGCAGGTAGTAGATTGCAAATGTGTGTTCACGATCAAGGTGAAACTGTATGACACAATTGATTGCCTAAAGGTTCATCTGGTGGCTAAATGATATTGTCAGACCTATGGGGAGGATTATTTTGAGACATTCTCTCAAGTTGCGAGGATGACATCTGTGCGCGTATTCTTGGCCTTAGTTGTTCGCTATGACTAGCATTGCTTCAGCTGGATATGAAGAATGCATTTCTCTACTGGGATATTGAAGAAGTATATGTGATGCAACCTCCCGGGTTCGTTGCAAGGGAGGGTAAAGGGTGTCATCTGCGAAGGCCCTCTACGGTATCAAACAATCACCTTGTGCATGGTTTGGTCGATTTACACATGTTGTTACTCAGTTTGGCATATGTCAATCAAAGAAGGATCATTTGGTATTCTTTGATACCGTAGAGGGCCTTCTTTGGCCCGCGTTTGCTATATCGACCAAACCACGCATGTCCAGTCAACGCTGTCGTTCACATCGGTAGTTAGTTGTCTATACCTCATATATCATCAATTTGCAATTATCAATCTCACTCATCACATCATTCTAATATGTGGCCCAATATCAATATAATCACCACAACGTCCACTGTCTTTTATTACATGTCTTCTACAATGAGTTTTTGGAAACAAATCCGGTGAATGTAAAGGCAACATCATATGTACAGTCATCCATAGGTACAATCATCCAAATCTCCAAGTACAACATTAATAAAACTAAAGTCTTCAAATCTCAGAGATGAACTCCTGGTCCTATGTGGACTCCAAGTTAGGGTAGAAGTCAAGTCACCTGTAACTGATCTAATCAGAAAAGGAACAAAGTACAACTTCGACAAGAAATATGATATAATGTAAAACTGAAAATGCAACAAATAATGAAACGAACTAACCTGCAATGCTGGACAATAAGCAATAACTGAAGCAATGGAACAATGAAACAATGTACAATAAACAATTAAGACTCGTGATTGAAATACTGATTCGACATGTGACCGGCTGACAACCACAATAGTACAATAAGGTGTGGCTTCATCGTACATGAGGTGTACAATTATGCTGTTCACAATAATCTAGCTACGGCTTGGATGTGGTCAGATAACTAATCTGTATTTTTCCGTCCCTACAATACAATCACAATGACAATCAATGGACAATACAATCAAGTACAATATACTCGTGTCGATCACGTGTCCAATATGAGAACAATGAACAATGCAGAAATACAAAGTAACGAGTTCAAGTCGGTGTACTTGCCTCAATCCCGGGGTGGAGATGGTCAAATCCGTATCCTTGCTAGCTGTGTCAAGAACATAAATACTCTTTTAGATAATTGTTTTAATTATGATCCCTAATTTCATTTTAAATCCAGGCTCTTGAACTAGTTCAAACCTACTTTTTAATCTAATTTCTAACAGCTCATTTACTAGCTATTACTATTAACTGCCCAACACCTCTAATTATTAACCTCTAATTATTAACCCATTCCTTTATTACATCAATTTTATCTTCATTTTTCTTCATTTAAGCTAACTGAGACAATTAATCCAACCACTAGATCATTAACTGACCAATTATCCATATAGATTATTAGAAAATAAGTAGTGAATGCTTCGATTTTATTCTTCAGCCCCAAGGCTGGTTTAAATAGAAGAAATACAATCAATATTCATCCTTGAATCAATGAGAACCTTAAGGAAAAAATAAACTAAATGAAAACATAAAATCTTCTCTAATAATGATTAATAACAAGAAGATCTTCTCTAATAATGACTAATGACAAGAGGAGAGAGAATTAAGGGATTCTCCAACACCCCCCCTCAAGTTGGTGCATATATATCTATCAAGCCCAACTTGCTTACCAAATGCTCAAAAGACGGGTCTTGCCAAGCTTTTGGTTAAGATGTCCGTAGTTTGCTGACTAGAGGTCACAAATGGTAAACATATGATTCCAGTATCTAATTTCTCTTTTATGAAGTGACGGTCAATCTCAATATATTTGGTTCTATCATGCTGAATCGGGTTGTGGGCTATGCTTATGGCAACTTTACTGTCAGAATATAACTTTAATGGAAGCTCAATTTTTATCTTAAGTTCCTCCAGTACTCTTTGAATCCATAGTTCTTCATAAATTTCCTGAGCCATAGCTCTAAACTCGGCTTCTGCACTGCTTCTTGCTACAACTCCTTATTTTTTGCTTCTCCATGTCACAAGATTACCCCATACATAGGTACAATATCCAGAGGTTGATCTTCTATCTGTGACTGAACCTGCCCAATCTGCATCAGTGAAGATAGACACATTCCTTTCACTAGTCTTCTTAAAAAATAAACCCTTTCCGAGATTGGCCTTCAAGTATCTCAATATTCTATAAACTGTCTGAAGATGTTCCTCATAAGGAGAATGCATAAACTGACTCACTACATTGACTAAGAAGGCAATGTCAGGTCTAGTGTGAGACAAGTAAATTAGCTTACCCACCAACCTTTGGTATCTTTCGGTGTCAACATGAACATTTCCTTCTCCCCAAAGTTTTGCATTAGGATCCATGGGGGTGTCGTCTGGTCGACAACTACTCATTCATGTTTCTCGTAATAGATCGAGAATGTATTTCTGCTATGAAACCACAATTCCTTTCTTCGATCGAGCAACCTCCATACCAAGAAAGTATCTCAAGGACCCTAAGTCATTGATTTCAAAGTCTGTAGCAAGTCTCCCTTTTACTCTTCTCATTTCAACTGTATCATCTCCAGTGAGGACAATATCATCTACATAAACAATCAAGGCAGTAAATTTTCCACCAGAGGAGAATTTGGTGAATAGAGTGTGATCAGCTTGTCCTTGAGTGTACCCTTGGCTCTTCATAGACTGAGTAAATTTTTCAAACCAAGCTCTTGGAGATTGCTTTAATCCATAAAGAGACTTCTTCAACTTGCATACCTTTGATCCGAATTTGTCCTCAAAGCCAGGAGGACTATCCATGTATACTTCTTCTAGATCACCATTTAGGAAGACATTTTTAACATCCAACTGATGTAGATGCCAATCCAGGTTAGCCACAAGAGATAAAAGTATTCTAACAGTGTTCAATTTTGCAACATGAGCAAATGTCTCTGAGTAATCTATGCCATAGGTTTGAGTGAAACTCTTACCCACCAAGCGAGCCTTATACCTTTCAACTGACCCATCTGAATTGTACTTCACAGTAAATACCCACTTACATCCTACGGTCTTCTTACCAACTGGTAGTGTCGTGACTCTCCAAGTTTTGTTCTTTTCAAGAGCTTTCATCTCCTCAAATACAGCTTCCCTCCACTTTGAAACTTCTAGAGCATCCCATACATTCTTTGGAATCTCTACACTAGACAATTGGGAGGTGAAGGCAGAAAAAGATGAAGACAAGTTTGAATATGATATAAAATCGGACATAGGATATAGGGCAAGATTTAACATGTTTTCTAACAGCTATGGGATCATCTATATCAGGATACCTGATACGACTCTCAGAAACAGAGATAAACTTACTTTTTCTTTTCTTAGGAGGTTGATTATTCCTCGGTTCAGATTCATGACAGTGTTGAGATGTGGACATATCCCCTTCTTTATGGTTCTTCCTCACAAACACCTTTCCTTTTCAAGTCTTGTTTCCTACTTCGAACCTGTTCTCTTTAGATGACCCATCATTTTGTGGCATTTCAATTAGTTCATCATTATTATCATCTTCAAGATTCTCATTGTTTTTTTCCATGAGAAAGTGTAGGCTCAGATTCATCGAGTTCCTTAGTCATAGCAGGAGTATGTTCAGATAATGAATCATGGCCATTTTCTGTTTGTGCAGAAGTACAAGTCTTAGAATTTTGTGATATAGGCAAGGGCAAGTTATTTAAAAAACTTATGTTCTCAGTTTGAAACGAGTCTTCCTATAAATTCTCCCTGTGAAGATGAGTATCATCAAAAAAAGGTTTGTTTTCAAAGAATGTGGCATCCATAGTGACAAACATTTTTTTGTTTTTTCAATCAAAACATTTATAACCCTTCTGGGTTGGAGAGTACCCTACAAAAACATATTTTATAGCACGTGGTTCGAGTTTGCCAATATTCTTATGTTCATGAACAAATGCTGTGCAACCAAATTTTTTTAATGTCAAATCAGTTGAAACACGAGTAGCAGGAAAACATTCTTTGAAAATATGAATTGGAGTTTGAAAATTGAGAACTTTGGAGGGCATTCTGATAATTAAATATGCAACAGTTAAAATTGCTTCACTCCACAAATAATTTGGTACTTTATTTCCTTTACAGCCTGACAAACATCGGATTTTCCCTTTAATAAGTACACCCAACATACTCTTGAATGATCATCTATAAATGTGATAAACCATTTTTTGTGAGGAAGTGTACTTGTACGGTTAGGGCCCCAAACATCACTGCGAATAATAGAAAAATGTTTTAATGGTTTATAAGGCTGTATTGGAAAATGGGAACGATGATGTTTTGCAAATTCACATGCTTCACATTTAAACAAAGACATCTTTATTATGAAATAACTTAGGAAACAAGTATTTTAAATAACGAAAACTATGAGGACATAATCGTAAATGCCATAATATAATGTTGTCATCATTATTCGAAACAAAACAAGACTCAAAGCAGGAACTTATTGGTTTGGAAGGTAGTTGTGATTTAGGTCCAATGTCGAAGTAGTAGAGTCCTCCATTCTCCTTAGTATTGTCAATCATCTTTTCCGAGTTCAAATCCTGAAAGACACAGTGAGAACGGAAAAAGTTAGTTTGGCAATTATTTTTTTGGACTAATTTACTGACAGGCACTAGGCTACAAGATAAGTTTGGAACATGAAGGACATTTTTAAGAGTCAACGTCGGAGACAATACAACTGAACCTTTACCTGCAATGGCTGAAAAAGAGCCATCTGCGACTTTTATTTTTTGATTCCCTGCACAGGAACTATATGAAAAAAACAGAGTAGATTCACTTGTCATGTGATCGGTTGCACCTGAATCTACTATCCAAGTGTGGTTGGGACAGACACTAAGAAGAATAGAATTACCTTTTTGTGCTATAGAGCAGGAAGGAGTTTGAGATTCGAAAAGTTTGAACAGTTTATCTAGTTGTTCCCTCGTGAGTGAAAGTTGAGTTGAAGAAGATTGCTGCCCTTGATCTGAATTACTAGCCTGGAATGCATGACCCTCATTACCACCTTTCTTCTTCTAGTTCAGAGGCTTGCCATGGAGCTTCCAACATGTTTCACGCGTATTCCATGCGCGTTTGCAGTGATCACACCATGTGTCCAATACCAAACGAATGGTTTGGGCCAATTCATTATAATTTTTTTCATTCGTCTTAAGGAACATTGACCTTGAGGGAATTTGAGGATCCCTCTTGATCATTGAAACCTGTGTTGAAGTCGCTGTCTCTGAAAGACCTTCCGTCTCCATTGCCGCCGCCATCGCCACGACCAATACCGTCGCCAGCACCGCGACCAACGCCTCCGCCAGTGCCAGCACCGCGACCAACACCACCACCATCGCCACGGCCTGCTCCGCCTTCTGTTGTGGAGGAGTCGTCGTTGTTTGTTGAGCCAGTGAGGGCTCGCTGCCATATATTGGAATTGGCCATTTGAGAGCCTTACAAACCCTAGGTTAGGGAACCTGGTTCTGATATCATATTAGAAAACAAGTGGTGAATGCTTTAATTTTATTCTTCAGTCCTAAGGCTGGTTTAAATAGAAGAAATACAATCAATATTCATTTTTGAATCAAGGAGAACCTTAAGGAAAAATAAAAATAAATGAAAACCGAAAATCTTCTCTAATAATGACTAATAACAAGAAGATCTTCTCTAATAATGACTAATGACAAGAGTAGAGAGAATCAAGGGATTCTCCAACATAGATCATTAACAACCTTTGGCCCTGTCCCAAACCCCTGAAATCAGTTGACGGCCCACTGGGCTCAGTCCACTTCTTGGTACAGTTCTCTCAATAAGCTGGTTCAATCACTATACTGCTAAACCGGACTCCAGAACCCTAATATGACCGTTAGCATTTAAATGCTAGTCTCTCTACCCTAATTGATCGTTAAATTCAAATTTGAATTGGATCAGTAATTGGTCCAAACTCAAAAACAATTCCAAGTGTCCCTTGCCTATCACCTGGCTCTGAACCGAAATTCCTCTGATCGACACACAGTTCGTGTCCCCAAATGAGTGTCGGCCTTGAACACAGGCCGGCATTGACACAGTGTTCGGTCTTGTGTTCATTCGTGTTTCTGTCAGAGAACATCGACACCAAGGCAACTGACCGGAATAAGAGGAAAGACAAGGATCGATACCTGTAATATCAAGAACTGATGACTAAGTCGGTCGCACGTATCCTCGTGTTCGATACAGGTCAAGAACCTGCCAATTTGAGATATTACAGTTCTTTGTGACATTCAGTCAAACAGGTAGGTCGTGGCGGTGGCGGAGAAGACTCGTGAAGTTTCCGAAGGGGTCGACGGTGAGGCAGTGATGAAGAATCCTCACAAAGCTTCTAGAGAAGTCGGAGCTAGGTCAGTGACCGGCGTTTATAGGTGAGTCGGGAAAGTTCGTGAGTCTTCGAGGAGTATCGGGAACACTCGTCGGTAGTGAGTCGGTGAAGAAGAAGAAGAAAGTGATCGGTTGGGTTGGTTTAATCGGCTGTAATCGGTTTATAGACTAATGTTTGGGTTTATTGCTATGAAGTATTGGCTTATAAGCCAATGGGTCGGTGTAACTATTGTTTAATGTTTGGTTTGAAAAATGGGTTGGTTATAAATCGGTTTCTGGTGAACGGTCTTGGGCTGGCCAATACTATATACTAACAATAACCTTAATAATACTAGTAATAATAGTAGTAGGGGTAATACTAGAATAATTAATAATGTATATTTTTAACAATCATAAATATTAGAGAAAATTATTCACTGGAAAATATTATTTATTCATAAAAAGAGGAGTTACATGTGGTGTGATAACCAGTCTACTATCCATATTGCTATCAATCATGTATTTCATGAAAGGACGAAGCACATTGAAATCGACATCCACTTTGTCCGTGATGAGTATAAAAGGGGGATGATAAAGTTTAACCACGCGAGGACCGGTAAACAGATAGCCGATATCTTCACGAAGTCTCTTTTGGGTCCTCGGGTTCAATTTTTTTGTAACAAGCTGGAAATGATTGACATCTATGCTCCAGCTTGAGGGAGAGTGTTGCTACCAATCATGTATTTCATGAAAGGACGAAGCACATTGAAATCGACATCCACTTTGTCCGTAATGAGTATAAAAGGGGGATGATAAAGTTCCACCATGCGAGGACCGGTGAACAGATAGCCGATATCTTCACGAAGTCTCTTTTGGGTCCTCGGGTTCAATTTCTGTGTAACAAGCTGGACATGATTGACATCTATGCTCCAGCTTGAGGGAGGGTGTTAAGTATTAGTAGTATTGGATTTTAGTCCCACATCGGATAGAACAATAGTGAGAGGGGTTAACCTCTCCTATATATATGTAATCATCTCTTCAATAATAATCATCTCATTATTTAACTCTACAAGGGATTACCAGTTGGAGATTACTCTCCTATGCTCAGGCAGACAAGGTTCGATGCACTCTATCTATCGCGAGGAGGGTGACTCCACAACTCCTTGCTCGATCGATCGATTTGGTCGTTCAACCGCAAGGAAAAAAGCTGCATTCCACGAGATCTCGATCTTGATTTGAGGTCAAAGCCCTGAATCTAGGTCAATTGAATTGATCAATTCGACTTTTATTGTCCGAGATTATAGCACACAACAAAGAAATTGATCGATGGGATTTGGTGGGGATACGATAGGGGTGGAAGAAAAGGACGAGCTCCTGGATCTAGAGTGGAGGTCGAGAAGGAATTGGGGATCGAGAGATCTAGGAAGGATCGGGAAGAAGAACTCACTCTTCTCTATAAGTGAAGCGAGAGGGATATAATTAATGGATTTTCTGTTAATTAATAAAAAAATGATTAAATATAAACTAATTTAATAATAATAAAATTAGAAATTGGTTTGTCCTCCCACAAAGGTTTGTACAAGTAATTCCCCAAATCAAGGGATGATTGATCCTTCTAGAAGTTGGTTTGCTTGGGAATGAAGAATGGTTAATTTAAAATATTGATTGCTCATGGTATTTCTTAATTAATTGTTTTTAGGAAAACTTGATTATTATTAATAAATATTTTTATGAGGTTTAACATTTCACAAATTTCAGAACTAGATTTTAAGAGGTTACAAATATCCACCCCTTAAAAAAAATTTAAGGTTGGTCGTGGCGAGGGGAATGAAGAATGACGGGGGATTGGTGTCTATTTATAAGCGCATAGAGGCGGTGCTGGAGGCTGTGGCAGAGAAGACTCGTGAAGTTTCTGGAGGGGTCGACGGTGAGGCGGTGTTGAAGAATCCTCACGAAGCTTCTGGAGAAGTCGGAGCTAGGTCGGTGACCGGCGGTTATAGGTGAGTCGGAAAAGTTCGTGAGTCTTCGGGGAGTATCGGGAACACTCGTCGGTGGTGAGTCGGTGAAGAAGAAGGAAGAAGAAAGTGATCGGTTGGGTTGGTTTAATCGGCTGTAATCGGTTTATAGACTAATGTTTGGGTTTAATGCTATGAAGTATTGGCTTATAAGCCAATGGGTCGGTGTAACTATTGCTTAATGTTTGGTTTGAACAATGGGTTGGTTCTGAATCGGTTTCGGGTGAACGGTCTTGGGCTGACCAATACTATATACTAACAATAACCTTAATAATACTAGTAATAATAATAGTAGGGGTAATACTAGAATAATTAATAATGTATATTTGTAACAATCATAAATATTAGAGAAAAATTTATTCACTGGAAAATATTATTTATTCTGAAAAGAGGAGTTACATGTGGTGTGATAACTAATCTCCTATCTATATTGCTATCAATCATGTATTTCATGAAATGACGAAACATATTGAAATCGACATCCACTTTGTCCGTGATGAGTATAAAAAGGGGATGATAAAGTTTCACCACGCGAGTACCGGTGATAGCTGATATCTTCACGAAGTCTCTTTTGGGTCCTCGGGTTCAATTTCTATATAACAAGCTGGGCATGATTGACATCTATGCTCCAGCTTGAGGGAGGGTGTTAAGTATTAGTAGTATTGGGCTTTAGTCCCACATCGGATAGAACAATAGTGAGAGGGATTAACCTCTCATATATATATATATGTAATCCTCTCTTCAATAATAATCCTCTCATTATTCAACTCTACAGGGGATTACCAGTTGGAGATTACTCTCCTATGCTCAGGCAGACAAGGTTCGATGCACTCGATCTATCGCGAGGAGGGTGACTCCACAGCTCCTTGCTCGATTGATCGATTTGGTCGTTCAACCGCAAGGAAAAAAGCTGCCTTCCACGAGATCTCGAGCTTGATTTGAGGTCAAAGCCCCGAATCTAGATCAATTGAATTGATCAATTCGACTTTTATTGTCCGAGATTATCTTCGGTTTTCAGTTCGTTCATCCAACCAACATCGTATGTAGTGCTTTCGTCTGGTTCTCCATTGGTGAAGCAGTTCGGGGAACTCTTAGGTTAGTAAGCTCATTATCTGGTCCGGATGCACAAAGTGGAAATTTAATAGCGGTTTTCAACACATGTCACTGTGGGGGTGAGATCACACTCAATAGAATGCCCTTATTAGTTTAGTAAAGCTTTTTAAATTAGAGAAAGAGGGAGATAGCCCATTCTCCTACATCAAAGAGGTATGGTCCATACCCCTACAAGCTATATTACATGATACAACATAACAAAATGATAGCACACGACAAAGAAATTGATCGATGAAATTTGGTAGGAATACGGTAGGGGTGGAAGAAAAGGACGAGCTTCTGGATCTAGAGTGGAGGTCGAGAAGGAATTGGGTATCGAGAGATCTAGGAAGGATCGGGAAGAAGAACTCACTCTTCTCTATAGTGAAGCGAGAGGGATATAAATAATGGATTCTGTTACTCGCAAGCCAAAGCTGTTTTTGAAACTGCAAATTTGACAGAGCCTCTTAATCACCCCTCAGGTAAGCCAAGGCCTGACCTTAGCATTCCAATTAGATACCCCTTTAGATACTCTGCTACATCAACAAGAAAGAAGAAGATAAAAAAATGATTAATAAAAAATGATTAAATATAAACTGATTTAATAATAATAAAATTAGAAATTGGTTGGTCCTCCCACAAAGGTTTGTACAAGTAATTCCCCAAATCAAGGGATGATTCATCCTTCTAGAAGTTGGTTTGCTTGGGAACGAAGAATGGTTAATTTAAAATACTAATTGCTCATGGTATTTCCTAATTAATTGTTTTTAGGACAACTTGATTATTATTAATAAATCTTTTTATGAGGTTTAACATTTCACAAATTTCAGAACTAGATTTTAAGAGGTTACAAATATCCACCCCTTAAAAAAAATTGACAAAATTTAAGATAGATACAAGTACGAAAAGAAATGAACGATATATGAAGGGTTGTAACTCAACATTTCAAGATAGGGATAAATAAGAAAAGATTTTGTTCAACATTTCCACAGGACAACGAATCTAAATGGTCAAGAGGAAATGAGTCAGTATTGAAAATAGGGATTTAACAAGGAGATATGATTCTAACCACAGTTAGGAAAGTCAATCAATGAAGAAATTTATGATTGGGGAAAGCAAAGTCTAGGGGAAAAGATACAAAACTCAGATAATAATGGTAGATTTAGAACTAAGTTCAGGAATACTTATCCAGTTTTGAACTGCAGAGGTTCAATAGTTAGATATGAATTGTCAAAGGTATAAAAATGTTCCGATTAAGAAGGATTGATGGTTAAAGGATGATATGACACAAGATGTGTTGCAAGTCGAGCATCTACAAAATCCAAAATTCAGAAGATAAAATAATAAGTTTACAGGGAAGAGTATAATCTAAGGAATAAAGTTGGAATTTAAACTTTCAAATTTATTACCAAAATGGCATCTTCTTGTAGCCAATGTTCTAAAAATCGGTCCAGGTAGCTGCAGACCGAACCGAAAACTTCATGTTCGACACCCATGTGTGCATGTTTAGGCATGTTCGGGTTTTAATTTTATTTTTTTAATTTTTTTCTTTTTTTGATGCTTAGTTTTATTGTGGATATGATGTTTGGATTTTATTGGATTTGGATATAGAATATTAAAATTCCAAATTTGTTAAATGGATTTCAAATTTCAAATTTAAATTGCATTATGGATTTAGAATATGTTTGGATTTCAAATTTCAATAAAAAATTCAGTTCGGTGCCTAGGCGGCCTAGGTGCTATGCGGCCTTCTGTCGCACCGAATCCGCCTAACGAAGTTTAGAACACTGCGGGAAGCTGTTCCGAAGCTTTATGCATACAAGTCTTTCTAACTCAATGTTAAGGTCCTCTTATCTTATTTACCCGAATCATAACTATCAATCCAAAGCAAATTGTTTAGATTCATAATATAATTTTTTACTTATCGATGGTCACTGAACCACCAATATTCGATCTATCATCGTCAAAAATCTCGATCATTCGAGTTCGTATTTTTTGGGTCGTCGTAATTTATCTCTATGTTATACTTTCGTAATCTCATGATCCATTATTGTCATTTACGAACTCCAAGAACTATGGAAGCTTAAAATCTCCAACCTAACCAATCGTATCAAAATTTTAACTTCATTATTTAAATTCTTACCTCTAAATAAGAAATAAATCTAGCATAAGATATGGATGAAATAAAGGGAATGGTAAAATATTCATAAGATAATATAGAATGCACTAAGTTATGTGTGTGATACGTGCATTTAGAATAATAATTTAGGCATGGAGGGGCTGACGCAAGTGATAAGACATGTCAGTTGATGACGGCTAGCATTCATGTAGTTTGGACATAAAACACGTCAGTTGATGATGACTAGCATTCATAAGTTGTGCGGTAATAAGGTAAGCTACATGCCTTTCATAGTATTCTCCCTCCCCAACTAGAGATAGTCACGAACAACTAGAATCAAATGTCAAGTGTCGTGTAACATGCATGTAGATATGGAAACAAAATACATATCATGCATAAAGTAAAACTGAGAGCATAGTACTTGCCTGGGTTCCTGTGCCGAAAATGTGGGTCTGGTCCTAAGTCCAAGTTTAATAAGCTTGAAGTGCCTAATTATGAATTTAATTAAATTAATGGATGAGGTTCAACAACCAAGATTTAGTCTTATAAATTCAAATAACAATTCTTCTTTAGGTTAGGCCTAGGATAAGTAATTTAAACTATATGCACATTTACATATACCTATATATCTATATAGTGATGATTCTCACCTATCCTATACAACTATTCCTTAAATCTAGGATACACTACTTACTGTAAAGATACTATTGCTAACACCCATTCCAATCACATTAGACTTTAGGATCCTTGCCTGATGCTTCTGTTTATTTGTGTCCACTGAATCTGCACTGCCCACTGAACTCTGCAGTGCAGTGCTCACTGACACTACACTGCACAATGATACTACCCTAGCACTGATACTATACTACCCATTGACAGTATCCTAACACTGACACCTAGTTACTACAACAACACTGATACTGCGGTGCTAAAGATACAATATTGATACTGCACACTAGATTACACTCACCTAGTTACTACACCAACACTGATACTGCAGTGCTGAAGATACAATATTGATACTGCACCCTAGGTTACAACTACACAAGTCACACACAACCTGCACACTGTGCTGATACACTCACTGCACACATCCTCACTGCACTGATACACTCACAGCACTGCATACATACTCTGGTACTGCAGTGCACTGCTACTGCACAGCACACTGGCACTGTGCTGCTGCATACATAGCACACACTGCTGTACACTGGTATCTGCAGTATTCAATCATACTGTTAGTGCATCCTCGGTAAGGCTCATCTCCGGTTCCATTTCTAGATTCAGAATTTTCGGTCCCATCCCAAGTTTATTTTGTGGAATAGTAAGCTCCATCCCTAGTCCCAATTTTCAGATTTTCGGTCCCATCCCACCCATGGGAGCTATATGTTGGGCCTCCCAATTTCTAGATTCTAGATTGTAGGAACCCATTTTGTAGAATAGTAAGTCCCAATTTGGAGCCCAACTTTCTAGATTTTACATTATTTTTTTCTCACATCAATTTTTGACCACACAATCTTTGGGACCAGAGCTCACTTTATCATTTCCTACTATTCTCATACAAACCCAACCCATTCTACATTTACCTTTTTTTGAAATTTTGGGCCCCAACTTGCATTGGAGAGTCCCAACTACTAATGATGCTCTTATAGTAAATTCTGCACACTAAAAACTGCACTGATACTGCAGCTACTTTACCAACACTGATACTGCACTCTAGACACATTAATACACTACTAACTGATTACTAAATGACTCACTACACATTTCTATTGTTAAGCACATACATATTCCTTGTTGTTACACACCACATTAGTATTTCCCTAGAATCCTACTGATACTTACCAAATGAGAATTAGTACTGCTTGTCATACTGACTGCAGTGCACATACACTACACAGGTCACACACACACTGATACACTGGACTGCTATGCACTATGACTACACTGACACCAATTCTGTGCACACAGGAATCCTGCATACTGTACAGTCTTGCTACACACTCCCCTCACAACACTAATACACACGCTGAAACTCACACACATAATACATATACAGAAGAAAGAAATGACACGTGAGAGGGGAAAGTACCCTGAAGGTACTATTGGGCAAGAAGCTTAAATCCAGATACTACACTATAAGTGCACAAAAATGTAGTAAATCTGCGACAACTTAAGTCCGGATTATCATAGTTGAAATAACAGCAAGAAATGAATTAGTTAATGCAGACCTATAAATTAACTGACTTCACTTCCATGCTTCTTATTCCGGATTCTCTCTTCATCTATATGCCAAACTCAAAAGAATAAATCCTTACATAAATATTTCTAATCCGATTAAGGGGATTTAGCTGATACATTGCCCAAAGGCAGCTAAGTGCCTGACAATAGAGTGTATGACAACTCTTCTAAAAGGCCTGTGCCACATATGTTCAATTTAAATTTTATGTACATGTTTCTTCCTAATTTTTACCATAAAAACTCCACATAATTTGTTTCCTTAAAGATGCACCCTAACTTTGTCAACCTACTTAGTTTTACCAAGCATTTTTTCAGAGTATTCAATGACTATTCACTAGGCTGCAGTGACTTCATTCATGTACATAGTCAAATTAAATAGGCTGCAGTGACTTCATTCTTTAAAGATGCACCATAAATTTGGATCCTTTTTAGCCGAGTTCGCGTGTCTTTCGATTATGAGTTTAAAGGGCCCGACTCTTGGATATGTACCCGTATCCGGCACCCGTACTCGAGTCCAGGTAACATAGTTGCTCGATCTATCGATTTGAACGTTCAACTGCAAGGAAAAAAGCTGCCTTCCACGAGATCCTAAGCTTGATTTGAATGTTTCGAAAGTGGAAGGCATCCAGTGTGAGATACACCTCTAACATCTGCCATTCAATTTTTAGTCATATGATAAGATTACTTGGTCCTTGCCAATCAAACTCCTGCATGTTCTGATATTTAGCATACCGATCTACATTTCTTGCTGTTCTATTGTATGTCTTCTCAATTTCTCCATTTTAGGTTTTATTTGACTCCAGGAAGTGAGGGATGGACACATGCAAAGGAAGTAATTGATTTACCTTGGTTAGCTATTTGAAATGGAGGAAACAAGTATATGTGATCTTGAGTAATGCAAACAGTGGCTTAGTTTTTTCACTTTTTTGTTGTAGGATAACTGGATAAGGAACCAAGATATTTGGATGCTGTAGAGGAACTTGGTAATTGGAGGTGTTTTCATGAGGAGAAAGAGCCTACATGTCCAAGGATGAAGGCCTGGGGTCAAGACTTAAGATGCTACAACATTTGCCCTTATTTCTTTGAAAATTTTATAGTAGAGTTTCCAAAGATTTGGTGTCACACCATGTTCTTAATAGTCATAACTGGAAAAGTTGTTGGATAACAAAGGTTTGTTAACATGGTAATTTGAGGTAGTGAAAACTAAAAAACATAGTCGCTACTTTTTTTTTCCTCCTTGTGTTTCTTCTTAGCACTTTCTGTGCACTGAGTAAGACCCTAAAAGAGTCAAGAAGATGCCAAACAAGAGCCTTTATCCCAAATTTTTGAGGGTAGGCTGTCAAGAAGATGCCGTATGTCCTATTATAGGCCCTTGAAAGTTCTATAGATTTCTCCAACACCCGACTGCCAATTATCCTGCCAGTGTTGAAAATCTAGAAATTTTAACTCCTTAGATCAACGAAGTCTGATCAAATCAGGACATCACAAACCTAACAGCATTATGAATCATTTTTAATATGTTGGCAGCTATTGATTATGATATCTGCTTTTTGCAGTTTCCATGTTCTGGATGAAGCTGAGAGGTCCTTGCACGATGCATTGTGTGTTCTGTCTCAAACAGTGAATGATACCAGAGTACTGCTAGGCGGTGGATGGCCCGAGATGGTTATGGCAAAGGATGTAGATGATCTTGCTCACAGGACACCTGGGAAGAGGTCCCTCGCCATTGAAGCCTTCTCTCGTGCTCTCCAAGCAATACCGATCACCATAGCCAAAAATGCTGGCTTGGATAGTGCTGAGCTAATTTCCCAGCTTCGTACAGAGCATCACAAAGAAAGAGAGTTCGAATGCTGGAATTGATGTTATAACTGTCAGTGAGTATTATGATTGTTCTCATGTATGTTCTTAGTTTTTCTCTCTTTTCTGTAAACTTTGCTTTGTATGTGGTTACACAGGTTGGGGACATGGAGAAGCTCGGGATATCAGAATCGTTCAAAGTTAAGCAAGCTGTTCTTCTATCTGCTACTGAGGCGGCTGAAATGATACTAAGAGTGGATGAGATTATAACATGTGCCTATTAGCAATGGGATTCACTTAGGAGGAGCTCTATGAATGTGGTTTTGGAATTGAAGCAGTAAGTGGATTGGGAATCAGTTGATGCTGCAGATTAAGCACTTCACATGGGTTGATGGTTTCGCTATTTTTTTTTTTTTTTTTTTACTTTCATCTTGTTGAGATGTTTATATGTATCAAGAACTCCTTGTTTTCTAAATGACTCTTGTTTGATTTCCTTGCTAGCTTTTCAATAGTTTAATGCTGTTCTAGGTGTGGGCAAGGCCGGCCCCGGAGGTTGGGTTGCCTGAGCTGGAGCTTATTTTGGTGCCTCTTGATCTTTGTTGTTGGACTACCACCTAGAGGATCACCTGTGACCCCAACCTCTTGCAGGTCATGTTGGACCTGAAAGGTTGTCCTAAGAGCGGGAGGTTGTCCAAGTCTGAAGTCTTATCGAACTTATCCTGGATCGGGGCTGTGGGTTCTTCCGGATCATGAATATCAAACTAGCCTGAGTTACAAGTTTGATGTAAAATGAACATGATCAGTCTGATCTCACATCTCACATCCAAGTTCGTTATGGAATGATGGATATATAAATGTGTTTTTCTTACACCTGATAACTGTGGAAATATGTGATTGATTCATCAACTTTTTTCGCAATAGATAGTACGAGGATGAACGGAGCTTTTCATTTTACATTGTAAAAGTGGTATTGGAAGTTTGCTAAATCAGTAGGGTTTATATGGATGGATGAATTATTGGAAGAATTGTCATTAATTGATTTGGGGTAGCTGCTGCAGTTAGTACACCTCTCTATATAAAAGCATTAATTGGATGGATGTCAATGCAAACATATCCCACGTGAGAGCATTATCTACATACGTCCAGGACATTCTTAGCTTATTTATACAGCACATCAATGTGTCCATGTGCTACTACTTCTCGCTACGCTACACTACACTTAATGTACCTCAACATAATAGTTAGACTATTTACGCATCTTTATTCTTTCATGCTAATGTACAAAGAATTTCCCTTCCTTTTCCATATTTGATGTCCACTCTTCGAATTTTAGCTGTCTAGGGTGATATCATATGATGCACAGACTCCCATGTTTAGGGCTGGTTCGGTGGTTGGATTGCTCTATCTGAAACTAATTTGACTGAACTTGAAAAGTTATCCTAAGCAGAGGGGCCGGATTGTCCTTGTCTGGACTGGTCCTGTTCATGTTAACATCTTAATATGAGCAAGTTTGTCGTTAGGGTTTAGGCTTTATGATGCTTCACAAATCTCATGTATGAAACAATTTCATTTAGTTCATTAAGTTGATTAATCTCTATTCCATTATGTTCTTCCATCTGCCAATATAATATGATCCCGTATGATGATTATAAGTACCGTGCATTGCAAATTATTTATTCCCTAAAAAGGATATAACATCAAAGGATACAGAAAAAGTTTGTAGCTGTACATATAGTTCTCAAACTAGTTGATTGGGATGACATGACTTGTTGTCGATGCGAAAAATACAACAATTCAATGATTTGTCGTAGTAATTAAACATGAATTTTTCTACTCTTGTGAAAAATTATACTTTTTTTTATTAATTTCCTTTGCAAAATAGAATATATGCTGGATTTGATGACAAAGTGAAGAGACGTGCATTGTCCTCTCCAACAAAGTAACTAGTGTACCATTTCCCTCCTTTTCCTTCTCAATGAATGTACGTACGTACGTACTGCATCAGGGTCCGACCATAGGTAGCTTTCACGTACGTGGATGGAAAAAATGAATGAATGAATCTATGATCTTTGCCAACTTCCGAACCGATGATCAATCATTGAGCCATGCATCGAATTCGAGACCACGTCGACGCATTCAGCACCACAGTTTCAAAACCTTCGTCCTTTTCTTCTCGGTACTGTATGGTATTCATCATCATTCCTCTTCTCTTCTCTCACTAGCACTTCAATAGAAAGTTGAATTATTGTTTCATATATATATATATATATATATATATATATATATATATATATAAATGGAATATGAGTCATAGTGCTCATATTCCTACTGAGTTACACACATATGGACCAATATATATATATATATATATATATATATATATATATATATATATATATATGTGTGTGTGTGTGTGTGTGTGTGGACGGATCAAAAGATCCGCCTTCGGAGCCCATCAAAGCCCCCCTGAACCATCGGATCGCAGGACCCGCGTGGGGTCCGCATGATCCAACGGTCGGGAGCGACAGGGCTCCGGATTCTCTCTCTCTCTCTCTCTCACACACACACACACTCTCTCTCTCTCTATACACTACCAGAAAAAGTCAAATTAGCGATGCCCAAAAACGTCGCTAAATGACAAAAAAACGTCGCTAAACGCTAAACACGTTTAGCGACGTTTTAAAGCAGTCGGAAAAAACCAGGTCGCTAAAACAAAAAACGTCGCTAAATGTCGCTATACCGACGTTTTTAGCGACTTTAATGTGTCGCTAAATTTAGCGACGTTTAGCGACGCCGCGTCACTAAATAGCGACGTTTATTAAAGTCGCTAAACGTCGCTAATTAGCGACTTATATAGCGACGTAACATCGGCGTCTTTAATGACCTGGCAGTACTGCCATGTCAGCATTTTGCGACGTACAACGACGTATTTAGCGACGTAATTAGCGACGGCTTTTGACGTCGCTAAGTAGCGACTTGTTTACCGACGTATAAAAAACGTCGCTAGGCGTCGCTAAATGTCGCTAAATACGTCGCTAAATTAAAAAAAAAACTGAATTGTTCCAAACTGCAATTTATAAATTTCTAATTAAAAATAGACCCGGAGCAACCCTCCGTTGAATTCTCTGGGTTCGCCGACCCCTTCGGTGGAACACTCAACACCGGATTAACAACATTTAATATGAATAAAAGTATCACAGTCATACAATTAATACACACAAATATCACAGTCACACAATACATAATATATAATTATCACAGTATCACAGGGCATAAACAGCGTCACAAAATGTATATTATCACAGTCACACAAAATGCATAATATATAAGTATATGAAACATCACAGTATCAATCTCGAGGATATCCAATACACTGGGGCAGATTTCAGTCCCTCAAATACTGCGCATAAACAGCGTTTATGTTATCAATCTCCGCTATGGGTGCTGGGTGACTGGAACTCCCCGTCTGAGATACAGCCGCTATAGGTGCTGGGTGACTGGAACTCCCCGTCTGAGATACAGCAGGTGGTATCTCTTCCTCCTTAACAGTAGGAGGCATCACTTCCTCCTTAACAGTAGGAGGTGTCGCTCTCTTGGGTGCCATCTGGTAAGATAGATGAAAACAAAGAATATAATTGATAACAGATATTACTTAAGACATATCCTTAATAATACGGAATGGAAGAATTAGATGACTCACAAAGAATTAGCTGTTTGTTGCAGTATAATAATGATACCATAATAGCTATTGCTCAACATTTTGTCCTAACAATAAAAATACTATAAGATGTATCTAGTCAACCAACGGATACAAATCTATTGGTAGTGTTGATGATGGAGATGATAATACGAATGATGATTATTATTAGGATTTTGTCAAGTCTTCTATTTTATTAACCCAACTTATAACACTACTCCACATTGCTATTCTAACTAATATCAACTTCTCTTAACCAATATCTTACTATCTAACCTATCTTAACCAATTACCTATCTACCTTGGCACTCAACACTTAACGGCTGAACCACATAAGCCAATGTTTGGTTTATTGAATTCTCATATTCAAGGAAGGTAATGGTATTCTTACGGCTGAAACACATCATTCGCATCCTTAAAGGTTGTTCCAAGTATGGAATCCATTCCTTCATATCTTTAAGTGCAGGTTCACATTTCTTTCAGATATCGTCTCCCAATAAATAAGTTGAACTCATATCTCCTGTACTGTTCATTCTTGACCCTTCAATTTGGTAAATAGAAATGTACAACATTCTCTTAATGATTTTAAGACTAAAAAAAATTAACTACATCTCTCTTCGCTAAATAAATTGTTTGGTCAACTATCACTAGAGCTCTATCAAACTTATTAGTAGTGACTTCTCATAACATTGGAAAAAGTAGTAAAACAAAACTGGATACAATAGGTTCCTCATATTCAAATCAAGCTGAAACTACTAGTCGATTCATATCATACCAATAATATGAAAAGCCCACAACTTTGGCTCTCTTAATAAAGAGAGTTCAATCAATTTTATGTCTACTAAACACTTTTATTGTTACATCTTTGTCAGAGGACAGGCACATATTCCTCTCAGATATAATCGAAAAGAAAGAACTGTCCACATATTGTTAGTACCATACATCATTATGCATAATACTGATTCATCATCCCATTAGATCATCCATTAATTTTCTTACATAACAATAATTTCATTCTCACCACCACATTTCCTCTTGGACTAAGTTATACTGTATTAGTGGGGAAGGAAGTGCCACAAACAACTAATGCAACTGGGACAACCATAAACATGAACATCAAGTACAGGTAATGTTCTGACTTATGATGTGAGAACATCACAATTGGCAAAACACAATATCGAAACATGAGAGCACGATACTATTAAAGAATTATAGATCATACACAGACTTATTAAGATGCATTATTAATCAGCCTGTAAAGTTGTATATTGGAATGAAGCATGTAAGAGAGACCTAAAAAGTTAAATAACAAGCCACCAAATTGATCACTGTCTAATTAGTTGTTAGTTTACTGGAAATGGATATCCATCATTAGAACAGTTTGAAACATAAACAAAATTTATTGCTTTCTCCTTGTACATTTCTTGTTTTATGTAAACCTTGATTTTTTTCCTTATTATCCCCAGCCTTAACCCAGATCAAAAAAACCTAACCCTAACCCTAACCCTAACCCAGGTCAAAAATCTAACCCTAACCCTAACCCCTGATCAAAAACCCTAAACCTAACCCTAACCCCAGGTCAAAAACCTAACCCTAACCCTAGGTGTCGTGTGTGTCTGTCAGTGCCTGTGTGTGTGTGTGTCTGCGTCTACGTCTATGTGTGTGTGGGTGTGTGTCGTGTGCGTCTCTGTGTGTGTGTCATGTCTGTCAAGTGTGTGTTGTGTCAGTGTCACATGTGTGTGTGTGTGGGAGAAATCGAAAGGTTACGAAAACTTTCAAAATTTTCGCAGATGGGGGAAAGAAAACTGAGCCCTAATTAACCAAAATTTAGCGACGTTTAGCGACGTAAAAAAATGTCGTTAAATAAAAATTTAGCGACGTCAAACAAGTCGCTAAATACGTTGCTAAATATTTTTAATACATACGTCGCTAATTACGACGCTAAACGTCGCTAAATTATACATATTAGCGACGTTTAGCGACCTTAATCAAACTTATAGCGACTAATATTTTTAAATCTTAATAAAAGTCGCTAAACGTCGCTAAATGTCGCCATTCAGCGACGTCTAGCGACGTTTTTAACGGAGTCGCTGATTTAGCGACGTTTTTGTTCGGAGTCGCTAAAATGCGTCGCTAATCCCACTTTTTCTAGTAGTGATATATATATAGTTGATGAAGGAGGAGAAAAAAAGGATAGAAGAATTTGTAATGAATTTCCTTGTGTATGCTCTATGTCCCAATGAAAGGTTTGAACTAATATATAAAGTCAGCCTACTATATAACAAAATTATTAGGTTTAATTTCAATTAATAGCTAATTATGAGGTTGTTACTGCCATAATAATTACACCAATGATTTCACCATTTGGCTAATAAATAACCAACGATAACTTAGTTTTTTCCAATGGAATACACCCCTCCCCCCCTAAAAAAAAATCAAGTTCTGAAACAAAATTAGCAGGATATAGAAAGAGTTAACATGATATAGAAAGAAGTATAGCAAAGAATTATGGGCAAATGAATACTATGAATAGATGAGATGAACTACAGACTTGAATCTCACTTAGTGACTATTGTCTTTGTCTGAAGAAGTGCTTGATGGAGTATGCCTTGAATCAGATTTTTTGTACCAGATTTAGAAAATAGCACACATAGTACGCTAGAGGTTCTTGGGTCTATCGGGGTGGCGCTTTTGATTGGCCATGCGCACTTTTACATATTTATGAGAGTTGTTTGGGATCGTCCTGTCCCATAGTTGTGGCCTTCACGACCTATCATATAGGTAAGTCCTCAAAGGGTTGGTGATCGGTGTCAACCCTGTATAATAGTGCTTGGACCTATTAAGAGTTTTAAAATTCAACCTAACCAGATCACACAGGAACACTGTCACCATAGGGATGGGGCATCATTGTACACCTTGTACAGCCACTTGGACATTAGTTTAATGAGATTTTAATCTCTGGATCAGTGTTCTATAAAAGTCACCTAAGTCTAGCTTGTTTCTACCCATTGAACCGGCTTCTTGGGATCTCCAGTCAGACTCGGTTGGGTTGCCACTGCTGGTGACTTACTTATGGGCTTAACCCCACCCCCTCAATATTATTAGGATTTAAAATCCTTGGCAGACTCTTCATCAAGAGATCTGTACGATTCTTTTTTGACTTTTATATTCAAGAACCACATATTTGCCATTTAGGCTCTTTAATAACTTGAAGCGCAGCTGCAGGTACCTGTTCATCTTAGAATTCATAGAATCATGCATTAACAGTTTTATAACAAATTGATTAATATAATTTATAAAACTGACAAGTATATAAATTTGTATATACATAGTAAGATGTCGGAGCCATTTAGCTCCAGCACAAGCTATGTTTAAATATATTATTTCAGAGACTATGATACTCCTAGCTATGATAGTTTGTCACATGGACCTATTATCTAATGAGTATCTAAGTTGTTCCACAGGTGGACCCTCATACTCCTTCCAACGCATCACATGGTTCTTTAGCATTTTTATATTCAAAGAATAAGTCATATAATGACCAAGCATTTAAAATTCTGTGAAACCAATTATAATATATTTTTAGGAGGTTTGGTTTGACTAAGCCAAATGTTTGGGTTATTCCTAAATCATACTATGTGTCATCATGATCATTTAACATATGTGATTATATCAATTGCTAATATTAGTCCCAAGATAGTATGCCAAAAACACATTTGGTTCTACCACCTCTTGAAGAAATAACCATTGAACCTTTCTGGCTTAATACTAGAAGCTTCTTCTCTACCAGCCATATTAACTGTCACACACGATTCTAGATTAGGTATTTCTTGTATTTATATAATTTAGTTTTTTCTGATAATGTATTCCTGCTATATTTCTCATGTTGGTTCTTGTTATTTTATTTATTGTTATTTTATTATTGTTGAAAGAGACAACCCGAGACCAGTAGAATATCCATTGGCATTGCCATAGACCCAGTTTAGGATCTTCATGTAGAATGGATACCTGGTTTGATTCATTTGATTGAACCCATGACTAAACCATCTTTCTCTCCTCTTAGTATATATATGCGCATTTCTCTCTCCTCACTCATTTTTCTTATTTCACTTTTCTTGCTTCCTTCTTCCTCCTCCCCTTCAACCTCCTTCTAGCCAAACCCTAACCCTAGAGAGAAGTTGTTGTGACATAAATCGTGAGAGGTAGTGGCTAGGAGCCACCCAAGGCAAGTACATCTTGCTCAATTGTGAAGCTTGATTTTTGGATTTTTTATATATATGTTATTTTAAAAATGTATTTATGAAAAATATTTTCCTTGATGTTCTCATCTATTTTAGTTCTTAGACTTTTGGATTTTGATGTATAAAATTGCGTAGATCTGAATTTTAACTTAGAATTTTATATGGGTTCTAGGAATTTTTTTCTTGGTTTGATCTATTAAAACTTGTTGTTTTCAAATACTAGTTATTTTATTTGATGGAGCTTTCCATTTTGAGCATTTTAGCTTTTGAATACCTTCATTTGGAGTTAAATTGAAGTTTTTATGGGCAAAACAAATTCTGGAGCTTCGTTCTCGGACCTGTCTGGCAGGGACGATGAACAGTGTCACGCAGCAGTGCACCGCGCATGGATTTTTTTGCCTCAACAGTGCATCGTGCATGAAGTTTTATGTCGCAGTAATGTGTCGCGCATTGATATGTCGCGCATTGATGCGCCGCGTATCACTTTCATGCCGCGCGTAGTGCGCCACGCATGGAGTTTCATGCTGCAGCAGTGCGCCACATATGAAGTTTTATGCTGCAGCAGTACGCCATGCGCATCACACCCTCGCCACGCTCATCAATGGTAGTACGTATCAATCCTTGCCATGCAGTGTGCCGAGCATGAATTTTCTTGTCGCAATAGTGCGCCGCGCACAGAATTCATGCTGCGAGCAGTACGCTGTGCGCATAGTGACCCGAATGTCTATTTTTGCCTATTTAAGCTATTTTTTGACTAGAATTTCGTAAAACTCAAAATATAAAAGTTGTAGATCTTTATTTTCTCTTTCCTAATCCTTTTGAATCACCTCATTTGGAGTTCATATGTTAGAGTTATCCTTAATTTACTATAGTGTAACATTTTTCTTATGCATAAACTACTTTAGCCCAGTTGAGTATTGGAGCATAGTTGGATGTTGTGCTTCCCTATATTAACACGTGATTTGGATCCTTTTGACACCATAAAAATATTTGTGTATGATAATTTATTGTATTTTTGCATCGGGCAATCGAGTGTGAGTATTGCCCCATGTATCGCGTATTGCGGATACGATAACTCGTAAAAAGTTCGTACTCGCGACTCGTCATTCTAAGAAGTTCTCAAGTGTCCACGACTTGAGAACTTAAAATAATTTAGTAATGATTAAAGAAGATAAGATTTACCTAGATTATTGGGAGGGAAAAATATTGTGCTACCGGCTACCCCGATCTCTAAGGGCCCCATGCAGCATGGAACAACCCTGATAGGTAAGGGCTCCATTACTGACCAAGTTTACGTGTGCTACGACACTACAAGTTGTTATTGAGCTGCGGTTCATAACATTATGTATTTCAGTATATGCATTCCAGTATATGTTCCAGTTATGTTTCAGTTTCAGTTATGTTACAAGACCATTTTCAGATAAGTTTATGTTTACAAAAATCAGTTTTATTTACAAAATCTCTTTATGTTTACAAAATCAATTTCATTTACAAAATCTTTTTACAAAAGCAGTTTCATTTACAAAACCCATATTTGTTTATAAAACTAAATCTCGTTTACAAAAATTTATTTATATCTTCAAAAGCTAGTTTATGCTTACGTTATGTTGTTATGCTATCAGTTATCTGCTTTAGATCTTTATTCATTATTGTTTGTGATGTGCACTATAAGTACTAGACAAGCGTACCCTTGGCCATTCAGGTTAACTGTTGTACCGATGGTAGCAATATTCTTTAAAGCATGCATTTGTTAGTAACTAGGTTTGTGATAACCCTAGTTAGTTAATTTTAGCAAGACGTAGGCATGTTTGGCCGTGGAATGAATGTTTGTCTATAAATTAAGCCCGCCCTTTTTAATTCATTATTCGATGCATGATTAGGGTGCTAAGTTCTGCTCGGGTGAAGGTATGCAACCCCGGTCCTTATTTGGTTTAAGGGTTGTGGTCCCGATTCAGAGTAGTTTCTATGCCCTCTTGTCGCTCGTTACCTTAATTTCTTTTATAACATTTTGTTATAAGTTCTTCCAATTATATTTTGAGACAAGTACATTGGTACCGTACAAGTCTCGACCTTTATTTATTCTTATATGTCTCATTTCTGTTGTATATTGTAATGTGTTTGGTCTATCACCTTGAGCTCCTTTGTGGTACTTATTGTTTGGGGTTCTAATCCTACTGGTTTTGTATGGCCAGATTACCCCGAGGAGAACCAGGATCCACCGCACTTTCAGTAAGATGGTTCACACTCGAAGGACTGCGGCCGAAGTTCGATAGTGAATTTTCTTCCTTCACCCCTCGTAGTATTATTTTCTTTTGTGGTGTTTTAGCAAGATGCAGTGTTAGCCCCTTATTTTGAGATCACTTCTCTGACTTCGGTCAACAATGTATATATATATTAGACCATGACTGGTATATTTGATCATGTATAATTATACTCTACTAGTGCAGCATTTTGTATTCACTAGCTTCATGATCATATGTGGTATGTAATTTGTGACGCCTTTTTTACTTTCACATATGATATACTCTTGTACTTTTGTTGATGGATTGAGATACTAGAATTTTTTGGCCTTAGGACTGACGTCATAGTATGCTAGAGTTTACCCATATGTCTTATAGACAACCTTAACACATTGCGGCTTAGTTCGGTATTCTGCAAGGTACAGTTGGCCATGTCAGTCCTCGTATTTACCCAATATTCTGGGAGTGGGATGTGACATTAACAATCGTGACAATATAAAAATTCTGCTAGAATTAGTGTACTGAATCAATATGATAGTCTAGATAGCCAGAATAATAGTTTAAATAATTTTTGCTAATCAATATTAACAAATCTTTAGTCTATCAAGTTTTGATCAACTTGGGTTACCTGTAGGGGCCAATTTTCAGCTAGCGGTGGTCCGAAGATACTTAAGTACCGTGTCGCTTAGGGCTATTTATACCCTTTTTGACAGAAGGACCCTTTCTGCTTGTACACAAATTAATATCTACTTTAAAACTTAGATTTAAAGGAATTTTCAATATTATTAAACTATTTTCTTTTGACGAAAAAGTTACGTATCAAAAAGAATTATAATGTCATAGATTGTATGCAAAACAAAGTTCGTCTAACATAATCTAAATATTATGACAGAACAGTATTGTGATTTATTTGTCTGACTAGAAATTCTAATACTGTGTGTCACTACCATATTTCTAGAATATGGATATTTTTGTTATTTTGTATTATTATAAATAATGTGATTATTTTTATTTATATAAATGTGCATATTATATATATATATATATATATATATATATATATATATATATATATAATATGACTAATATTATTATTGATTAGTAGATTGGACTATTTATTAGACAAGACCTTAGTGGACCTAACCAACTTGACACGACAACTTAACCAATTAGTTAGACTAGTCCATTTAGATCCAGTTCGTTAACCATTCTCATTAATTGGAGATTTAACTTAACCTTCATTAGGAAGAGAAGCTTCTCCCAAATTAAATAACTCCTCATGACAACCATATGGGCCTATTGAATATTCTACATTAGCCAAATCCTAGGGTTTGATAGTCGGCCCTATTTAGCAAGGGGGGCCTCCCCCACTTCATTTATTAACTCCTAAAACCCTAATTCGGTATTAATCCCCAAATCAACCCATTTCTCCTTCAAACTTCTACCAAATTGCTTCCAGTCTCTTCCATATTCACCATCAAGGAGCACTAGGAGCTTGGATTGCAAGGAGCATTGGAGAAGGAGTTTGGCTAGAAGCTTGTGTCCAAATCGTGTCCTATTAAGTTTTTATTAGGAATCCATCTTCCAATAGGTAAGATTTCTATTTTATTTGTCATTTTCATTCTAAATAGTGTAACAGACCTATAAGGACCCTCCCTTGGCTAGGGGCTACCCATAGAAAAAAGAACTAGGTTCATAGGATGCCTATTGTGAAAGTTATATTGACTTTTGTGGCTAAATTGGGATAAATCCGAATTTGGACCACTATGTGTTGTAGGAATGTCCCATAGATAATTTTGGAGTGTGATACATGATTTGAGAAGGTATACATATCCACAAATGGATACGGAAAGTCCGTATCATGACACACCATGATACGAGGGAGAGATTTGGGTATTTCAATATAATTTGGGTTCTAGCATATCAATTTCTCCATTTTCTATTAGAATAGGTCTTTGTTATAGAAAAATATATTATATTTGGTATTTTAGATGTGTTCTAGGTATTAGGAGTGCTGGTATCAAGGTTGAGAGTGTGTATCACAAGCGTATCATGAATGCTTGTATGATACTTGATGTGTGCACACAAAGTGTTTGCTATTTGGTGTGATGTGTGTGTGTGTGTGTGTGTGTGTGTGTGTATGTGTGTGTATGCATGTGTGTGTGTTATTTGAGAGATATGATTACGTCTATATACTTAGTGCTATAGTTATATAAGTATATGATATATATGTATATATATATAAATACTTGTGTGTGATGGTGTGTGAATGTGAGGAAGAGGGGAGATTATTCACTATGATTGTGAGCATGCAGTGAGGAGTTGGGGTGGTTATATAGAGATATCAAATAGGTATGTTACCAAGTATTAGTTTTAGTTAGTCTAGGTAGCAGTTGAGGTAGGACCTATAGATAGCATGGGACGATGAGAGGGCCAGTGTAACAATAGTTGTTGCTCAGACATTGTGCACAGGCACCATGCAGTCTGCAGTATGCTTGAGTAATAGCAGCACTCGAGGGTGGCGAACTGAAGTATATTGGAAGTTAGATGGCAATAATGCAATTGGGCAAGGAGGGAGTTTATGAGGGTATCATATAGGCAGTAAGGTATAGGGTTTTGGTGAGATAAGTGTATCGGATTTTAAAGTGTCAAAGGTTCCTATGTATAGTTCAGTTGGTGTGAGTATTGATGTAGTGGATGATAGGGTATGGTATGGATACTACTTGTGTGTATTAACAGTTGTGGCCATATGTTTAGGTGTCTGAGCAGAGTGTGCAGATTCTTGTGTTCATAGTGGTATTGAGTATGATTGAGTTTGAGAGTAACTTGAGAGTGAGTGTATATGCACAGTGTTGTGTCAGTGATGTGTAGGTGCAGTCTTGAGTGTGGTATCAGATTAGGAGTGCACCTAGATGTGAGGGGAGGATTGGTTAGTGTGTGTTGTGGTATGTGTGAGAGTCGTGTGGAATACCAAATTGGTTAGGGTATCAGTTGGATTTGTTATGTAGGAAGATAGGTATCAGTGTGTGTTTACACCTGTGAATGGGAGACTGCATTATAGCAGTGAGGAGAACTAAAGGAACTATGTTGCAGGATGCAAAGTCAGATTGGAATATTACTCTAGGGTTGCTGATCAGATTTGAGGGAGTTTGCACTTGTGTACAAGGGTAGGTAGCATGGTATCAGTGATACAATTGAGTGTATGTATAGTGTGAATTCTATAGAGATATATTGTATAGCTATAGAAGTGTTATATGTATATTAGATTAGTCCAGGTTTGGGTTGTAGTGTTTAGGTACTAGTGTTGGGTATTGAGATGTTCTAGATAGGTATCAGTTAGAAAGGGTAGTGCCCAAGTACCATTGATTTAATATGGAGCATTAGTTAAAGGTATCAGACATGTGATTAGGATACCTGTCTTGAGTTGGACATTGAGATAATAGTACTAGTTAAGGTATTGGGTCCTAGTTTCAAGTTGGGTATGTTTAGTATAGTAGGTAAGGAGTTCATGCTTAAGATAATGAGGGGAGATTAAAGTATTGGCTTGATACTAATGTATGTAAGTTATACTAAGGTACTGGTCTAAGAAAGATACTAAATTATGGGTCAAGGTAATACCAAGGTAAGGATATTAGGCTAGGTATTAGTAAGTTATGTTATTTTCATTAAGATATACTAAGTTATAAATTATATAGAGCCTATATTATATTGTATATGATATATGTTATAGTGTATTAGCTAGTGTTAGTTAGTATAGCAAGTATTTATTAATATTAACTAATATACCTTAGCTACTAACAAGAAAATACTAGTATGAACATAGAATGAAGATATCGACCTAGTTCGCCTAGCTTTGACTTAGTTGACCTAGAAATGGTCTAGAAACCTAGAATGACATTTATTAAGCATGTTATGATTTCAAAACACTCTTTGACATAGATAATTCATATATAGGTCACTTGGACTCTAATTCAGCCACCATTTGATATTCACTGCTCTGGACCACATGTGAGTACATTCTCTGACAGTTTTTGTTATTTCTGATGATTACTATGATTCTAGTTGTAGTGTTATACTTAATTTCTGACACAGTAGATACACGGACTAGTATCATAGATACCTGTCATGAGGAGTCGTGATTGGATCCATCGAACTAGTCGGAGTCGAGAAAATATTAGCAAGTTATATGATTATACCCTACCTTACATTCATCATAGATCATCCCATAACTCACGTAGGGTGTAGCCTGACCATATTACATGCCTCATAGCCTATTATATATGATTAGCCTGACTCTTTCTTGTATCATAGCTAACCAGATGGTTAGCCTGACCTCACATATATCATAACTAATCATATATAACAAGCCCGATCTCGTCCCAAGCCGATCACATGGCAAACTAATATTTCAAGGAACTTAGCCAGTATTTCTATTCCTCTATTTCGAGTTCATACATTGCTAGTATTCACATTTATCTGCTTTTACTGCTTACTTTTACCAGTGTACTCATTGCTAGTTATTTCTCTATGATATGATGAATGTCTCTCCAGTTTTCTTATATTTCAGTATTTTATTCCATCATGTATATTTCTTACTCACTGCTTTATAGTTTTTATCAATATAATTGGAACTGCTGTTAGTTAATGTGCTTTGCTCCAATCCTGACTGAATAATATTTTTCAGAGGATCTCGAGGACTTTTGTCCCACATAGTATGGACTAGAAGTAGATGAGAGTTACATCCAGGAGCCTCAAGAGGATCCTGTTCCAGTAGATGATACATTAGTAGTAATTTAGAGCCTAGCATTTATATTATATTAGGATTGTTCCACTTTGAGATATTCTGAGTTGTACTATTTTGAGACTTATTTGTTATTGAGTTATCTAGACTCTTAAACTTATTGTTATTGTGTGAGATGTTATCTCTAAACTTATGTGTTGGAACTTTTTTATATCATTTTATAGCTTTATCGTTCCATTCATCTTCCTATAGATATTATTGTGATTGAGTATTGGTTGACATTATACTTATATTATATATTCATCTTGTCCTCCTTATGGAGTTCAGATCATTGACAGGTTATATATTATTATGAGATGTGTTAGTTTATATTGTGACCTAGACAACGTTCTACCGTCGATGCTGCGGCGTAGGCTGGACATACCCATGACTCATGCCTAATTTTCGGGTACGGGCTGCGACACATTTTTTATGGTGGCCCATACAGGTTTAAGTCACAACTAGTACGATATCGCATTAATGCTCAAACTTAGAGTACTATTATGAGCCTGCTATAGGATATAGGATATATGATGAAGTATACTCAATCACAACTAGAATTTTTTTAATTTATTAATTTTGCTATCCTTATCATTCTTAATATTTGCTTTCCTTGAATATTACTGTCATTCTTTAATGATATTGTATCTTGTGACTTATTTGACTTCTTCTTGTTCGATCTGTCTTCAGGATGTCGTCGAAGACCAGATCCCAGAGATCAGGACCCACAGCTTCAGAGAGGTCTGCCACCTCTCGACCTGCCACCCGGACAACTGGAGTTGCTCCTTCTGATTCACCTATTCACATAGGAGTTTTGGCAGATTTTTGGGGTCCTCCTCCGCACCTTTCCAGAGGGATGCCCCAGTTGTTATGGAGGACCTTCTACCACCGCCACGATTTTCTTTTCCTGGAGTTGTGCCTGGTGACGGGACACAGATGTTTGTTTTAATCAAGGGCATGGTAGATGCCCAGAGGGTGTCACCGAAGGCTCATCATATTCAGGCTTAGGCACAGAGGGTACAGGCAGAGGCGCACCAAGCACATGCGGAGCTGATAAGAGAGAGCATAGAGAATGCTCACCAGGTGGCTCTACTGTAATGACCCATTTCGTTCAAGCAGATATCCGATTCAAACGACGCTAGTGCGATAACCCGACCCACTTTGCTCAACAAGAAGGTTTGCTTGAGGCAAATGATTTCAGACTTGTTCCTTCAGGAGTTCAGACTTAGACTTTCAAAGGTGCAATTAGGTTATCGCTCGACCGAGAAAAATTATCGCTAATGTGGGTGGCTACGATGAACTTATCTTTGCTTAGCCTGCACACTTAAAATATGGACGATACATGCTAGTCGCTAGGTGAATCACCCCTTGCATACTAATAAAGAATACAACGCACCTAGCTAAGGAAATAATTTTATCTTGTATTGCTTGTGTTGGAATATGAAAATAAAACTTGGCTTATAGTTGGACCCTCGTATGCTACCTTAGCTTCGTGTAAGTAGACTCTGCTAATGCCTCCAGTAAGATCATTATATACTCTTTGTAGTACACTGCTTCACTTATTTACACCACTCGCCTTATAGATTATGCCGTCCGGTATGTCCCTATACAGTTTTACTCCCCGCAATACCCCTTAGACTCGTGCTTGCATAATCGCTAATGTTTTTAAGTAAGGCTATGCCGCATGGTTCCTTATGTTTATGCTTCAATACAGTTTCAATGCTTGCCTGCTTTACATATTCGCTATGCGTGTTAAAATTTTATGCCACAATCATGTAACACATTCTGAGCCTTGCATTCATCTAGTTCACCGGAAGACTATCTAATAGCTATTCCGTGCAAGTATGAACCTGAAAGTACTTGGGACTGTTTGGTCACCAAGGCAGTTCCCGAACGGGGGGACTGTATCATGACAAGTTAAACAATACTCGGCCTGTACTAAATCTGATAGCTCAGGGAGTCAATATGTTTGTGAACAATTTTGAACTTGAACCTGAATCTGACCCAAATATATACCTGACAAGAGACCTAAGACTTAAAATTTGCATGGTCATGGACAACTTGTACACGAGGTATTTAATTTCTCGGACGATCACCGGGGCACCGGGATCGTACCGGCCTAGGAGGAATGTCTGGTGTATTGCGTGCCAATTTTGGTTATGGTATGCGACATCATTTTTTGGGGTAGGATAATAAACGATATTCGGGCCTTGGTAGAGCATACTACCTTGGACTAGCCTTCTACCCTTCTGATAGTATTTTGAATCAGCAAAATAGAGTGCAATAGATCTTCTGTATATTCGTGCAATAGTTTTTCTGTATCTAGCGCTATACCCTATTTCATCAAAGACTATAATTATTGTCCTTTATGGCTATGCTAGTAACCTCTCGTTCATATAGATTAAGTCATCATCGCTTAGCGGTAATCCGCATGGAAGCTATTGTATCGCATCTGGTAATCTGAAACACCTGAACTGTTATGGTTATTAGACACTTGTGCATATTGAGCTTGAATAATCTTCTGTAACGCATCTGAGTATCCGTGTAATTCGTGCTCCTAAATCAAGAACTCGCTCGTGAAATATGTGTTTGCTTATATGAATCCTTAATTATATATATATTCGTTCTCGGTTTAACTTGGTTGCCTTTGACACGGAAGGACAAATGGTAAGTTGGTAAGTCTCGCCGTGTTACTCTTATATCGCAGGCACACTGCCACACGAGTTAGGCTTTACATTATTGCCATAAAACTGATCCTAAGGCAAGACTAGAAAGATAACTTAATAGATGGTACATGAAACCTATATAACGTGTTTGGATTTGTCGAACGGGCAAGAAGACAACCCACCAGTGCATTCATGTACTGATAACCCATCAAATTGCTTGTAGGGTGTGGGAGAACCTCTGTAAACTCCCTCGACCAGATTTCAACATTTAATAATAAATTAGGATTATTTTAGCAAATTAGGATTTATTACAACTTTTTAAATTTATTTTGCTTACATATCCTATTGATTTGTGCACCTGTCCATCACCTAAATATTTAGAGCATTACACTGACTGTTGTTTAGGATAATAAACGAGAAAAGATTTGATGAATGCGGAAAACGAGGTATTGTGCGAAGACCCGCCCTTCTTTTATGTTTACAAACAAGATTGTACAAATTTGATCCTACACGAGGATGTCTAAGTATAATTTATTTAATATGGGTGAATATTGCTATAGGTGTCTGATCTGCAGTCAATTACTTTAGCCCTTGGACCACACGATGTTAAAGAGGTACCGTGGAAGACAGGTAGCAGCTTCGAAGGTTGCTAAAGAGGGTGGATGCCCGATGCCAAAGTCGTCGATCCCTTCTCTTTGCCTGAGCTCTGGATTCTCCTCTTTCTCTTCCTCTCTCTCGACCGTTGGATCTGGTACTGGATCTCTTGATCAGTTTTTAGACCTAACTTCTTCAACCCTCCAATTTGTCGACCTTGTTCCTCATTGATAGAGGTCTCTATTTATAGAGTTTTAGTGACAGTGACCATACAGTCGGCATAGAAATCGAGTAGTAGAAAGTATAACACCCTTTTACACGACGGTTTAAAATAACCAATGCCTGCGTATAAATGATCTTTTGAGTGAGCATGTGACGCACGTCCAACTAAGGGACAGAACGCGTATATCTGCTATGAAGATCACGGCATAAAAGCCACGTAGGTAGTTATCCCTTGTGTAGAAGAGGTTAACGTAGAAGCCAAATGACTGTCACCATGGCATAGAAGCCAAGTAGGCATAGAAGTCGAGTAGGCATAGAAGCCAAGTAGGCATAGAAGCCGAGCAGGCGTAGAAGCCGAGTGGTCGTAGAGGTCGAGGAGGCATAGAAGCCGAGTGGACATAGAAGCCGAGTGGGCGTAGAAGCCGAGTGGGCATAGAAGCCGAGCGGACATAGAAGCCGAGTGGGCGTAGAAGCCGAGTGGGCATAGAAGCCGAGCAGGCGTAGAAGCCGAGACGATGTGGACGTTTTAGCCAAAATTACGGTTCTTGGAGATACAATCAAATCTCTTGCATTAAATACAGAGATCTGCCCCCATCCTGTGCATTAAATGCAGAGGCCTGTCTTTAAGATTTGCCATCATTCTTCTCATTAAATGCAGATACGTGCCTCGAATCCTGTACGAAGAGTAACTGTTGAAGTGGCGGTCTGTTTGCCTTCCGCGGAGTGTAAGAAGCTCACGTCTGCCTGTGTAAAACTGGACTGTGTATCCCCTTATATGCGTAAGAGTAGTTTACGCAAAGGGGATACCACTAAACGACGGTTTGGTGATATTTAATCAAATCTCCTGCATTAAATGCGGAGATCCGCCATTATCCTGCTCATTAAATAAGGAGGCGTGGTTTGAAGGTCTGCCACCCTTCTGTGCCTAAAGTGCAAAGACGTGCCTCGGGCATCTGTCAGTATTCGGCGCTTTAAATGCAGAGACGTGCCTTGAGAAACTGTCACCGCTCTGTGCATAAAATGCAGAGACGTGCCTCGAGCCCTGTATGAAGTGCAGCTTTTGACGTGGCAGGCTGATTGTCTTCTGCGGAGCGTAAATAGCTCACATCCGTCCGTGTAAAACTAGGCAGCGTATTTCTTCGTATGTGTAAAAGTGGTTTACGTAAAGAAAATGGCAGTAAATGACAGCCTCGGTTGCAGTGCCGCGCCATCATCATACCCGTCGCCTGGGTAGTCGTGCAGTACTCTTTGTCAGGAGTGCAGACGTCAGGTTCATTGCATGCTCTGACAGGTTCATTTCGAAGAACACGAAGCGTTCCTCGTACACTTCAATGCTGTATTGAAAGCGGATGGGTTTTACGCCATGAAGGCGGTGTAGCACCTCTTTTACGCTGAAGCGGCCTGGTCACATTGTACTACGCGGATGGTCCTTGAGCTTATATTTTTACGCTGTGCTCAGCGGAGAAGCTCTATTGCAAGTTGATGGCTCTGAGGTCATCTTTTTACGCTATCCTGTATGAACATGCTGCGTATGGCTATCCAGCGTATTTTTCATGCTTCTACAAGACCCCCTTCAAAGCTTTTAAATTCCTCATAATTTGAAACGCTTTGAATGAAGCATGAATCGTTCCTCGTAACTCGAAACGCTCTGAGTGGAGCCTGAAACGGTCAAGCCTGACACGTTCTTTTATGGCTGACTTTATGGCGGAGTTTATTGGGGATCAGTGCTCTCTCTCGCCTATAAAAAGACTGAGGAGTTCTCCTGTTCTTTCCACACTTCCTTCATCATACAGAGATGATGGCCGGAGTTCGTCGGGTCAATTTGGGAAAGAAGGAGATCATGCTCTTCCAGCAGGTAAGGAGCCAAAAAAGATGACATCTTCAAGCAAATGTCCTCTGCAATGATGGATCATTGAAGGATATCATAGCCTCCTTTGCTCGGGATAATCAGCAACTTTGTATGGTGGTTCTTCGGGAGATAAGAAGGGTCGTGTTTGACCATGCCGCTTGCAAGTGGTACCTTCTCCCGTTACCTCCGTGGCGCGGGATATAAGAAAGCAGATTTACTCTGCTTTTCTTCTGTTGGCGGCATGGGTCTATGCCCAGTTCTGTATCCTCCCGCCACTGATCATCTTCTTGTTCATCGACTGTGGATGTCGATGAACTGCCATGGAAGAAGAGAAAGATCTTCACCAATGCGAGAACCTGGCAGAATAGATTCTCGGTGCGATCTTCAGACGACGATGAGGAAGCCCTTTGTAGATGGGATTTCCCTCATATGTAGTCATGAAAAATAAAGAAAATCCTTGTAGACTGGATTTTCCTCATGTAATCATGCTTTTAACTTTAATAAAATCGTCTTTCTTCTTTGCATATGATCATGTTGCCATACTTTTATTGTAAAGTCTGAATATGTGTAGCTTCGACACGTCTGATTTCTTTACGCTAACTCTGTGTAGAAAGAGCGCTAGGTCCTGTCCTGTCTTTTACGCATAACTAAGGATGCGCAGAAAGCCGCTTAGCAGTCGAGTGTTTAAACTGTCCTGCTGTTAGGAACCGTGTAGAATTCTGAACTGTTCTTTACTTCTGATAAACATAATTTTTGTTCAGACCGTCGTCTTCAAGAATGATTTCTCGAAAATCCCTTGGAACAGGGCGAGAACTGGCTGTCAAACTGAGTCGCCATCTTGATTCTGTAGACGAAATATTCAGACTTGATTCTGGATGAACTTCGAATCGACCCATGAAGAAGAGTAATTTTTCAATGTTGAACTCTGTATGCTTCGGGTACTTGGGGTATCTTGAGGTCAAGAAGGAGTATCTTCTGTGTGAACTCCTGTAATTGACCGCCTTGAGAATCGTCCAGATGTACTGTACTGGCCTGCACATCTTTCAGATGTGCGGAAAGTCGTGGAGCGTGAAATCATAAGTTCGTTGCCTCTGAGCGTAAAAAGCCACCGAGCGTGAAATCATAGATTTATAGTTTCTGAGCGTGAAGTCGTAGGTTTGTAGCCTCTCGAGCATAAAAGATACCGAGCACAAAGGCATCCGGGCGTAAAACCATAGACTTGTAGCCATTGGAACGTAAAAACCGTAGATTTGTAGCTGTCTAGCGTAGAAAACTCCTTGGTGCAGAACTGTAGATTTGTAGCTTCTGAAAAGAAAAATCTTCCGAGCGTGAAGTCATAGATCTGTTGCCTCTGAGCGTAAAAATCCACCGAGCGTGAGATCATAGATTTGTAGCTGCTGAGCGTGAAGTCGTAGGTTTGTAGCCTCTCGAGCGTAAAAGCTACCGAGCACAAAGGCATCCTGGCGTAAAACCATAGACTTGTAGCCTGTGAGCGTAAAATCGTAGATCTGTAGATGTCGAGCGTAAAAAGCCCCTTATCATAAAAACCACGTATCTTCTTCGCACGAAAAACTTTTCGAATTCGCTGACTGTCCGCCTTCTCTGAGTGATAGGCTGACGTAGTACCCAATCATAACCAGATTATTAATCAGGAAATTTGGTTCGGGATTTGAGGAGTCCATCTGAACTCCATATATACCCCAAGTTTCTGAGAGAAAAAGTTTTCATCCGTCTTCTGCGAAAGAAAGCCTTCGTCTGTTCGAGTTCTTCTTCGTTTTTTCTCCGAGATTTTGAAGTTTCCAATAATGGCCTCGAAACAATCCTCCTCCACTAAGGGAAAGAAGGTTGATTCTTCTTCTCGTTCTTCCGCTCAAGTGAGAGCGTCTTTGGTCGGGCAAGGCGAACTTCCTTCTGAGCGAAGTATCCCGCCGACGAGCAGTGCACCCGGCCTAAAAGGTAGAGCATTTGGGTTGAAGAAGAACGATCGAAAATCCTTTGCACACGTTGTACGTGACCGCGCTAGGTCATCTCCTGTGCTGATAGCCTCTTTGAGAAAGATGATGCACAGAGACGTTTCATATTTTATGCCCACATTTCTAATGTGTCAGCGCAAAACTCCATATTTTCGCAGTCCGGCGTGAAAGCTTCGACTGTCGAAAGTTGGTGTATAAAATTTGAGTGTTTACGCTTCTGGATGAAGATTCTGGCATAATACCTCAACTTTATCAGTCTGGCGTAAAGCACAGAATGTATACTGCCAGCCTTGAAACTTTACGCTTTAGAAAATGGATTCCAGCGTAATGGTCAAGTTTTTACGGTCTTGGCGTAAAGCACAGACTGTTGATTTTTGGCGTGTGTTGCACGATCTATAATATCTAGTTATAGGAACTGACGTATTTTTCTTGCACTCTTGCTGTTAACTTGCATGTGTCTCCGCTAGCTGATGTGATAGGTTCTGCCGCAGGGATGCTGCACTCCAACTATCTGGAGGATCTGTCACACGTGACATTTTCTATCTCCGGGCCGCAGTATCCGGAAGGAAGGGAGATTCTGATATCGGCTCAGGGCGAGCGAATGCTGCTAAGCATGATCAACGGTAAACCCCTGACGTATATAGTCGGGGACCAATACATAAAGCCGGCCTTCCTCTTCGGGGACATGATTGACAAGCAGTCCCAGACGAAGCCCAAGAGAGAACTCTGGGTTTTCCCTGCCGGGAGCTTGGTTTTGTATCTGCCCAAGATGCCAAGAGACTATCCCCTCTCGGCTTTCTTCCATGCCACACATCCCAGGAAGATGTCGTGGACGCTGACTCCCGATCTTCATGGCAGGCCGGGAAAGATCTTTCATCTGAAAGGAGCTGACCAGGGGTCATTTGTTAGCCGTCCTTCCGACAATGTGACGGTGTTCAGGGGACTGTACCCGGGCAGTATCCCGAGTGAAGACAGCTTGGTGATCCAGCCGGTCCAATTACCGATTTTCTGCAATAATTTTATGGGGCACGGGGGAGTATACCCTAAGGTGAACCCTCGGTACGGTGGGTGGATCACCCCTTCAAACCTTCGATCGGCTCGCTTAGTTGATTGGGCCTTAAAGCATTTTTAGACCAAGTTGGAGAACATCGGTCTGTTTGCAGCTGTGAGTGCTACCAGTATTGGGTTACCTCCTAACCCTAACCTGTTCCTGGCACTGATGGAGCGATATATTTTGCTCACTGGGACTTTCGCCACTCCACTGGGGGAGTTGGGATTGGCCCTCCATGAGATGACAGAGATCTCGAGACTGCCGATGGGGGATACTCCATATGAAGAGTATGTTCCCATGAACCGGGAGCTGGGGGATTTAGATCCTCGGGTAGTGGAAGTGTATCAGGAACTGATGTGCCACTACCTCGCTTGCACTGCTTTTTATGGTGAGCCCTCAGATTTGGCTCACATCAATAAATGGACGTCCTACCTCTTCTTTTACCGGTCCCGGAATGCTAAGCCGGAGAAGGTATAGGAGGGCAAGGATCTGCCTGTGAATCCTCTGAGCGTGCTTAATGCTCAGGTAGTCGACGATCTCATAGTGGATGCTGGGGCTCCAGACTTGATCCTCGACAAAGGGATAGGACAGTATCCCGTAGGCACTAAGGCCTATAGTTATTTGAGGCGCTGTCGTCGGCCTCTGTCCAGGGAAGCTCAACTGGCTGGCTTCCTCTACATATGGCTGCGCCGAGTGGTGGTACCTGGCGTCGCATCTACAGACCGCATTCACCGTAACATGCTGTGGCCTGCAGTGCGTCTGGTGTTCGGTGCAAGACTGGGCTTGCTCCCTGTCATGGTGTGCCGCATTCAAGCCGGCCTGAGGGCCATGACTGACGGGCTGCTCGCCGATGAGACTCGGCGTGATAGCTTTTCCAGGATAGAATTACCATACCTGTATCTGATGGGATGGTTAATTCTTCATAACCCCAGGATTATGTCTCCTGGCTCCGGCAGTAGTTCGGGGGCTAGTTTCTTGCTGAACTACCAGAAATCTTCGTGGAACGTGACCACGGTTCTAGACTGTCGGCGGGCGCTGGGCCTCAGTCACAGCTGGAAGCTCTTCTGTACTGTCCCCTCCATACATCATAATCAATCGGGGATTAGGCTTGAAGATTCCGGTAGAAAGAAGACCAATCCTCCTGAAGCTTTTAATTGGTTGGTCTGCATTAGACCTTCCCATCTACTGTACATGAGTGAAGACCATTTCTTCTTGGAGCCCTACCTGCCTAGTCGGTTTGCCAGGCAGTTTGGGTATGATCAGTTGCACGTGGGCAACGCCGTCACCAGCTTTCGGTCCTAGGGTGGACTCATTGATGGAGCGAGAGGGTGGCAATATTTCCTCATGGGTTGCACTGGAGCAATTTTTATCGTGCCGGTTATTACATTCTCCATGGAGCTGCGCATCCTGCACTCGTATGCCCAGTTCTATGTGGCAACGAACACCTTCTATCGCGATTTTGACATCCATGGAAGTTTTAGGGTGCCCTCCTCCAAGTCTGGGGGAAGAGTCGAAGTCCCCTTGGTCTTTTCTGACGAGGGTGAGGATTTCATCAATCCAGATGAGCCTCTGGTGGCGGTATCGAGGGGTGAAGTTCCTCTGCCTGCAAGCCCTTTGGTGATTTCTGGGAAGCGAAGGGCCCCTACTCCGAAGGAGACTTCCCCTCGTAAGAGGAAGAGGAAGATGGTTAATCATCCTCTCCGGATCCTTGGTGTTGAGGCTCCTGGAAGTGAGCTTGCATCTCCCCATGTTAGGGATGATTCTTTGATTGGGGGTTCCTCGCCTTTTAGAAAGGGACCCTCTAATGTTCCGGCTGGTGGTGCCGGATAATCTTTGCTGGAGGCTGCCATCGCTGCTACTGCTTCAGGTAGTGGAACGAGGTCGCCTTCGGGGCTGAGAATACCTTTATGCGGATCGGCATCGGGAGAGACTCCTGCCGTGTCTGCCAGTGCATCTGGCAAGATTCCAGCCGATGAGCCTCGGTCGGAATTTGACGAGGACCTGGAAGAGCATTTGCCGGTGCTTCTTAGAGCACCCCCTTCTCCAGGTATAATAGCTTACCTAGCATCATTAAGGAATAATTTAGCTGTACAGGCTGCAGATGCGACATATATGTCGTCGGCCATGGATAAATGTCGTCTTCACGCCTTTTTTTTAGGAAAGTTAACATTATGCTGATATTAACTTTCTTTCGTCCTCCTTTCAGGGGAAGACCTCTTCGGGGAGGGCAGTGTAGATGCACCCTTTGGCTCTGGCGGCAACACAGATGTGGCTGATTTTAAAGAGGAAGCATCTTCGGGTGCCGGCTCGCCTGTCGACGAGGTTCCGATATCTCAAGAGGAGGACGAGCCTATCATTGCGACAATACCTCCTTTGAGTATGCTGGTATCTTCGTCCGGTGTTGGCGCTTCTTCTTTTGTCGCACCACCTGTTGAGGTGACGGTCGTGGCAACATCGTCTGCGGTTGTTCTCGGAGGGAGATTCGCCAACGTCGAGGCCACCCCTAGCGTCCAACCGGATCTAGCTGTGCTGATCGGGCAGTACTCTGATATCTTCTACACCACTTTAAAAATGTTAATATCAAGGGTGTTGGCAAAGAATCTGAGCTTTGCGTCGTTGAAGAGGTCCTCCCAGTCGGCGATAATGTCGATCCAAGAATTCGATAATATTGGGCTAGCTGAAACGTTGGAGGAGATAGTTAATGGTTTGGAGCAACCCATTAACGAATACTTGCAGCTAGCTCAAGGCAATGTTGAAGATCTGGTCCAGGCTAGATACGACTCTATGACTGCGCGGCTTACCAAACAGTTGGCAGGCATAAATAAATCCATCCAGACACATCAGCAGGAGATGGATGAAGGAAAAGTCGTCCTGGAGGAGACCATTGCTCTTCGAACAAAGTGCCAGGCCGAGCACGAAGGGAATGTAGCGAGGGTCCTCAGGCTGGAAACGAAACTTGCTCAGACAAAAGAGTGGGCTTCTCAGTCGTCGGAAGCTCTAGCTGTGGTGGATAGCCGATTGGGCGTAGCACAACAAAACTTGGCGCGTGCAGATGTCGCTCGTGCTGGTTTTCTTCGGGCAAGAGCCGAACTGTCCCTCATGAGCAATGATGAGGCACGACTGGAGCGGGCTCGCCATGATGTCTTGGATTCTAGGACTGAGAGGATGGCCGCACTGGCGCAACAGCTTCGCGACCTGACCGCTCCCCCTAAATGATGTACTTTTACTTTTGCTTTTCAATGTACTTCTGCTCCTTTTTTTTGGGAATAATAAAGAGGCTTTTATCTGACTTTGTGGACCCATCATTTCAGAATATAAATGACAGGTTTGGGCGAAAGTGATATCAGAGGTAATATGGACGTGATATACTCTCAGTGAGTTTTAGCAGGATATATCTATTCAGAGGTTATATGGACATGATAGAATACGATCCCACTAGTTTCGCTTTGGAAGTAGTTTTGTCAGAATAAAATTTTTGCCATATTCCTCTTGAGCAGAGGAGGTTAAGCATTGTACCTTTTCAGGAATTTGCTATTGATAGGAGCCATTAGCAGGTCTCTATTAGGCTGGGTTAACCTGTAAGTGCCGTTTGAGAACGTCGTCTCGATCACATAAGGGCCTTTCCATTTGGGCTGGAATTTGCCCTTACTTCTGTGAGTGAGAATCATCAGCCTTCTCACAGCTAAGACTAGCTTGCCGACTTTGAACACCCTTTCCTTCACTTTTTGATTAAAAGCCTTGGAAATGCGTGCTTGGTAGAGCGCGATGCGTTGTTGAGCTTGGAGGCATTTCTCGTCTTATCCTTCTAGCTCTTGAAGCCTTAACAGGTTATTCTTTTCTTGAGTCAGCTCATTAGCCACGGCTATCCTGAGTGACGGAATTTGGATCTCGATGGGGAGAACTGCTTCGCTCCCGTAGACTAATGAGAATGGGGTGCAACCTGTTGGTGCCCGTACCGTTGTGCGGTATGCCCAGAGACATTCTCCTAGTTTCTCATTCCAATACCTTTTGTTCGAAGAGACGAACTTCTTCAAGTGCTTGATAATGGTTTTGTTGAAAGCTTCCGCCAAACCATTAGCAGCAGGATTATATGCCGTAGAGGCGACATTCTGTATTCGATTTTTATCGCAAAATCGATGAAATGCTTGGCTGATAAACTGCGGTCCATTGTCATAGATTATCCTTCGGGGTATCCCGAAGCGATAAATAACATGATGCTTGATAAAGCTGATCACATTAGATGCTTTCACCTCAGCAAAAGGGATCGCTTCCGCCCATTTGGAGAAATAATCCGTGATGGCCAGTATGAACTGGTGACCTCTGGAAGAAGATGGGTGAATAGGACCAATGATATCCATACCCCATGCTTCAAAAGGCCAGGACGCAACCATAGGATATAGATATTCGGGAGGTTGATGAATAAAGTCTGCATGGATTTGATAGTCTCTGTATTGTCTTGCATACTTTATTGCGTCTGTGATCATAGTAGGCCAGTAATAGCCCATTCTCCTGATGCGATCTTATAGCTTAGGACCGGGTTGATGTGCTCCACATACGCCGTCGTGGGCTTCACGGATAATCCGCTGTGCTTCATCGCCAGAGAGACATCGCAATAATAGTCCGTCATAAGACCGTCGATATAGACATTGTGACGATGCATCGAAATAGAAGCGTAATGATCGTCTTTTGACGGATACCGCTTCTTTAGGATCCTCTGACAAGATTCCGTATGCTACAAAATCTATGAAGGGACTTCTCCAGTCTTTCCTGGGAGGATCTGTGTCCACATCGTAGCTGTATTCGATGTGAAAGTTATTTTTCACACATAATAAGTCTCTGTTAAGAAGTATTACCGAATTTTGCCTTCTTATAGGGGTAGCTAAATCTGCAACTAGACTGGCTAGGGTATCAGCTTCCAGATTCCGAGATCGAGGTACATGCTCTAGGAAGAAACCTTTGAACGTCATGGCTATCTCGACCGTTGCTTGGTGATTGGGGATGAGGTCTGGATTCCGGACTTCATATATTCCTCTGACTTGATTGACGATCAGCAGAGAATCACCGAAAGCTTCTAGAGATTCGATGCCCAATTCTTTAGCGACTTGGAGGCCGATTAGTAGAGCGTTGTACTCTGCCACATTGTTGGAACATGGCTCGCTAAGAGAATATGCTCGGTAGATGACGAGCTTATCAGGAGTAACCAGGACAATTCCTACTCCCGAGACCACGTTTCCCTTGGGACCAGTTCTGGAGGCGCCATCGAAGAATAGTTGCCATGCATCACTCTCCATTGCGGAATTACATTCTGCAACTTCGTCGGGAATATCCTCGTACAACTTAGAGGCCTCCGGGATTGGATGAGAAGCTAGGAAGTCAGCCAGTGCTTGGCCCTTGACGGATTTTTGGGGGACGTACACCATGTTATACAGTGTTAATAATATCGCCCAAGTCACGAGTCAGGAATTAAGAACACTTGGCTTGTTCATCAGTACCCGAAGAGGATTGATCCTGGAGACGATGTGAATGGTTTGGCCTGTGACGTAGTGTCGCATCTTCTGGATAGCGAACATCAGAGCCAAGCATTCTTTCTCCACTGGATTGTACCGGTGTTCGGCTCCAACCATCATCCTGCTGAGGTAGTAGATAGCCTGCTCGTGACCCATCTCGTTCTTTTGTGCGAGAAGAGCTCCCAGAGAATGATCCATCGCTCGAACATACAGCACGAATGGTCTTCCCATGACAGGAGGTACCAGAACTGGCGGACTGGTGAGGTAGCGCTTGATATCATCGAATGCTTGCTGACAGGCTTTGTCCTATACGAAGGATACACCTTTCTTCATGAGATAAGAAAATGGCTGACATCTTCCCGAGAGGTTGGATATGAATCTCCGGATATAAGCCAGACGACCTTCAAATCCCCTGAGCTCCCTCAGATTGTGGGGCGGTCGCATTTCTAAGATGGCCTTGACTTTATCAGGGTCCACTTGAATGCCTTTGGCGGTAATGACAAATCCCAGAAATTTGCCACTAGATACACCCAGAAAGGACTTTGTAGGATTTATTTTGAGTTGATGTTGGCGCATCAATTCAAATACTGTCTTCAAGTCTTGGATGTGATGATCCTTGAGGCGGCTTTTGACAGCTACGTCGTCCACGTAACACTCCACTATCTTGCGTAAATGCTCATAGAATATGTTACTCATAGCCCGCTAGTACGTAGCCCCGACATTCTTTAATCTGAAGGGCATGACCATATTGTAATATACTCCCAGTGGTGTCCGGAAGGCAGTGTGCTTCTCGTCTTCAGGATGTATCTTGATTTGATTGTATCCTGAAAATCCGTCCATGAAAGACATACGTTCAAAACCTCTAGTGTTGTCAATCATGACGTCTGTAATGGGAAGAGAAAACTCATCCTTGGGACAAGCTACGTTCAGATCTCGGAAATCGATGCAGACTCGTATTTTCCTATTTTTCTTCATGACCGGGACAACATTGGCGACCCAGTCAGGATTTTGTTCTTCTCGGATGAAGCCGCAGGCTATCAACTTCTTGACTTCAGCTTTAATGGCGTCCATCATATCTGGGCGGAACCGGCGTTGGTGTTGCTTCACAGGCTTCGAATCAGGCAATATGTTGAGCCTATGAGTAGCTACCTTTGGATCAAGGCCTGGCATGTCCTCATAATTCCATGCAAAGACGTCGATATATTCTTTTATCAGCTGGATAACTTCTCCCTTTTCTGCTTCGGAAAGATTATTACTGATAAATATTGGCTTTGGCAAAAGTTCATCCCCAACATCAATCTGGATAACTTTGTCTTCAGTGGGAGGTTCTCTCTGCTCGAAGCGAAACTCCCATTGTGTATCCATTTGCTGAGCCCAAGCGTCATTCTTAAACTGTTCGGATTCTTGTTCATCTGATTCGAAGGAATCCGTCACTACCATATTTGCTGATAATGTTCGTTTGAGAGCATGAGATTAGTCGTAGGGCGCTGAGCGGCTTTGAGAGGAGGAAAAGATATCCTCGCTTGACTCAGGAGCTGCGAGGGAGGTGGTGTACCCTAACCCGAAACGAGTTCGTTGATAGTAGGGATTGCCGTGCAACGGCATTCGTCTGCCTTTCCCGTAGTTGAGACCCAGTTCCAGCTTCAAGTTATAACCTATATTTTGCATGATCTTCAGAGCTTGCGGGCTGTATCTGTGAATCTGTATTTTACCGGCATCGTCGTCGGAAGAATCCTCTTGCACCGTCGGTTCATTGCGCATGCGGCCGAAGACTATCGAATGCTGACTGCTGCAAGTAGGCAGAACAATGAAGATAGAATCCTCATGCGGTCCGTATGTCATTGTGACATTGGATGATGATGCCACTTCCCATATATACAGATGATAGGAATCTATAGCTTCCAAGAATTTTTGCGCTATAGGTTCTATATCGTCGTAGGGGGAGGATTCCTGATTCGGAATTTGGGCCTTAATATACTGGAAAAGTGGATGTTTATTATCATCTGAAACTCCGTTCCCGGTTGCATTTACATCACTCGGCTGTTTGCTGCGCCGGAGGTTGATGACTAAGGATGGAGGCTTCTGGTTCAAAGTGATCACTAGAGGATCACCCCCTTTTCCTGATCTGGTCTCGTTCAGGTGGATCGTCGTAGGCTCTATGACTTTTGGACGAGTAGTCCGTCCTTTCACCTTGATTGACAGAGGTTGCTTGGCAGAGGGTTGCTCTGGCTCCCGGTGGGATTCCTTCTCTGCTTCGGCTGACACCTCTTCCGTGCAGTCTTGAGAGTACAATACGACATCAGAGTAGTAGGATTCTACTCCTTTGAACGGGTTCAGGTCAGCAATCTCCGTTTGCACTGTTCCTCGGGCGTCTACATATTTGAAGCATTGGTGTAGAGTTGAAGGAACGATGCAGTGGTCGTGGATCCAAGGTCTACCCAGCAAAATGTTGTAGGATACCTCTGAATCGATGACGTAACATGTAGCCACAGATCTGAGGTTGCCAATCTGGATCCTCAGGCGAATCTTCCCCAACGGCTTACTTCTTCTGGCGTTGAACCCCACGATCGTAGTGGTGGTGTAAGCCAATTCGCTGATAGGAATCCTCAGCGATCTGAGCAGACTATGAGGAATGATGCTAATCGACGATCCCGGATCTATGTGTGTCCGGTCGACCTCCATGGAACCGATGTACCCGGTGTAATAGAGGGGTCTGTCATGCCTGTTATGTTTTAACAGCATGTCGTCTTGAGTGGAAGTGATATTTGGGATCACCTCCATCATACTGTGGCATTGAGGACACGCCACGGGTTCTTCGTCAGGGGACTTGAGCTGGGTCAAGTATGCATCTGCCTGCATCAATGCTTCGCTCAGGGCTTGACGAGTGTCCTGAGAGAGCCTGAGTAGCTCGAAGATGGACAGCCTGGCTGGTGTATTAGCCAGTTGGGCCAGGATGTCGAAGTTGTATGGCTTCTCTAAACCTTTATTTTGAATGTTTTTTCATAGGTTTATCAAAGAGCACTTCTTTTTGCTTCCCTTTGTCCGTCGAAGTTGGTCTTGAAGGACCGGCCTCTGGTACGATGGATTCCGGTTCTGAAGGTTTGGCCGCTGAAGCATCTGCCGATACATCTTCCTGGCTGGCTCCATTGTCCTGGAGGTAGGATTTTCCTGAGCGGGTTTCAGTATCCAAGACCTCATCTTCTGATGCCGAGTGTACCGTAATCATGTGACACGGTTTGTGCTTTGAGTTCTTTTTAGACTTAGCTTTAGCAGTTTGAGCATCTTTCTCGATTTCTGGCACCAGATCTGGATGAACCCACATAGTCTCGCCTCGCTGGGCAGTTAGTGGTAGCAGGTCGTGATTTTGACCTCTAGTTGGAGGGAGATTAACGATGCTCATCGTCGTCCAGGAAATAGGCGTAACACCGTCCGGGATTTCTTGGGGAGGCAGATTGCCAAATTACAGGGAGATCATGTTGGCAGTGACCGTCTTCTCGCTGTTGCGCAGAGTGATGGCCTTGGCATCGATCAGCTCCTGGATCTTCCTTTTTAGTATATAACACGCCTTGGTGGGGTGGTGTATGTACCTATGGAAGATGCAGTACTTGGGGTTGTTGGTACTGCCGGCCTCATCGGGCCGTCTAACTTCGGGAAGGGTAATCTTGCCGCTTTTGATGAGACATTCGAATATGCTTGGAACATCGTCGTCGTCAAAAAAGTACACCTCGATGGGCCTGGAAGTCCCAGGCTTCGCCTGCGTGGTAGCCACCGTCTTTTGCCTGGACGTGTTGATTGCCAGAGCTTCTTTACCCTTGGAACCCCGAGGATGGTCGATATTGGAGGATGACCTCTTGTCTTTATCAGAGGCCGAGATCATGATACCATTATCGCGCACCTTCTGACTATTGTCCTCCGCGGCTACCGCTGAGATGATGATCGAGTGCCAATCACGGAACTGATATGGTCCTGTGAACACTGATATCACGGGGAGAAGGTTCTCCCTGCAGATGTCGACCAACGCCGAGTCTGGAACTCCTGGAGGCATTTGTAAAGTGGCTTGACGAAAACGTTCGATAAAAGTATGAACATTTTCTTTTTCCTTCTGTTTGACTTCGATGAGAGAGGACATAGACATGTCCATTCCTCCCTCGTAGAATCGCGTGAAGAATAAGGCTTTGAAGTCTTCAAAGGAAGTAATACAGTTGTCCGCCAGACTTTGGTACCACTGGTAAGCTACCCCCGAGAGACAGCCCTTGAACACCCGAGTGAGGAGGGCGTCGTTCCCTTGTAACAACACTGTCATCATGATGAAGTAGTTCATATATTGACTCGGTGATATTTTTCCCTCGAACAAAGCCATAGTCTGTGGTTTGTATCTTGGAGGAAAAGGGACCTCTTCCCAGATAGCTGGGTAAGGTTGGTTGATTCCCAATTTCTTGAGTTGATCTTTGTGCTTCAGGGCATCAAATTGGGCTTTCAACTCCCGTACTGCCTGCATCGGATCTTCAGCCGGTGGCGGGACCACGGAGTGATGAGGAGTTGATTGCATCGCGACCCCGGTGGGAGGTAATACGTTCTCCGAGTGAGGAAGCGGAGGAACTGCTGACTCCTGATCTAGAGCAGACTCTTGGACCGTGTTGGATGGTGGTAAGTCCACCCCCACGCGTATCTGAGTTGGAGGAGCCGATGCTGGCACCATTGCAGCTGCGTGTTGAGTTAGCATCATCTGGTGCATGTTCTCCATCATGGATTGTATTTCCTTCAGAGACGTCTCTAGTATAGTGATGCGCTGCTTAGTATTCCCGGATGGGGAAGCTTCCTCGTGTTCATCTCCAATGGCATAAACTCCCCTCTTCCTGGGTGTCATTGAAAGATTAGTATAGGTCTCTGTAGAAGTTGACTCTATACTTTCGACGTCTGATTCGGGAGACTGCCGACCCCCGGCCTCAGAATCAGAAGAGTACGAAGCTGGTTGTTGCGACCTTGAACGAGTGTTTTGGAATACCCCAACTTCGGTGTTCCTAAGGAGCATGTTGAATCTCCTTCGGCTCAGAGTTCTAGAGGGATGGCGTCTTGAGCCTGACCCTCCTCTAGGTACGTGTGAAGCCATGTTCACAGATGCATGCGTGGGCTCTTCTTCCTGGAAAGATGGAGAGTAGCTCAACCGGTCGAAAACCGACCGTTTTGCTTCAGAACAACAACAATTAATTATAATCCTATGACTATTACAATAGTGCTCGCTAGGAGGCGTAATAGACATGCTGGAAGATCCCCTCTCCCCGCGCTTCTGGATCAGATAATTGCGTAGGTCAATAGGAGCTATAGAAGAAGATGATCGCTTGTTCCTTTGCTGGCGTGAAGTTGAGTAGTCCACCGCATACTTTCCCTTGCGTAGATTGCAAGGATCACCTGCTTTTCCCCGGAAGACAGATGCATTTTTACGCGCGAAGCGCGTTTGTGATTCCTGATTTGGCGCTGAGGCATCATCATAAATTTTGTCTATCCTGCCAGGGACGGGAGACTGAAATTTACGTGCAGAGCGCGGTTTAGGCTCCTGGACTAGCGCTGAGGCATTGTCAGAAGTTTCGTCTGTTCTGCCAGGGACGGGAGACTGAAATTTACGCATAGAGCGCAGATTATACTTCTGGGTTAGCGCTGAGGCTTTGCCAGAAGTTTTGTCGGTCCTGCCAGAGACAGGCGACTGAATTTTACGCACAAAATGCGGATTATACTTCTGGGTTAGCGTTGAGGCTTTGCCAGAAGTTTTGTCGGTCCTGCCAGAGACAGGCGACTGAATTTTACGTGCAAGGCGCGGAGGGAGCAAAGCTATAACCTCATTGGTCGGAGAGATTGGAGAGATCGGAGAGTCCACAGGAATGGCAGAGGATGTCTTGGGCATCCAGACCTTACGCAGCTTCCTGTTGCTTTGGACGGAGAGGGAGTGAGAGCTACCCCCTGCTCGAAGCATGTCTTCGTAGGCCGACTGGTCGAACTGGACGACCAGTGTCTTCTTTACGGATCCCATGGATATCGCATCGTGTTGAGCAATAGCTTCCTTATCAGAAGAGAAAGATGTCCCCAGCAGAGTCGCCATCTTGTTTAGGATAATAAACGAGAAAAGATTTGATAAATACGAAAAACGAGGTCTTGTGCGAAGACACGACCTTCTTTTATGTTTACAAACAAGATTGTACAAATTTGATCCTACACGAGGATGTCTAAGTACAATTTATTTAATCTGGGTGAATATTGCTATAGGTATCTGATCTGCAGTCGATCACTTTAGCCCTTGGACCACACGATGTTGAAGAGGTGCCGTGGAAGACAGGTAGCAGCTTCAAAGGTTGCTAAAGAGGGTGGATGCCCGATGCCAAAGTCGTCGATCCCTTCTCTTTGCCTGAGCTCTGGATTCTTCTCTATCTCTCTCTCTCTCTCTCTCTCTCGACCGTTGGATCTGGTACTGGATCCCTTGATCAGTTTTCAGACCTAACTTCTTCGATCCTCCAATTTGTCGACCTTGTTCCTCATTGATAGAGGTCTCTATTTATAGAGTTTTAGTGACAGTGACCACACAGTCGGCGTAGAAACCGAGTAGTGGAAAGTACAGGACCCTTTTATACGATAGTTTAAAATAACCAATGCCTGCGTATAAATGATATTTTGAGTGAGCATGTGACGCGCGTCCAACTAAGGGACAGAACGCGTATATCTGCTAAAAGATCACGGCATAGAAGCCACGTAGGTAGTTATCCCTTGTGTAGAAGAGGTTGGCGTAAAAGCCAAATGACTGTCACCATGGCATAGAAGCCAAGTAGGCATAGAAGCCGAGTAGGCATAGAAGCCAAGTAGGCATAGAAGCCGAGAAGGCGTAGAAGCCGAGTGGTCGTAGAGACCGAGGAGGCGTAGAAGCCGAGTGGGCATAGAAGCCGAGTGGGCATAGAAGTCGAGCGGGCATAGAAGTCGAGTGGGCGTAGAAGCCGAGTGGGCATAGAAGCCGAGCAGGCGTAGAAGCCGAGACGATGTGGACATTTTAGCCAAAATTACGGCTCTTGGAGATACAATCAAATCTCTTGCATTAAATGCAGAGATCTGCCCCCATCCTGTGCATTAAATACAAAGGCCTGTCTTTAAGATTTGCCACCATTCTGCTCATTAAATGCAGATACGCGCCTCGAATCCTGTACGAAGAGTGACTGTTGAAGTGGCGGTCTATTTGCCTTCCGCGGAGCGTAAGAAGCTCACGTCTGCCTGTGTAAAACTGGACTGCGTATTCCCTTATATACGTAAGAGTAGTTTACGCAAAGGGGATGCCACTAAACGACGGTTCGGTGACATTTAATCAAATCTCCTGCATTAAATGCGGAGATCCGCCATTATCCTGCTCATTAAATAAGGAGGCGTGGTTTGAAGGTCTGCCACCCTTCTGTGCCTAAAGTGCAGAGACGTGCCTCGGGCATCTGTCAGTATTTGGCGCTTTAAATGCAGAGACGTGCCTTGAGAAACTGTCACCGCTCTGTGCATAAAATGCAGAGACGTGCCTCGAGCCCTGTATGAAGCGCAAATTTTGACGTGGCAGGCTGTTTGTCTTCTGCGGAGCGTAAACAGCTCACATCCGCCCGTGTAAAACTAGGCAGCGTATTCCTTCGTATGTGTAAAAGTGGTTTACGTAAAGGAAATAGCAGTAAATGACAGCCTGGGTTGCAGTGCCGCGCCATCATCATACCCGTCGCCTGGGTAGTCGTGCAGTACTCTTTGTCAGGAGTGCAGACGTCAGGTTCATTACATGCTCTGACAGGTTCATTTCGAAGAACACGAAGCGTTCCTCGTACACTTCAATGCTGTATTGAAAGCGGATGGGTTTTACGACATGAAGGCGGTGTAGCACCTCTTTTACGCTGAAGCGGCCTGGTCACATTACACTACGCGGATGGTCCTTAAGCTTATATTTTTACGCTGTGCTCAGCGGAGAAGCTCTGTTGCAAGTTGATGGCTCTGAGGTCATCTTTTTACGCTGCCCTGTATGAACATGCTGCGTATGGCTATCCAGCATATTTTTTATGCTTCTACAACTGTTATCCCCAAACAAAGTTCACATACCTCTCCTAGACATGCTAGTCTATTTTTTTTATACTTTATGCAACTCCCAGATACTCTGTTTTGTGCTTTGTTTTAGTCGCACAAATATCGTTACAAACGTCCGTATTTATTTTTTTATTTATTTCCAGACCTGTACCCATCTCTGTTCCAATAGAAATTAGAGGCCCAACAGGCACCTATTTTGCCCAAATAAAATTACGTTATTGTTTTACTTTGAGTATACTACATTTAGAATATTTATACCGTACTAAAATTATGGCCCTACCTATTTTTAAATAATTAGTAAACACCGTGTGCATTAATTATTAATTAATTAATACGGTGACCCGCATCACCCAAAAACCAGGCCCAACCCCTGCCCAGGTTTACCCCCACCCCCTCAGGGCCCTCACACAGCATTCCCCCTCAGTTCTGTACATTTCAGCATTTTAAGGAATATGGTGTTTTTCTCAGACAAATTGCATAATTACGCAATTTCCCAATTAATAGGGCTTTTGTGCAATTTATGAAATTATAGGGTTTTATCTGCAAATTTCCAGTGTGAGGTGTCAACCCCCCATTGGAGGGTGAACCTACACCGTCTATTTGAAAGTGGGCCCCACCCCAAAAATATCTACACATAAATATCTAGATATTTAAATCAAAATCCCTAAAATACCCCCCTTTTTAACCTATTTACCAAACTACCCTAAACCCTAAACCCTATAAAACCTGAGCCCCCCCTTCCCGAACTCCCCAGACCTCCTCTCTCAGCCACCACCACCACAGAACCTCCGCCCTCAGCCTCGCCCCTCCCCCAGCCACTCTCCGGCCGACGCACACCCTCCCTGGCCGCCACAGCCGCCGCCGACAGCCCCCGTAGAGCCAACCCCATCACCCGCACCAGCAGCAACCCACCACACCCGAGCCACCCCAGCCACCGCCCCGGCCACCTCAGACCACCGCCACCGCCCCCATCCCCTTCGCCTCGACCCCCTCTACCGGACCACCACCTTCCAGCCGCCCCACGACCACCACAGCCACCGCCAGCTCCCCCGCAGCGCCCCACCGACCCCCCCGACCACTGCAACCCAGCCACCCCCGACCGCCTCAAACTCCTCCTCCGGCCACCACTGACCACCGCCACCACCACCGACCCCTTCGCCCCGACCTACTCCGACGATCCCCCACCCTGCACCGTCGCCCCCGCCACCGCAGCCGCCGCTGCAGCTGCTACAAGCTGTTGCTGCTGTTGACAGCAACTGCTGCTGTTGCCGTCGTTCCGGCCAGCCGCCCGCCGGACCACCGACCTCCATCCGCCGGCGACGAGGCCTAGGCCCTTCCCCACCTGTCAGGTATAAATACCCCCTCTAAATACACGTATATACGTATATCTATATATATGTATGTATATACCTATATATATGTATATTTATATATAAATATATTTATATATATATTATAATATATATATAATTATATATATTAATTATTATATATAATTATATATTATTTATTACTGTATATATACAGTATATATATGTATTATTATATATTTTATATATATTATTATATGTAATTAGTATATATATATATATATATATATATTTGTATATATTGTATTATATATATATTATTATATATATATATTATATAATAATTATTATTATTATTACAGTAAATAATATATAGTATATATTTATATATACAATATTATATTATGTATTATACATATGTATACATATATGTATTTTTGTATTTTATATATATATATATATATATATATATATATATATATATATGTATATTGTATATATATAATTATATATATTATATAATTATATTATAAAATTATTATATGTATATATATATAGTATATATGGTATACTATTATATATTATTATATAGTATACTATATGCATTTTATTTTATTATATATATATATGTATAATATATATATATATATATATATATATATATATATATATATATATATATATATATATATATATATATATATATATATATATATATATATATATATATATATATATATATATATTGCATTATATGTATGTATATATATTATTTATTTATATATATTTCTATATATGTATATATGTATATTAATACATATATATATATATATATATATATATATATATATATATATATATATATATATATATATATGTATATATGCATTTTATTATTTTATGTGTTAAATATGTATATACTGTATATATATATATATATATAATTATATTATATATGTAATATTATATGTAAATATATATATATATATATATATATATATATATATATATATATATATATATATATATATATATATATATATATATATATATATATATATATTATATATATAAGCTATATATGTATATATGTACATTTATATATATATGCCTTTATTTTTTTATTTTTTTATATATATTATATATATCACGATATATATAAATATATATTGTTAAGCATATAAAATATCTTATATATTTTATTATTTTTTTCTTGCAATTTATATATATTATATATACTTATATATGTATATATTTATATTAAGTATATAAATACAATATTTATATTTTATATGCTCTTAATATATACTATATATATTAATTATGTATTATTATATATATAGTTATAATGTTTTAAGATACACATTGTTTGAATATTTAAGTCACGAACCCTGTACATCTTGAACAGAGTGTACCTACAACGTAGTCAGTGACACCAAGTCACAGGAACCCTCAGACTTGACTGCGAGAACAGGTCTTTGGCTCGCCCAGCACAGAGACGTAGGCAAGTATACCTTGCCAAGTTTATACTATTTAATTATTAACTGTTGAATATTATTTTTAGTGAATTTACATATAACAGTATGTATTTGAGACTGCCTCGGGTACCGTCAACAAGTACGTTGACAAGTAGTATAACTTACATAGACTCTAGCAATCCTACCTGACAGCTACGAGGGTATCCTAATATCCTCCTAGACCCTAACACTTGTACACGCAACAAGGTTGCACTTTATTTTGGGATGTAAGTTTGCGTATTCGATTAGCTACCAGTACGTGTGACGTGCATCATGGCTTAGCACAAAATCAGGAAAGTTATGACTTGACATATAGTTACATTGGGCGGAGAAGACAACTAGTAGGGGTATGGGACACCCACCTCCTTGAATGTTATACCTTTGGATACCATGCTCCTCGGAGATGGCCGATTGCAGAGTGCCCATGTGTCTGGGGGCATATGTGGCATATATTAGCCAGTCACGACGATTGGTGAATTAAGTCAGCATATGTCTAGCCTACATTTTCCCATACGTACTATAAGGTCTTTATATTTCATTCACATAGATGGTTAGCACACCCTGTATTTATTTATTCAGTATTTACATATATGGCATATTTTTATGTATCTTATTATGTCCCACTGAGGACCTGGTTTCCTTCCAGATTTAGATGAGGCATTCTACCCCACAGTGTATGGACCTGGACAGGAGACTAGATATGCCACTGAGGAGGAGTTAGAAGAGTTGCCATCAGAATCTGCCTGATCTTAGTAGCTTGTTCACCTGGAGCTGGAGCTGCTTACCTAGATAGACGATACTCTAGTCTATCTTATTTTTAGCACTTTTATTATATTTTGTAGTGGGTTTGTTCCCACCAGACATTATCTGATTTGTACTATGACATTTCAGACTTAGCATCTATATATTTCAGCACTTACTCCCGTATTCTGTGATATTTTGTGGATGAGATTAGACTTTACCTGTATTAGACTTGTTAGTATTAAAGGACAGCGTAGCACGACTCTTTGGGTCCATTAAATTGGGTAATCCCTTAGTGACGTATCAGCTGGCCAATGCCACGTGGCCTGGTTCCATATATTTTGGGACTGGGGCGTGACATGGTTTTATTGGTGGCCCATGCAGGTCTAGTTAATTGCTAGTAGTATGATAACATGCCCAGCAAACCTGCTATAGGATAGGAATACTAGGTCTCATCCACACTGAATTATCCTTAAATTTTTGCATCCTGCTTGATTATTATATCATTATTTTCTTGGTACTTTTCTAATTATTCTATCTTCTTCAGAAATATGGACATACCCAGTGGATACGCGACTGATGGGGTTGATCAAGCAATAGACCCCTCGCTAAATGTCCAAAGGACCCCAACCACCCTGAGAGACCAGTCCCCGAGAAGGATGCTGGTCTATCCGACAACCCCGTACATTCATCAGAATCCTACCCAGGAAGCCACACCAGCCCAGCAAGGAGGGCAAGCTTCCCAGGCACCGATACCGCAGGCGAAGACACCTTTGCCTCCACCTCCAGCCCTTCCAGCCCTGATGCCACAACTTGAGGGACAACCTCAAATATTCCAGTTCCTCCAAGCCACGTTGCAGGCATAGTAGCAACAGATAGAGACCCTGAGGCAGAGCTTGATAACGGCTCTGGAAAGGACAACTGCCCCGGCACCAGCACCTGTCCAACTAGCTGGCACTGTCCAAGGTTTTTGTCAGATGGGCCCGAGAACCTTTTCTGGCAGCAAAACTCCGGAGGAGATGTCCGACTGGATCTCTAACACGGAAATGCTGCTAGAAGGTTCACAACTCCAACCAGACTTATAGATGACCGCTGTGAGGGCCCAACTCTTAGGCAACGCCCATCACTGGTAGGATTCCATCGAACGCAGCGTCGGCAAGATCCAGACTTGGGAACAATTCCTGGAGTACTTCAATGCAAAGTACTTCCCAACCACGGTCAGAAATGCCCTGTACTCCCAGTTCCTGCACCTGGAACAAGGGAATATGACCGTCGACGCCTATGACGCAGAGTTCAGTTGACTGAGTCAATTCGGTGCCATCCTGATACCGAACAAGCTGGAGAAGGCCATGAGGTTCCATCACGGCCTTACCTTTGAGCTCCAGAGGTATACTACGACGCAGTCGAGGATCTCCTATGAGGAGGTTCTTTCAGAAGCAAGGATACATGAAGCCATTGGCCGAGGAGCAAGACGTTCTAACCCAACTATACCGGCCAGAAACCAGCCCGGAGCAGGAGGACTAATCCGTCTCCCGGGAAACCAGACACAACACAAGACAGGGCCCTATTAGAATAAAGAGCTTCCGACTTGTCACTATTGTGGCAAGAAGGGACATTATGTCCGAGACTGCAGAAAGAAGCAGGGACTATGCCTGATATGTGGAGCTAGTCAACATATGGCAAGAGACTGCCCATAACGCAAATATACAACACCCCAGAATGGGCAGAGACCAGGAGCACCAGCCCAGAGAATGTACCGTCAACTGGAGGTCAGCATCCCTCAACATCTGGAGGATTTCAGAGGGGACCTCCCCGGGCCACACAGGAGACCCAGTTTAACAAAGCCAGACATCAGTCTTGAGGGCAAAGGCACGGGCAGGCCTTTGCACTAGTTGTAGTTACAGAGGAGCCGGAAGGTAAAACTATTACAGGTACCATTTTAGTTGCATTATTATCTGCAATCGTATTATTTGATTCTGGCGCTACACTGTCTTTTATATCTAGTAGTTTCGTAGCCATGCATAAACTAGCCACTTCTCCACTGCCTAAGTATTGGAAGATTCTTACCGGATGAGGCATCGTGCCGGTTACCAGCATTATTGAAACATGCTCGGTAGTCGTTTATAGTAGAGAGCTGAGAGCGCGATTTTTGGTACTCCCAATGCCAAACTTCGACGTTGTCTTAGGCATGGACTGGTTAAGCTAGTACAATGCTATACTAGACTGCAAGAAGGGAAGCATCATATTTAGACCACCAGGTCACCCGGAGTTCGAGTACATACGGGGCACCATCGAGCAAGGAGTAGTCCAGACACCTAGAGCTTACATGGCGATGGAGACAGCACCCCCAGCAATTGTAGCAGAATTCGAAGACATATTTTTGGAGGAATTGCCAGGCCTATCGCCTGACAGAGAAGTAGAGTTCACTATTGAGTTGATACCCGGAGCTGCACCAGTATTCTCAAATGTGTACCAGTTGGCGAAGAAGGAGCTTGACGAGATAAAGTTACAGCTAGAAGAATTGCAGATCAAAGGATTTGTTCGTCCTAGTGCATCACCCTGGGGAGCACCAGTATTGTTTGTACCAAAGAAGGACGGAACATACCGTATGTGCATTGATTACAGAGCCCTTAATGCTTTGACAATAAAAAACAAGTACCCCTTGCCGCAGATTGATGATCTATTCGACCAACTGACGGGAGCGGTGGTATTCTCAAAGATAGATTTGAGATCAGGCTATCATCAGGTCAAAGTACGGAGAGAAGACATTCCAAAGACAATATTCAGGACTCGTTATGGTCACTACGAGTTCCTGGTGATGCCTTTTGGACTGACAAATGCACCTGCCATTTTTATGAACCTGATGAACAGAGTCTTCCACCAATATCTGGACCAGTTCGTGGTAGTCTTCATCGACGACATCTTGGTGTATTCGAAGAGCCACGAGGAGCACAAAGAATACTTGAGACTGGTGTTAGAAATGCTAAGACGGTAGAACCTTTATGCTAAGCTGAGCAAGTACGAGTTCTTCCTGGATCGTGTTGCTTTTCTTGGGCATGTGATCACAGGAGATGGCATCTCGGTGGACCCAGCAAAAATCTCATCTGTAGAGACATGACTAACCCCTACTAACGTCTCAGAGGTAAGAAGTTTTCTAGGACTTGCCGGATATTACCGGAGGTTCATAGAAAACTTTGCAAGAATCGCAGAGCCGATAACCCGTCTGACCCGCAAGGAGCAGGAGTTCATCTGGTCTGAGGAATGTCAGTTAGCTTTCGAGGAGCTAAAAAAGCGTCTGACTACAGCTCCTATCTTGACCATACCATCTGGATTCGGAGGATTTGTAATCTATAGTGATGCATCCAAAAAAGGATTGGGTTGTGTCTTAATGCAATATGGGAAGGTTGTAGCCTATGCCTCAAGACAACTGAGGACTCATGAGAAGAATTACCCCACGCACGACCTGGAGCTTGCCGCAGTCATCTTTGCCCTGAAGCTTTGGAGACATTATCTATACGGTGAACGAGTGGAGAAATTCACTGATCACAAGAGCCTGAAGTACGTCTACACCCAGAAGGACTTGAACCTGAGACAAAGACGCTGGCTCAAAGTGATGACGGACTTCGAGATCGATCTGAGTACCATCCCGGGAAGGCTAATGTAGTAGCTGATGCTCTAAGCAGAAGACCCACGACATTCTTCCTGATCACTCAACCAGATCTATTGAGAGATCTAGAACATTTGGGTATAAAGGTCGTTATGCCAGAGTTGACGGCCAATTGTCAAACTACCAGTTGCAATCAACATTGGTCGAAAGAATCAAGGCTTCACTGCCAACTGATGCAAGATTTCAGAGACTTCGACAAAGAACAGAGGCTAGAATCCAGACAAGATGTCACATACACGAAGATGGAACTTTAAGATGTGGAGAACGTCTTTATGTTCCAAATGGAGAACTTCGTAAAGAGCTGATGTCAGAAGCTCACAGCTCAGCATACTCTATCCATCCAGGTGGCACAAAGATGTACAGAGATCTACGACAATACTATTGGTGGTACGAAATAAAGAGAGAGATAGCACGCTTTGTGGAAAAATGCCTGGTGTGTCAGCAAGTCAAGGCTGAACATCAGAGGTCCGCAGGTCTACTTCAACCCCTTCCAATACCCGAGTGGAAATGGGAACACATTACTATGGACTTCGTTACGGGCTTCCCAAGAAGTCCCAGTGGTCGTAATGCTGTATGGGTGATCGTAGATCGACTCACCAAGGCTGCTCATTTCTTGCCTTTCAGAGTCGGACAATCTACAGAAGTCTTGGCAGACATGTATATGAAGGAGATCGTACGTCTGCACGGAGTACCAGTCAGCATAGTGTCTGACAGGGATACGAGGTTTACATCTTACTATTGGCGAAGTATGCAAGAGAGTCTTGGTATCCGCCTAAAGTTCAGCATCTCGTATTATCCGCAGACAGATGGCCAGTCAGAGCGCACCATTTAGACCCTAGAAGATATGCTGAGAGCATGTATGCTTGATTTTAGTGGATCATGGGAAGATCATTTATATCTGGTAGAATTTTTCTACAACATTAGCTATCAAGAGAGCATTCAAATGGCTCCCTTTGAAGCATTGTATGGCAGGAAATATCATTTCCCAGTATGTTGGAGCGATGTAGGCGAAAGACAGATCCTAGGACCAGAATTGGTCGTTCGTACGGTGGAGAAAGTAAAGAAGATCCAAGGGCACCTGCGAGCAGCGCAGGACAGACAAAAGCACTGGGCAAATGTGCATAGACGACCTCTAGAATTCCAAGTGGGAGAACATGTGTTTTTGAAGATCTCACCTACCCGAGGAACTATCAGATTTGGAGGTAGAGGAAAACTGAGTCCGAGGTACATCGGACCCTTCGATGTGTTGGAACGCATCGGAGAAGTTGCTTACAAGCTAGCCTTACCTCAGACATTGGAAGGAGTACATGACGTCTTCCACATATCTCAGCTAAGGAGGTACATTCCAGATCCAAGTCATGTGCTGGACCACTCAGAGATCACTGTTGGCCCAAGTTTATCTTACCAGGAGGAGCCTGTAGAGATCCTAGACAGAAGCGAGAAGGTGTTGCGAGGCCAGACTATCCCTCTGGTTCGTATTGCATGGAAACATCATACACCAGGCGAGTCAACCTGGGAACGAGAAGATGATATTCGATAACGTTTCCCCCATCTATTCCCAGACCAGGGTATGTCCTAATATTTTAAATCAATCTATATTTCGCATTATATGTCTGATTTAATTTCGAGGACAAAATACTCTAAGGAGGGTAGATTGTAAACTCCCTCGACCAGATTTCAATATTTAATAATAAATTAGGATTATTTTAGCAAATTAGGATTTATTACAACTTTTTAAATTTATTTTGCTTACATATTCTATTGATTTGTGCACTTGTCCATCACCTAAATATTTAGAGCATTACACTGACTGTTATCCCCAAACAAAGTTCACATACCTCTCCTAGACATGCTAGTCTATTTTTCCATACTTTGTGCAACTCCCAGATACTCTGTTTTGTGCTTCGTTTTAGTTGCACAAATATCGTTTTCAAACGTCCATATTTATTTATTTATTTATTTATTTCCAGACCTGTACCCATCTCTGTTCCAATAGAAATTAGAGGCCCAACAGACACCTGTTTTGCCCAAATAAAATTACGTTATTGTTCTACTTTGAGTATACTATATTTAGTATATATACACCGTACTAAAATTATGGCCCTACCTATTTTTAAATAATTAGTAAACATCGTGCGCCTTAATTATTAATTAATTAATACGGTGACCAGCATCACCCAAAAACCAGGCCCAGCCCCTGCCCAGGCTCACCCCCACCCCCTCAGGGCCCTCACACAGCATTCTCCCTCTGTTCTGTACATTTCAGCATTTTTAGGAATATGGTATTTTTCTCAGACAAATTCCGTAATTACGTAATTTCACAATTAATAGGGCTTTTGTGCAATTTATGAAATTACAGGATTTTATCTGCAAATTTCTAGTGTGAGGTGTCAACCCCCCATTGGAGGGTGAACCTACACTGTCCATTTGAAAGTGGGCCCCACCCCAAAAATATCTACACATAAATATATAGATAAATATCTAGATATTTAAATCAAAATCCCTAAAATACCCCCCTTTTTAACCTATTTACCAAACTACCCTAAACCCTAAACCCTATAAAACCCGAGTCCCCCCTTCCCGAACTCCCCACACCTCCTCTCTCAGCCACTACCACCACCGAACCTCCGCCCTCAACCTCGCCCCTCCCCCAGCCACTCCCCGGCCGACGCACACCCTCCCTGGCCGCTGCAGTCACCGTCGGCAGCCCCCGTAGAGCCAACCCCATCACCCGCACCAGAAGCACCCCACCACACCCGAGCCACCCCAGCCACCGCCCCGGCCACCTCAGACCACCGCCACCGCCCCCATCCCCTTCGCCTCGACCCCCTCTACCGGACCACCACCTTCCCGCCGCCCCACGACCACCACAGCCATCGCCAGCTCCCCCGCAGCACCCCGCCGACCCCCCGACCACTGCAACCCAGCCACCCCGACCGCCTCAAACTCCTCCCCCGGCCACCACTGACCACCGCCACCACCACCGACCCCTTCGCCCCGACCTCCTCCGGCGATCCCCCACCCTGCACTGCCGCCCCCGCCACCGCAACCGCCGCTGCAGCTGCTGCTACTGCTGCTGTTGCTGTTGACAACAACTACTGCTGTTGCCGCCGTTCCGGCCAGCCGCCCGCCTGACCACCGACCTCCACCCGTCGGCGACGAGGCCCAGGCCCTTCCCCACCTGTCAGGTATAAATACCCCCTCTAAATACACGTATATACGTATATCTATATATATGTATGTATATACCTATATATATATGTATATTTATATATAAAAATATATATATATTATAATATATATTAATTATTATATATAATTATATATTATATATTATTGTATATATACAGTATATATATGTATTATTATATATTTTATATATATTATTATATGTAATTAGTATATATTTATGTGTGTGTATATATATATATATATATATATACATATATATATATATATATATATATATATATATTTGTATATATTGTATTATATATAGTATTATATATATATATTATATAATAATAATTATTATTACAGTAAATAATATACAGTATATATATATATATATATACACAATATTATATTGTGTATTATACATATGTATACATATAATTATTTTTGTATTTTTATTATATATATATATACATATATATATATATGTATGTATATTATATATATATAATTATATATATTATATAATTATATTATAAAATTATTATATGTATATACAGTATATATGGTATACTATTATATATTATTATATAGTATACTATATGCATTTTATTTTATTTTATATATATATGTATATATATATATATATATATATATATATATATATATATATATATATATATATATATATATATATATATATATTGCATTATATGTATGTATATATATTATTTATTTATATATATTTCTATATATATATATATATATATTAATACATATATATATGTATATATGCATTTTATTATTTTATATGTTAAATATGTTTATACAGTATATATATATATATATATATATATATATATATATATATATATATATATATATATAACCGCCCGAAATCAATGGAGTGGACCTGCATGGGCCACCACTAAAAACGTGTCACGACCCGCATCCGGTTTAGGGGCACGAGTGCGTGGGTACGTCCAGCCTACGCCGCAGCATCGGCGGTAGAACGCTGTCTAGGTCAAGTGCTATCTAAATAATCTCACACTAGTATCCAACTCCATAAGGAGACGCGGATAACACTATAAAGATGAACAACATACTCAATCACAATTACAGCACGATAAGAATTTGAAGAACAAAAGAGTACAACACAAGACTAATGATAAAACAATCATACATGTAATCAGTAACAACCAATCTCCAAGTGTCAGAACAAGTCCACTAAGGTCACAGTCTGGAAAAATATTTTCCAGTCAGGAAGGAGCAAAGTACATCTCTAAATAGCAGTTCTATCTAAATGACATAAACTATGTAGCAGTTCTAGATGGAAACATACCAGATGCATGTATAGGTACGAGAAATGTACAATGAGAGAAATACTGAAAATACTGTAAGTAAATGCAGGAAAAGAAACATATGTCAAAGAGCAAGAGATACTATGACTAAGTGTGTGAGTACTAGCTTTAACATGTGATCGGCTTGGAAACTTGATCAGGCTGGTTACATGTGATTAGCTATGGTTCATATAAAGTCAGGCTAACCGTTGGTTAGCTATGATGCATGTAGAGGTCAGGCTAATCACACGTAACAGCTATGGAGCATATAAATGGTCAGGCCGCACCCGACGTGAGATGTGGGGTGAGCTATGGTGCATATAAAGTTGGGTATGATCACATATCTACACTAAAGTACTCCCCAAACCCCCGACTGGTATAGTAGATCCAATCATGGTACGCTATGGCACGGGATTCCCTAAGAAGGTAGCAAATCTCCCCGGGAATCAGTGTCTGTACATGCACAAGATAACAAGGAAAATAAGTCTTGTACAAGCTACACCATGAATAAGGAATAACATCTCATGACGAGATCCGTGTATACCAATCCGTGTAACCATCGTGTCAAGATCATGGATATTTACACTAGATACAGTGAACATATGAGAAATCCTAAATATTTTAATTAAACCTCACCCTCATTTCCCACATGAATTAAATTTCCTCATGTTCAATCCTAGCCATTCATTTGAAATTGGCCCATCACAACCCTCCATCACACCCTCTCTCTCCCTATTTAATATATTGTACCCTCAACCCTAATCCCTAGGCAACCTAGAAAGCATCACCCTCCTCAAGCCTCCATCTCCCCTCAACCCAACGTTGGAGAACCTTCTCCTTTCTTCTTCTCTTTTCTTCTTTTTCTTCTCCTTCTTCCTTCACAATCCATTTTCTAAAAACTCAGATACTGTTCCTGAGTCTTGGACTCGGCCCAGTCATCGAGTGGCTTAAACTCACAGAGCAACAGCTCTTTCCATTCTTCTATTCAACTTCTTGAGAGGATATTCTCTCTCCTCAAATGACTCCTTTTTGCTCTTTTCAAGAAGAACATTAGGCAAGCCGACCCATTCTTCCACAGCCGATCCTTGGCCCATGTTTCCATTCAAATGAGAGAGGAAAACTCTCTTTCTCCAACTCATTTGTTTCCCACCAGAATCAAGAATGGGATATTTCTGTAACCGCCCGAAATCAATGGAGTGGAGCTCGCGGTTTATATATATATATATATATATATATATATATATATATATATATATATATATATATATATTATATGTAAATATATATATATAAGCTATATATGTACATTTATATATATATGCCTTTATTTTTTTATTTTTTTATATATATCACTATATATATAAATATATATTGTTAAGTATATAAAATATCAAATATATTTTATTATTTTTTTCCTTGCAATTTATATATATTATATATACTTATATATATGTATATATTTATATTAAGTATATAAATATAATATTTATATTTTATATGCTCTTAATATATACTATATATATTAATTATGTATTATTATATATATAGTTATAATGTTTTAAGATACGTATTGTTTGAATATTTAAGTCACGAACCCTGTACATCTTGAACAGAGTGTACCTACAACGCAGTCAGTGACACCAAGTCACAGGAACCCTTAGACTTGACTGCAAGAATAGGTCTTTGGCTCGTCCAGCACAGAGACGTAGGCAAGTATACCTTGCCAAGTTTATACTGTTTAATTATTAACTGTTGAATGTTATTTTTTGTGAATTTACATATAACAGTATGTATCTGAGACTGCCTCGGGTACCGTCAACAAGTACGTTGACAAGTAGTGTAACTGACTTAGACTCTAGCAAACCTACCTGACAGCTACGAGGGTATCCTAATATCCTCCTAGACCCTAACACTTGTACACGCAATAAGGTTGTACTTTATTTTGGGATGTAAGTTTGCGTATTCGATTAGCTACCAGTACGTGTGACGTGCATCACGACTTAGCACAAAATCAAGAAAGTTATGACTTGGCATATAGTTACATTGGGCAGAAAAGACAACTAGTAGGCGTATGGGACACCCACTTCCTTGAATGTTATACCTTCGGATACCATGCTCCTCGAAGATGGTCGATTGCAGAGTGCCCATGTGTCTGGGGGCATATGTGGCATATATTAGCCAGTCACGACGATTGGTGAATTAAGTCAGCATATGTCCAGCCTATATTTTTCCATACGTACTATAAGGTCTTTATATTGCATTCACGCAGATGGTTAGCATACCCTATATTTATTTATTCAGTATTTACATATATGGTATATTTTTATGTATCTTGTTATGTCCCACTGAGGACCTGGTTCCCTTCCAGATTTAGATGAGGCATTCTACCCCACAGTGTATGGACCTGGACAGGAGACTAGATATGCCACTGAGGAGGAGTTAGAAGAGCTGCCATCAGAATCTGCCTGATCTTAGTAGCTTGTTTACCTGGAGCTGGAGCTGCTTACCTAGATAGACGATACTCTAGTCTATCTTATTTTTAGTACTTTCATTATATTTTGTAGTGGGTTTGTTCCCACCAGACATTATCTGATTTGTACTATGACATTTCAGACTTAGCATCTATATATTTCAGCACTTACTCCCGTATTCTGTGATATTTTGTGGATGAGATTAGACTTTACCTGTATTAGACTTGTTAGTATTAAAGGACAGCGTAGCACGACTCTTTGGGTCCATTAAATTGGGTAATCCATTAGTGACGTGTCAGCTGGCCAATGCCACGTGGTATGGTTCCATATATTTTGGGACTGGGACATGACAACCTCGTTTGGTACGAAAATTCCTTCGTATGAGCTAAGGCGTGGAGTTCATTTTTGAGCCTTGGAGCGTAGTGTCCGGAGCTGAAGCACATATACAGGACATAATGTTGGAACATCGCCTATTTATCATTTTATGTTGTAAGCTACTTGGCACGCTTTTATTATTTTGAGAGAGAGGGCTTGATCGACTTATAATCTTGGCCTAGCGTTGTGTCACCCTCACATTTTCATCCAAGGGTAGTTTGGTAATTGTCAATGGGTATTAATTATTTTAGGATTATTTATAATTAATATTTATGCATTGCATTGCATGATTTATTTATTTATTATATTATTAATTGTCGCTAGTTGTAAATTTATTTTGGACTTGTGTAGTGGACCTAACCTATTTAATTAGAATGCATGAACCAACTTTTAGTTGAGTCTAATTTGAGCCCATGAATTAGGCCCATAGATTAGGAGGCTTAATTAATTAGAGAAACCATTAGACTAGAATATTTCCTCCCTAATTAATTTCTTCATGAGAGGTCCCAAGGGGTATTTAGGATATTATACATTGCTTGGGAGAGGGGTTACTAGGCCGGCCTATTGAGAGAGGAGAGAGAGTGCTCTCATTTCATAATTCCCCAAATTCTAGATCTACAACTTTCTCTCTTCCAAATTTTCTCCATTCCCTCATCAATTTTCCACCAATTCTTCACTAACCTCTTTCCTAATTCATTAAGGAGGTTGATACACCAAGGATCTACAAGAAGGAAGCAAGGCGCAAGGAGGAGGAGGCCAAGATCTACAAGGAGAGGAGCTACTTGGCAATTTGGGGCTTTTTATTAGAAATCCATCTCCCAATAGGTACAATTTAGTTTTTCCCTTTCTAATAGACTCTAGATATGATATTTAACCATGAAAAACTAACCCACATGCATAGGCTACCCATAGCAACTAGTTTTAGGTTCATCGGAGACCTACGGTGGAAGTTATGACCAATTTGGTGCAAATTTTTGGGGAATTCCGAGATTGGCACATGTAGTGCTTGTCATTAGGTCTAATAGATCTAATTATCAATTGATTGCTTGTTTTTTACTAGTGTCATGTCCACAATTGGATACGTGTAGGCCGTATCTCGTCAATTGGACGAAACGGGTTAATTTTGTAGGGTTTTCCTCCAACACGGGACCTTGTGCATATCATATTATGACACGGACACGTAGACACTCTAATTACTATATATATTATTCATAATTTATGTATTAGACTTGTTCGTGTCCTCCGGGATACGTTTGGTTGTGTGTTGGTGCCGTATCGCAAGCGTATCATAGAGAAAGTGTGATACGGGTGCGGTGGCTCCATGTGTTTGTTGTTTGGCTCATTTTCCTATACGTGCATGTGTATTTATATATATGTCAGCTATCTATATGTTATATAGTGAATGTAATAGTGTATTTAGAGTTTATGTATAAGTGTGGGACTATGGGTATATATATATATTGGTATATATGGTTATACATATATATATCTATAGGTATTTGTGTTGGTTATATATATGTAAGTATATATGTGTGGTTAGATATATATATACATACCTAGTAGTGAGGGTTGATATATATATATATATATATATATATATATATATATATATATATATATATATATATATATATATATATATAGTTTAACATAGAGTGCTATGTATCTATGCTTATAGGTAGCTAATTATCTATATGTCTATATACATAAACTGGTGCGTGTGTTTGTGCTTGTGTGTCTGTGTGGCTTGGGGATGTGTGAGTCTGCTGTCGAACAAGGAGAGGGGCTTTGAACCCACAATGGCTGTCCTTAACTTTCTCAAAAGCATTTTTCCCTGGCAATAGTCTAGTTGCCATTGTTGCTGGGTTCTTTGCAAACATGTTGACGGATAACTTGGCAGTTTTGAGGAGCATAGCTACAGCAATCGGGTCACTGTATGCAGATTGCACACAGTTTTGAGGCACAGTGCACTGTGCAGATTAGAAATAGGAAGAAGAGCACAGTATCAATAGAAGGGACAGCAACAACAGCTCCAAGGCTCGAGCACCACTGAGACGTTCTGCACACAGCCTAGTGTGCAGTTGGTCAGCAATATTGGACACTGCCTTGAGCAGTCGAGGCAGAAGCTCACTGTGTAGTGAGCACATCAAAGTGACTGAAGAAGTGCAGTTACTGCAGCACTGGGAGCTCCTGCAGTGGAGACTTCTCAACTGCACCGAGCAGTTACAGCTGCTATGGTAGGAAATATACAACAATATGGCAGCATCTAGGTAAGGGCTCGGGCAGATCAGCAAGTAAATAAAGAAGAGTGGCATGGTACAGTGTCCAAGTGATGGAGGCTCGGGGAGAAACTGTACAGCAGTGAGTCTTCAAACCAAGAGAGCAGCAGCCAACATCAAGATGAGGAGCTATGTTCAGCAGGGTTTTCAGTATCAGCCACTGTGCAAGTTATGCATAGTACTGTGCAATTTTAGTTCAATTTTTTATGTGGTATCAGTCAGTGTTAGCTGGGTATCGATGAGTGTGGGTTAGCAAGGTTTGAGGTTTTAACTTGGGTTAGGGTTTTGGTTTTAGATTAATTAGATATATTATAGTGTAGTTATATAGTTAACATTAGCTTGGTTATATATTTATTAGTTAAGTTGCCTTGGGATACCAAGGTATCACCAAGGTATTGGGTCGATACCCAAGGTATTGAGTTTGGGTATCGTATTAGGTGTGATACACATTGGTGCAAGGCCAAGGTATCCTATCTCTATTGTTGTGATATAGTAGTATAATATTTGACTTGAATATATATATAAAACATTATTTTCATATTCAAAACTTGCGTATCTTAGGATACGGCTCTTTGAATGCCTTGTTGTTTCTTAGTTTAGCTAGCATAGCAAAGTTTTATAATGTATCGACTTAGTGGCTTAGCATTAGACTCTTGCAACCTAGAATTTATTGATTTGACTTAAAAATGGTGTATCGACCTAGAATTGCATCAACTTCAGGTATTTTTATTCTAGAACCTTGTATTGATGCAACATGCCGTATATAGGTTGTGAGACACCAGCTTGGGCATCTAGAGACACACCTTGCTCAGGACTTCAGGCGAGTATATTTTTCTGATTATTTTTAATTCATAATATTGTATATATGCATATTCTAGAATTGTATACATTGATCCCGACACAGAGATTTCATAAACTGGTACGATATGGATCCTGTCAGGAGGTGTTATCCCCTACCGTGTTCAATGGGTACTCAGTCACATGTATTTCATCGTGTGCATCGGGTGTTGACTTTTATGTACTTCTTGTGCATCCACTATTTTATGTGCTAGTGTGACTATATCGTGTTCATGTACGTAACGTATCATGATTGGATCCATGAGTATTGGTTAGGGAGGGGGAGTAGAAGTTGGTTATGTGATCAAAGCCCTATTGATCTCATCTGCATGTCGATTATATACCTCACGTATAATGGAGTTACCTTTATACCTCATGTGCAACCTAAGCCGATCACATAACGAACTTGCACTCTAAATCATATAGCTAGTATTCTTGTTTTCTACTTGCAGTTTATTTCCCGTATTTACTTTCTAGTTCTTATTGTGCTTATTGCCTGCTCTCCCTGTATTGTACATTCTCACTACTTGTGCATCTTGTATCCTTTTCTATTGCTCGTTATATATACTCGATTATGTATTTGAAACTGCTTTCAGAGGTATGTACTTTGCACCAATTCTGACTGGATATATTTTTCAGATAATTGGCTAGAGGAGTTGTGTCCCATATATTACGGCCCTCAGAAGGGTGAGACTTTAGAGGATACTCCCCTAGGGAAAGAGGACATAGTACCAGTGACCGAGGAGGTTTAGTTTATGTTTGGTGATTTTGTATTAGACTATTCTTTCGTTGAGATTAACAGTTGTATTATTCTTTCAGATTTGTGGATTGTATCTTGTACCTTTCTTTCGCTTTTCCATTCATGCATTATTCTTCCTTAGTTTGTTTTATGATTGAGATTAGTTATACTTGTGAGATACCATATTGTTTCTCTGTTTGGAGTTGAGATGATTGACATGTACCATATTATATTATTGAGATATTAGATAGTTAGAAATGACCTAGACAGTGTTCTACCGTCGATTCTGTGGCGTAGGCTGGGCGTAACCACGTACTCGTGCTCGAATATCCGGGTGAGGGTCGTGACACGTCGCTTATAATACTGATTCAATATCAATAAAGTGCTTATTTTACTTCCATACTTATGTTATTCAATGCTTCCGCTATGATGACTCTTTGAACTTGTTACCAATCGCCTGTTCGTTTCTTATTTTATCGTATTTGGATTATCTATGCGACTCTATGGCTTAGATATTTCTCCGTTTGTTCGATTTATAGCCTTGTATGGGCGTAACTTGTGCTCGTGCGGCATCATATCCAGATGGGAACGATTGTTCTGCGGGAGCGCTGGCGCGGTAATTCGTGCCTTGCGGGACGGTCGATTCCTGGGGAAGATCGGAGCGTGACATATTGGTATCAGAGCATGGATTTACATCTTTGGACTTTTTCTCTCAGTTTCAAAAGCTCGTTCGTGGGTTATGTGCATACGCACTCTTTCGTTGACCCTTTGGGATATTCCATACAATGAGTCTAAATAATTTTAAAAAGTGCATGTGAATGGTATGATTTCTTGAATGGGATAATTATGCGAAGACCCTTGTTCCGACTTGTGTTAGACTTTGTGAAAATAGACTCGTGCTAGAATTTATAAGTTATGTACGAACCCTTATACCTATACATGATTACCAAGCGGGTTAGTATACGAGATGGAATATAGTTCGGACGATTAGCTATGCACACAGCCTTTCGGCTAAGTTGTGTTGAGTATGGCTCGCCAAGACCCTTTTGGTGTGAGCTAGTTTGCGAGCGAGACGGGAATATCATTTAAATAAGGATAAGTCAGACTTAGAACGATAACCGATAGAAACATTATCAGATTATCGCTAAGGCGAATGTAGAGGATCATGCTTGAATTTTGAGAAATAGCTCAAATGGTATTTCGTGTCGGTAGATACAAATCAAATATGGTTTATTGGATGACTATCAATAAGGATATATAAGAGACTAAGATTTATCATAGCAATGCTTAGGTATCGTATTGGAGTTCTAAGGAATGAATTGGATATGCGAGTGAGCGGTGCGAACACGATTGATGATTTAATTGGATGACTCGATTCTTGAGTAGTATATGGATCATTTTGGAAATGTTCAAGCAAATTTGAAGGTCTCATGCGATAGTTGGTTCAAACATTTGGGAATGTGTTGAACAAGTGATAAGGCTTATATCGAATAGGGACTTAAGATAATGGAATCAATATCTTGGTCGAGAAAACTTGGTGGATCGTACGTGCAATTTTTGAATTAAATCAAACGGATTAAAATTTGAGTTGGATATCGCTCGATAGAAGTTAGCCTGAGAATATATATTGTGGTATTGAATTAATAGAGTTGGCATGGTATCGATATTGGAAGATAACAACGATTGATATAAGTAAATAAATATTGTGGTTCGATAAAAGAGATAAGCGATAACGGATTCAATCTGGAGTTTGGAAGAACGATCTTGAATCTAGTTCGAAAGATAACCCTAAAAAATTAGGCCCGGATGAGAACGATTATCCCACGGGAGCGCTGGCGTGGTGATTTTACGTCCAACGGGGATGATCGAATGCACGGGAACATATTCGATGATTATTTAGATGAACTCGATGAAATAGGACGTAACAAAGGTGGATAGACTTTATCTTGAGTATTTAAACTTAGTTGTTTGAGGAATGCTAGAAGTAAGACTACGGATTGATCGAACGGTAACACTGAAGATGGGCAATTTGGCTTGACAAATTATGATCATGACATAGATGAACACAACTTGATATATATATATATATATATAACTTGGATGAAATAAAAGTGTAACAATAATATATCTTGATCATTTCGATGATAACCATAACATTTGACGTTCTTGTCTTGTGTGAGCGCAACTCCATGCTCGCACATGCGTCACGCCCGGATTAAGACGATTATCCAGCGGGAGCGTTGGCGTGGTGATCTCAAGTCCAGCGGGGATGATCGAACTTGCGGGAGACCAGAGCGTAATAATTGAATGATCGTCTTCACATGTGGTTTGACACGATAAGATGAGTTTGAGAATACAAGTGAATCGGAAGTATTTTAAGTATGAGTTAGTCTAGAACATAGAGTAAGACACGCTTGATAATTTCGTTAACGGATACATGAATCTTGTTGGACGACTTAGAGTTATGATTAAGATCAAAGATTTAGAATTAAATCATGGCTTGGTGGTCGAGACTTAGAATTGATATATGGGTTCTATCAAACATATTTGAGGAGATAGACTATGCGAATTGTTAGGCTTGAAATGCGACATGGATATATCATGGATTTGACTGAACGGACTCATACCTTGTGCAACGATTATGTTAAATATGAATAGGATAATCTGTGCTCGATGTTTAGAAATCTGAGTAAAACAAGCTTGAGTAGAATATCTCGTACAAATGAATAATGGTTTGACCTTAGGAATTATGGCGAGCATCATACGACGAATTTGCACGATGAGTCATAAGCATGAACCGTACCTATGAATTGTGAGCTGACCTAGTAATTAAGAAGAAAACCCTATGCTGAGAGAAAGAACTTCTGTAACCGACTTTAAGGTATTGCTTGAGCAAGCCATAGAACTGGCAGTAAGACTTAGAGTTAGACTTGGAACGGTAAGTGTGTGCTATATTTGACACGAATGTAATGGACGATAGGACATGGACGCTAGTCGGTTGATCGGATAGATCATGCTTGACGGTAGTGTAACGCTTGATTTAAGTGTGATTAAAATAACTTGGATTTTATTTGATCCTGTTGTAGGTATCATCATGATTCGTAAGATGAGAACCCCTGAGATTTTTGCGAGTAGCTTGTTCGACTTCACTATCGCTAAGTTTGGTTGAATGCATATGTTTGAGGGATGCCTTGAACGTATGTATGATCCAAGATTCAGTAATATGTTAAACTCGAGTATAAAGACTTCTCTATTGCTAAGTTGGTTGACATGCATATGTTTGAGGGATGCCTTGAATATGTGCACGATCTAGACTCGCGATATGCTGATCTCGAATGCTAGTGCAAGCGCTTGGACGAGTATAATGATTTGGATAAGTTTGCCTCAGCCTTAGATCATCATTCAAGATAGATTATAACGTACCCCGCATTGAGCGATATATGTTCCGCGCTAAGGCATAGTAAAGATTGAGTCAGATCTTGGATTGAATAATAGAGTCATTCAATGAGACAGACCAGCATACACGTACCACGGAATAAGAAAACGAGTAGGAAGTTGTGTTCGAACAGATCTAGTGATATAGATTGATGTGCTTGAGATAGATTCGATAGTATGCGATAGAATAGTTTACGCTCAGGAAGTCTCGAGGATGAGACTGGTTCTGAGTGGTGTATAATGTAACGACCCATTCCATTCAAGCGAATAGCCAATTTAAATGGCTCTACTACGATGATCTGACCCACTTTTCTCAGCAAGAAGTTTTGCTTAAAGCAAATGATTTCAGACTTGGCCCTTCAGGAGTTCAGACTTAGACTTTCAAAGGCGCGCTCGGAGTATTTCTCGACCGAGGCGAATCATCACTAAGTTAGGTGGCTACGATGAACTTGCCTTTGCTTAACCTGTACACTTAAAATATGGATGATACATACTAGTCACTAGGTGAATCACCCCTTGCATATTAATAAAGAATACAACACACCTAGCTAAGGGAATAATTCTATCTTGTATTGCTTGTGTTAGAACATGGAAATAAAACTTGGCTTATGTTGGACCCCCGCATGGTACCTTTGCTTCGTGCAAGTAGACTCCACTAATGCCTCAAGTAAGATCATTATATACTCTTCGTAGTACACTGATTCACTTGTTTACACTGCTTGCCTTATAGATTATGTCGTCCGATATGTTCCTGTACCGTTTCACTCCCGCACTACCCCTTAGACTCGTGCTTGTGTAATCGCTTATATTTTTAAGTAAGGCTATGCTGCATTATTCCTTATGTTTATGCTTCAACACTGTTTCAATGCTTGCCTACTTTACATATTCGTTATGCGTGTTAAAATTTTATGCCACAATCAGGTAATACGATCCAAGTCTTGCATTCATCTAGTTCACTGAAAGACTATCTAATAGTTTTTTCGTGCAAGTATGAACCTGAAAGTATTCGGGACCGTTTGGTCACCAAGGCAATTCCTGAATGGAGGGACTGCATCATGACAAGTTAAACAACACTCAGCCTGTACTAAATCTGACGGCTAGGGGATTCCATATGTTTGTGAACAATATTGAACTTGAACCTGAATCTAACCCGAATATGTACCTGACAAGAGACCTGAGACTTGAGACTTGCTTGGTCACGGATAACTCATGCATGCGGTATTTGATTCTCGGATGATAACAGGGGCACGAGGATCATACCGGTCTAGGAGGAATGTCTGGTATATTGTGTGCCAATTTCGGTTATGGTATGCAACGTCATTTTTGGGATAGGGCAATACACGGTATTCGGGCCTTGGTAGAGCATACTATCTTGGACTTGCCGTCTACCCTTCTGATAGTCATTTGAATCGGCAAAATGTCATGCAATAGCTCTTCTGTATATTCGTGCAATGGTTCTTCTGTATCTAGCGTTGCACCCAATTTTGTCAGAGACTATAATTATTGTCCTTTATGGCTATGTCAGTGACCTCTCATTCATATAGATTAAGTCATCATCTCTTAGCGACAATTCTCGTGCGAGTCATTGCATCACATCTGGTAATCTGAAATACCTAAACGGTTATGGGTATTAGACACTTATGCATATTGAGCTTAAATAATATTCTATAGCACATCTGAGTATCCGTGTAATTCGTGCACCTAAATCAGGAACCTGCTCAAGACACATATATTTTCTTCTGTGAATCCTTAATTTTTTATATATTCGTTCTCAGTTTAACTTGGTTACCTTGGACACGGAAGGACAAATGGTAAGTTGGTAAGTCTTGCCGTGTTATACTTATATCGCATGACGCACTGTCACACGAGTTAGGCTTTACATTATTGCCATAAAACAGATCCTAAGGCAATACTAGAAAGATAACTTAATAGATGGTGCATGAAACCTATATAACATATTTGGATTTGTCGAGCGGGCGAGAAGCCTCCCTACCAGTGCATTCATGTACTGATAACTCACCAGATTGCTTGTACGGTGCAGGAGAATCTCGCTCGGTACGTAAACACCTTCGTTCGAGCTAAGGCATGAAGTTCACTCTGGAGGCTTGGAGCATCGCATCCGGAGATGAAGGACATATACAGGACATAATATTGGAATATCGTCTATGTATCATTTCATGTTGTAAGCCACTTGGCATATTTTTATTGTTTTGAGAGAGAGGGCTTGAGCGACTTATAATCTTGGCTAGCGCTGCTTGTAATACTGATTCAATATCAATAAAGTACTTATTTTACTTCCATACTTGTATTATTCAATGCATCTGCTATGACAACTTTGTGAACTTATTACCAATTGTCACTACCCAATTCTAGAAAATAGGATTTTTTTTATTTTTATTTGATAAATTGTGTATTATTTATATTTAATTATATTTATATTTAATTGATGGTTGTATTATTTTTTTATTGGTTGTTTTAGGGTTTTGGCTAGTCTGGACCAATGTCAGACCCTAGTGGACCCATGTCCGACCCAACCAACACCCTTGTGAGGCTTATTTTTGGGTTTAGAATTATTATTATATTTTATTTTAGTTAGTTGGAGTAATTAGGAGTTAATTTGAGTGCTTTTGGAACCCCAAACCCAAAACCCAAGTTGCATGACTAAAGGAGAGGATGTTTTAGTCTTTTTCATAGATGTAAACCTACTTTTTACTTATGGCCGGCCCCTATCCAGATCTGGACAGCAGCCCCCCCCCTCACTCCATTCTTCATTCACTTCTTCTTCTTCTTTGTCTTCTTCTTCTTCTTCTTCTCCATTCTCCATTTTCTTCTTCTTCCTTCTTCCAACAAGCTTCAAGTAAGTCATTTTTTCTCTTTCTTCTTCTATTCATGGATGTGAATCCTAACCCTATACTTTTCCCTAACCTAGGTGTTTAGAGCCTAGACTTAGTATTGAGGCTTGGAGGCTTGAGGGTGGTGATTTCAAGGGTTTTGGAGACTTTGGCCATGGGATTCCAACTTCCAAGAGGTAAACCCTAACTTTCCTCTTAGTAATTACTCGTATATAGTGTAATTAGTAGTTTAGAACCTTCCTAGACCCTAAGGCTACCCGTGGGAGAAAGTTAGAACTTGTTTGGTTGTGTTTGGAGACTTTGACATTAGGTTTTGTGTCAATTTTGGATAAAATCCGAGATTGGCCCAATTTTGGGTAATGTCCTAGGTTAGACAGACCTAGGTAGACGTTGTCGGGTGTCTTGAGGGTTAGTACGTGTCTCCGTTCAGACACGTGAAGTCGTGTCACGGAGAAATGGGCATTTCGGGCGATTTAGGGGTTTTCGTCGTCGTAGGTTCTATGTGCTGCACGTTTTTACCATGGACCCAGAATCGACGAGTTAGTATTTTTTCTAGGATCTAGACATCGATTAGAACCCGTGGGTAAATTTTGGACCTATTTCCAGTAGGTTTGTTGTGCGTTTCACGAGGTTTTGTGAACCGTACAACACGTGTTCGTCGAAATGACCGAACGGCCATTTCGACTTAGTTTCTTGGTTTTGGGCTTGTGCGCGCATTGGTTTAGCTTCGGGGAGTGTGTGCTAGAGTTCTCGGGTTATATTTTATATGTATATATGTGTTTGTGCGTGATTGGGTCGTTGGGCGTGCGTTGGTGTTGTGTGTTGTGTGTTGTGTGTGTTGGGTTTGAGTTTATATATATGCATGTATATGAGTTTATATATGTATGTATGTATGTGTGTGTATATATATATATATATATATATATATATATATATATATATATATATATATATATATATATATATATATGTGTGTGTGTGTGTGTGTGTGTGTGTGTGTGTGTGTGTGTGTTTGTATATATGTTCGAGTGTGTGTGTATATATATATATGTGTGTGTGTGTGTTTGTATATATATATAGAGTGTGTTTATATATATATATATAGATATGTGTGTTTGTATATATATGTGTGTGTATACCTATATATATATGTGCATAAGTGTATAAGTGTATATATATATGGTTGTGTGTATATATATATATATATATATATATATATATATATATATATATATATATGTGTGTGTGTGTGTGTGTGTGTGTGTTTGTGTGTGTGTGTGTGTGTGGTGTGCCGAGGGGAGGTAGATGCATTAGCAGCGGTAGCAAGGTGGGAAGGATGAGAGGGCAGAATTGGAGAGGCAGCAGCTAAGCAGAAATGGAGAGCAGCAGTGGCAGCAAGATGGAAAGGGCATCAACAGCTAGCGAAGGGGAGGAGGTAGTGAGCTAGCTAAGTTGAAGGGGCAGCAGCCATGCAGTACAACAGTGAGGGGGTGGCGAGACAGCCATGTAGCTGCAGCAGCAGCAGGTTGAGAGCAGCGAGCAGCGAGAGCAGGAAGGTGGCAGTGGCATGTGCAGCTAGGTGGAATGCTATAGCAGCAGAGCGGCGAGGCCAGCACACTGCAGCGCGGCACAGCAATCGCAGCAGCAGCATCATATTGCAATTGCAGCAGCAGCAAACGCAGCGGCAGTAGCAGAGTGTAGCAGCGGCAGTGCAGGCGTTGCATTGACAGTAGCTAGTAGTGAGAGGGAGAGAGATATGTATATATGTATAGATAGATAGATAGATAGATAGATAGATAGATAGATAGATAGATAGATAGTTTAGAGAGAGATAGTTAGATATATATTTATGAGTTTGGGTATATATATATATATATATATATATATATGTGTATGTGTGAATATATATATCTAGTTATGTAGATATAAGTATATGTGTTTATATATATATATATATATTAGCCTAGATATATAGCTAGGTATATATCTATAAGCTAGTTAGATAGCTAGTTAGTAGTGTTAGTGAGAGATGGGTGGATATCCCAATACCTTGAGATATCAAGGTATCTCAATACCTTGAGATACCCAAGGTATTGAGTATCGGTAAGGTTTTTGAGCAATTGCCTAGGTTTGTGTTTAGAGTTGCTTTTATATGTATATGTGTATATAATTACGCGTGCTAGCATAGGTTTTAGTGGGTATAAGCGGGGTGCGTAGCTTAGGTCGAGGTATCGGATACCGAGGGTATCCCGGTATCTCGAGGAGGCGAGTTTGAGGGTTTACTAGCTTAATGAGCTAGTTTTGACCTAGAATTTTAGGGGCACCCTAGTTTGACCTAGAGTTGACTTTTTGGACCCTGGGTTGACTTGTGACCCAAATTTTATCGGTTTGACCCGTTCGACCTAGAATAACCCAAGAACCTTATTTTTAGTTATTTTATATCAGTTTAACTCTTTAGAACCCTGTTTAATCTTGTTTTTCGTAATAGGTTCTTGCGACGCCAGTCCGGATCTCGATTCTCATTAGTTGCTCAGGACGTCAAGCGAGTACCTACCTCTGATCGTTTCCATTTCATGATAGCGTTTATATCACCTGTTCTAGAACTGTAATACTTGATTCTGACATATTGTTACACGAGTTGGTACTAGTGGATCCCGTCATAAGATATTATCCCCCTTACCGTGTTCAACGGGTACTCTATCACGTGTATTTTATCATATGCTTCGGGTATTGATTCTCATGTGCTATCATGTGCTTTGTGGGCTCTCGCCTTCATGTGCACGAGTTATTTATCATGTACGTAGCGTGTCGTGGTTGAATCCAAGAGTATTAATGGGGGAGGGGAGTAGGAGTTGGTTATGTGATCAAAGCCAAACAGTATTCATGTGTATGTCGGTTATGCAACTCACGTATAACGGAGTTATCATAGATTATTCATGTGCAACCTAAGCCAATCACATAACGAACTTGTGCTCAAGGCACTTAGCTAGTATTCCTGTTTTCTCACATGCAGTTACTTATCTACTACTTGTATTGTTCTCCAGTTTTATATTGCAGCTACTTTATCTGCTCCACCATGTATTTATTTTCCTGTGCATCTTGTATACTTTTCTATTGCTAGTCATATACACCTTACCATGTATTTGGAGTTACTTTCAGAGTTATGTACTTCGCTCCAGTCCTGACTGGGCATATTTTTTTCAGAGGATCCTGAGGATTTTTGTCCGACATTCTACGGGCCGGGCGTCGAGGAGTGTTGTGACCCGGAGATTGAGGAGGAGCCCGTCGAGGAGACGCCGTTAGCACCCTAGTTAGCTAGGTGGGTTTTTCTGGGTTGTTCCCAGTTGATATTTTGGATGACTGTATTTATTATTTTGTTACTTCTGAGATGTTGTAGACTTTAGACTTGGACTGTATATTTGGATTGTGCTTGCTCTTTGGTTCTTTATTTTGTTGTGATATCTTATCGTGCTTTTACTCTTTCCCTAGTTATTGTGATTGAGTCATATATATATTGCGTGGTTGCCCTCCTTTTGGAGAGGTTATATTGACTGATTATTGTGAGATATAGATATTGTGACCTAGAATGGACCTTTACAGCGTTCTACCGCCGATTCTGCGGCGTAGGCTGGACGTACCCACGACTCATGCCCGATTTTTCGGGTGCGGGTCGTGACAGATTTTTGGTGGCAGCCCATGCATGGTCTAGTATGCCGATCTAGTATGCAGGTCTAGTTTCTAGGTCTACCTGTGATAGGATATAGGATATAGGCTGAGAGAGAGTGTGCTCAATCACAACTAGGACCCTTCTTGATTTCTTTTGCTATCTTTGATTTTTCTGAAATTGTTTTCTTTTGCAATATTACTGTCCTTCCTTGATGATATCGTATCTTGCACCGTTGGTGATGTGATCTCAGGTTCTGTTCTTCTTGATTCTATTCCAGCACTTGCTTTATTTGATTTCGGTGCTTTCCATAGCTTTGTGTCTGTATCTTTTGCTGTTAGACACCATCTTGTTGCTGAACCTTTAGCTAGACTCTGCAAGATCACGACCGGGGGTGGCATCATTCTAGTCAGTGATGTCTGCAAAGACCGGAGTGTTACCTTGGGAGGCCGGGAGTTGAGTTTGTGCCTACTCGTAATGCCACTTTCGAGCTACGATATTATACTCGGGATGGATTGGTTGAGTATGCATTGTGCTAGTATAGATTGTCGTGGAGGCAGAGTGTTGTTTAGTCCGCCGGGTGAGCCAGAGTTTGAGTTTACCAGAGGAGTAGCGGAGCAGAGCGAGGGAGTCTTCTGCGGAGCCCTGGTGGTAGAGCAGAGGTTGCTACATCCACTGATAGCGGAGTTCATGGATGTCTTTTCGGAGGAGTTGCCAGGGTTGCCTCCGGACAGAGATGTGGAGTTCTCTATAGACTTGGTGCCAGGCGCAGAGCCGATATCCCAGCACGTCTATAGAGTCAGCAATAGTGAGCTGGTAGAGTTGAAGAAGCAGGTGGATTAGCTTCAGGACAAGGGATTTATCAGATCTAGTTCTTCTCCGTGGGGTGCTCCGGTACTTTTTGTGCCGAAGAAGGATGGGTCGATACAGATGTGTATCGACTACAGGGCTCTGAACAACCTCACAATCAAGAACAAGTATCCGCTGCTGCGTATTGATGATCTTTTTGACCAGTTGAGCAGAGTGAGGGTGTTTTCCAAGATTGATCTGAGGACAGGCTACCACCAGGTGAAGGTCAGGCGGGAGGATATTCCGAAGATAGCTTTTCAGACCAGGTATGGACAGTATGAGTTCATGGTGATGCCGTTTGGGTTAACTAATGCCCCGACAGTGTTCATGAATCTGATGAACAAGGTGTTCCATCAGCATCTGGACAGGTTTGTGGTGGTGTTTATAGATGACATCTTAGTGTATTCGAAGACCCCAGAGGAGCATGAGGAGCATCTGAGGATAGTATTGGAGACTCTCAGGAAGGAGAAGCTCTATGGAAAGCTTTCGAAGTGCGAGTTCTTCCTTGACAAGGTTGAATTCTTTGGTCATATGGTGACAGGAGAGGGAATCTCGGTGGATCCGAGGAAGATCATGGCAGTTGAGGCATGGAGTGCTCCGAGTTCAGTAGCCGAGGTCAGGAGTTTTCTGGGGCTGGCAGGTTACTACAGGAGATTTGTTCAGGATTTTTCCCGGATTGTAGAGCCGTTGTCTAGGCTGACCCGGAAGGACATGGAGTTTGTTTGGTCAGAGGAGTGTCAGATCCCCTTTGACGAGCTGAAGAGGAGGTTGACGACAGCTCCAATATTGACGTTGCCATTAGGATCTAGAGGATTCACTATCTATAGTGATGCATCGGGGAAGGGACTGTGTTGTGTATTACAGCAGAATGGGAGGGTGATTGCCTATGCTTCTAGGCAATACGTCCTCATGAGAAGAACTACCCTACCCACGATTTGGAGTTGGCAGCGGTCATCTTTGTTCTGAAGTTGTAAAAACATTATTTATACGGAGAGCGTGTGGAGATCTTCACAGACCACAAGAGCTTGAAGTATATGTTTACCCAAAAAGAGCTGAACATGAGGCAGAGGAGATGGTTGGAGTTGATGAAAGACTTCGACATATTATTGCAGCACCATCCAGGGAAGGCGAACGCAGTTGCGGATGCGCTGAGCAGGTATCCGGTAGCTATGTGCCTGACTACAGATCGTTATCTTCTGGAAGATCTAGATAGCTTGGAGATTGAGGTGATAGTGCCTGGAGTTGAGATGCAGATGTGGGTGTAGAAGCATGAAAAATACACTACAAGATTATACACAACATGAATAAAACTCGCGTAAAGCAGAGTTTCAGTGTTGTACGGCGTACAATATGACTTCAGAGCCATTAGCGTACAACAGAGCTTCAACGCTGTTCAGCATAAAATATAGCTCCAGAACAACCCGCGTAATACAGTATTTCAGACTGCTTCAGCGTAAAAAGGTTTTTACCTCGCCTTTATGGCGTAAAACCCATCTGCTTTTAATGCAGCATGGAAGTGTACGAGGAACGCTTCGTATTCCTCGAATGAACCTGTCAGACAGTACAATGAACCTGACTTTTGACAAAGAGTACTGTACGACTATCAAGACGACGGCTGTAATGATGATTCGGCACAGAGCTCCAAACTGTCGTTTAGTGGCAAAGTCTTGATTTAAGTCGTCGTTTATGTATTCAAGGAATACGCTGCCTAATTTTACATAGGCAAGCATGAGCTTTTACGCTCAGGATGAGACAAAGATGACCTCCACGTCAAAAGCTACTCTTCGTACAAAAATTGAGGCACGTCTCTGCAGTTAATGCGCGTGATGGAGGCAGATCTTTACATTTAATGCATGAGATTTGGTTCTACTTTTAACGACTGGGTGAGCCATAATTATGACTAATAAGTCCACATCACCATCCCTGCACATTACGCCATCAGGCTATTTTCAACTATAGGAGTATACCGTATGCTATCTTCTCGAAATACACCGACCTGGTTATTTTCAACTATAGGAGTACGCCGTATGCTATCTCCTTGAAATACGCCAACTCAGGCTATATTTGCAAAGGTATGTGAACAGGATATCTGATCCAAAATACGCTCAAGACCTCAGTCAAGGAGGAATAACTGGCTACCTTTATGCCGGCTACCTATCTATGCAGCATCAGGCTTCTACGCCTACTTGGCTTTTATGCCATCAGAACATCTATTTGGTTTTTATGCCAACGAGACAGTTATTTGGCTTCAATGCCAATCTTCTCTACGTGAGGGGCAGTTACCTACGTGGCTTGCATGCCATGATCTTCGCAGCAGTTATACGCATTATCTCTTAATGGGACACGCGTCACACGCTTATTCAGAAGATCATTTATACGTGGGTAGCAGTTATGATAACCGCCGCATAAAAGGTGCGGTTCTCCCCGCTGTTCAGTTTCTATGCCTATAAATAAAGACCTCCGTCCATGGAGGTCAGAGGTCAGATTTTAGGAGGATCGGATTTGATCTTTGAGAGAAAAAGGTCATAAAATTAAGAGAAAAGAGTCTAGAGCACAGACAGAGGAGAGTGATTGACGACTTTGGCATCGAGCATCCAATCCCTCTTGCGATTTTTGAAGCTTCTCCTTCTTCTACAATACTTCTTCGTCATCGTGTGGTCCAAGGGACAAAGTGATCGACTGCAGATCAGACTCCTATAGCAATATTTACCCAGATTAAATTTTTGTACTTAACATCCTCGTATAGGATTAATTGTACTTCTTGTTTGTAAACCAAAGAAAGGATTTCGTACAAACCTAGATTCATTTCTTTCGTTTATTATCAAACACAAGATGGCGACTCTGCTGGGGACTACTTTCTCTTCCGATGAGAAAGCCATTGCTCAACATGATGCTATATCTGTCGGATCAGCGAAGAAGACTCTGGTCGTCCAATTCGACCAATCGGCTTATGAAGACATGCTTCGCGCAGGGGGTAGCTCTCATTCCCTATCTGTTCAGGATAGCAGGAAGCTACATAAAGTATCCTTGCGCGTAAAATTCAGTCTTCCGTCGCTGACGTGGCAGACAAAACTTCTGGCAATGCCTCAACGCCAATCCAGAAGTATACAACGCGCTCTGCGCGTAAAAACTCGTCTCCCATTGCTGACGTGGTTGACATAATTTCTGGCAAGGCCTCAGCGCCAAGTCAGAAATTTTATACGCGCCCTGCGCGTAAAACTTCGTCACCCGTCGTTGACGTGGCTGACATAATTACTGGCAAGGCCTCAGCGCCAAGTCAAAAGTGCCCCGCGCGTAAAAATACCTCTCCCACCTATAAGAGGTCAGAGGGTCCCTATAATCTCCGCAAGGGAAAACAAGTGGCGGATTTCCCGACCTCTCAGCTTTTACGCCATCAAGAGAAGAATCTGCCCGCTCTTCAGATTATGCGGAACGCTGATGGCCGTTTGAAGACTTCCTCAGTTTTATGCCAACCTGAGCAGAGTTCCAGATTACGCCAGGACAAGTCTCTCGGCGTAAAGAAGGCCCAGTTTATGGATAGATACGCTCCTCATGGATCATGTGCTACTCACATGGCTGAACTGCTGTATTCCTACGACAGAGAGAGGGTTAGGGTTCCCAATATCCGTGTTCTGACTGATGTAAAATGGCAGAATAAGCCTTCTTCTTCTTCTTCTTCTGTTGACTTGCGTAAACTTTTGATCCAGAAACACAAAGACAATCAAGATTTGGCACCCCTAACTTCCAAGCGTGGGGAGATCCTGTGGGAAGATGAGTCAACATCTAGTATCATCATGACACATGGGACACATGAAGAGTCTATTTTTACTGTTCCACCGACTTGCAACGATCAGCATCAAATAATCTTTGATCAAATGCAGAATAGACCGATTGTACAAGAAGAATCTCGCGAGTCTAATGCTGAAAAAATACAAATCCACAGATATAGCCCACAAGCTTTGAGGATTATGCAAAACATAGGTTACAATTTGAAGTTGAAACAAGGTCTCAACTATGGAAAAGGCAGACGAAAACCGTTGCATGGTAATCCTTACTGTCAACAAACTCGTTTTGGGTTGGGGTATACTGCATCTCTTGCAAACTCCAAACCTCCAGAGTCTGATCTTATAATACCAGAGGTAGGTCCTTCTAAATCAACTTCTGTGGACAAATGCCACGACATGTCTGGGGGTAGTCTACCTCGACAAAATAAGGCAGCATCCGAAACTGGGGGTAGAATTCCCTCTGAGTCCGAAGATGATGCAACGATGACCATCTTCTCGGAAAACCGTAAAACTCAGGCATCGGGAGCCCGAAGGTCGAAGAGCACTTTCTCCTTCAATAAAGATGACATCATTGAAATCTTCAATATATTGATGAAGGAACACAAACTTTAGCTACCCAACATCAGATACCCTGAGAGGGCTGGCAAAGTCGATGACCCAGATTATTGTGTCTTCCATCGGTACATTCATCACCCTAGAAGAGCATGCTATATACTGAAAAGAAGAATCCAGGAGTTGATCGACGCCAAAGTCGTCACTTTGCATTTATAAACGAGGGGACGATCACTGCAAATTGATTTCACTCTAACGTAACAATTTGCTCCCTCAAGAAAATATCGGATGATGAGTCCCTAAAGTTTCTCCAGCAGATTCTTCAGGTCTATCCCCACTCAGGAAAATCACTCCATAGTAAATTCTTCGAACATGAGTTCACGTTCATATTACCTCTGAACTATTGTCCAAACATTTCTTCATTTTCTCCAGCTGAATTTGCCATGTCCAAGTAACCTCTGAGCAAACCTCCCAGTTTGTGGCTATAGATCAGTTCACGTCCATATTACCTCTGAACTACGTCTTTCCACTTTCTCCAGCTGAGTAAATCTATCACCATAAAAGTTTGTCATGTTCATACAAACCTCTGAACAAACCTTTTTGGTCCGGCTATCGATTATCATGTCCATATTACCTCTGATATCGGTTGTCATCTCAGCTTAACACCCGTACCTAACTTTAAGTACGCCAGTGGTGTTAAGTCAGCAAAAACCTGCCATATCCATATTACCTCTGAGAAGATATATACCTCCATCCCTAACGGAGTATCAACTCAAAAGTTTGTCATGTTCATATTACCTCTGAACAAAACTTTCTGAATTTTTGACTATCGATTATCATGTTCATATTACCTCTGATATCGGTTATCATCTCAACTTAACACCCGTATTTAACTCTAAGTACGCTAGTGGTGTTAGGTCCACAAAATCTATCATGTCCATACTACCTCTGATAGGGCTTATTTCGAACTTATTATTTGCACTCAACGTGCGCAACAAATAATAGGTCCACCAAAGATCCCCCAGTGGGATGTCCTCAACAAACCAAAGCTTGCATATCATGGAAGGCCTTTATATGATTGCAAATGGCGCTTACAGATTAGCCAAGCCTAACAAAAATTTGGCAATGGCTCCTATCAACGGCAAATTCCTGAAGAAGTACATTACTTGATCTTCTTTGCTTAACGGAATGTGATAAAGATCTTATTCTGACGATATCATGCACAAAGGTTAGCTGGATCATATTCTATCAGATTCGTATGACCTCTTAATGGGTATACTTAACTAAATTATAAACCTATCATGTTCATATTACCTCTGATAGTGTTTAGTATACAAATTTAGTTGGATTATATTCTATCCGGTTCATATTATCTCTGAATAGATTTACATTCAGCAAAACCTTAACGAAAGTATGTCATGTTAATGATATCTCTGATATCACTTTCATCTTAGCCTATCATGTTCTAAAGTGATGGGTCCACAAAGTCAAAAAATGTGTCTTTATTATCTCCGAGAAATTACAGGAGAAGCAGAAAGTACATCATTGAGGAGGAGCAGCCAAATCGCGAATATGTTGCGCCAGAGCGGCCATCCTCTCATTCCTGGAGTCTAAAATATTAGCGCGAGCCCGCTCCATTCGTGCCTCATCATCGCTCAGGAGGGATAGTTCAGACCGAGTATGTACAAAACCTGCGTGGATGACACCCGCATGTGCCAGGTTCTGCTGAGCCGCTTCCATTCGGTCCTTCAGCACATCTCGAGCTGCCGATAAAGCGAAAGCCCTCTGCTTTGCCTGAGCGAATTCACCTTCCAATTGTCGGGCCCTCGCTTCATTTCCCTCATATTCAGCTTCGCACTTTGCCAGCTGGGGAATGACATACTCCAATATGGTATGCTCTTCATTCATCTCTTACTGCTGTGCCTCGATAGATTTGCTCAGAGTTTCCATCTCCCCAGCAAGTCTTGCAGTCAAGGAGTCGTACTCCGCTCGAATCATATCATCGATATTATCTCGAGACAATTGCAAATAATCATTAATAGGTTGTTCCAAACCATTAACTATTTGCTCCAGAGCATCAGCTCGTCCATCGATATCGAAATTTCTAATCTGCACTATGGTGAGATTGGAGGACATCTTCAGAGCATCAAAGCCCAGATTTTTCTCCAGCACCATGGACATCAACAATTTTAAAGTGACATAAAATATGCTAGTAAATTGTTTAACTAGCATATTAAAATGCGAATGGACGCTGGGAGTGGCCGCGATATCAGTAAACCCCTTTTGTGGAACGTTGGCAGAAGATATGGCCATAATTGTCGCTTCAGCAGACGATGCAACAAAAGAAGAGACGCCAACAACAGTTGAACTTGCTGGCATGATAGACGAAGGAAGTGCAGCCGCTATGATAGGCTCGTCCTCCTCTGAAGATATTGGACTGTATTGGGCGAGGCTACACCCGAAAATGCTGCAGACGAAGGAGCAACATCTTCAAAGTATGCCCCTTCGGTGTCAAGCACCGATGTTTCGTCGGCAGTATCCGCAACAAAGTCAAAAGTTGCGTTGACTCCGCCTTCCTTTAAGGTGTCTTCCCCTGAAAAGAAGACAAGAGAAAATTAATATCAATTTGATGTTAATTTTCCTAAAAAAGAGGCGTAAGGACAACATTTACCCATGGCTGATGGTATATATGTCGCGTCCGCAGTCAGTACAGCTAAATCATTTCTTAATGATGCTAAGCGAGCTGTCATACTTGGAGAAGAGGGTGCACCAAACGACGTCTGAGGGTAGTCATCCAAGTCTTCACCCAGATCCACTCGAGATTCATCGGGTGGAATCTCGCTGGAGATACTTACCGATGAAGAAGGGGCTGGACCCATTATTGGTCTGGATAAAGATATCCTTAATTTGCTCGGCCTCGAAAGTGACCTCACTGTACTATCAGAAGCGGTAGTAACGACAGAGTCTCGGGCAAAGAATCTCCGGCACTGTCAGCTGGAACTGTGGAGGTTCCCTCTCTAAAAGGCGAGGAACCTCTAATCAAAGAATCACCCTCAATAGGGGAAACAATAGGCTCACTTCTAAGAGCCTCCTTGGTAGAAGCCCTTTTCGGACCTCTGACAAGCTTCTTCTTGCGGGGAGAAGGTTCTTTCGGAGCAGAAGCCTTCCTTTTATGGGGGATAACGAGAGGTTCTGCAGTCGGAGCTAGTACACCTTTCGGTATTATCGTCAAAAAATTTGTTTGCCCCGGTGGTATCTTCATTCTCATCCGAAGAAACAGACGATGCCTCCTCTCTTCCGGTGGACGTATGAGAGGGCATCCTAAAACTTCCACGAATATCAAAATCGCGATGGAAGGTATTGATGGCCACATAAAATTTTATGTATGAATGGAGGATGCGCAACTCCATGGAGAGAGAAGTCGCTGGAACAGTAAAGGTTGCTCCAGTATAACCCATCATAAAGTACCGCCATCCTCTTGCTCCATCAATAAGTCCGCCTCTGGACTTGAAGCTGGTGATGGCATTTTTTACATGCAATTAGTCATACCCAAACTGCCTGGCGAACCGACTAGGCAGATATGGCTCCAAGAAGCAATGGTCTTCACTTCTGTATAGCAAATGGAAAGGTCTAATGCAGACCAACCAATAAAAAGCTTTGGGAGAAAGAACGGTGTTCCCGTGACCTGAATCCTGAAGTTTCGTCCCCTGTTGATTAATATGTACAGTGGGGGCGATACAGAAGAGCTTCCAGCTATGAGCAAAATTTAATGCTCGTCGACAATCTACCACGGTCGTCACATTCCAAGAGAAATTCTTGTAATTCAACAAGAAATTATTTCCTGAACTACTGACAGAGCTGGGAGACATTACCCTGGGGTTATAAAGAATTAACCATCCCATCAGATATAGGAATGGTAACTCTACCTTGGGAAAGCTTTTACGCCGTGTTTCATCTGCAAGTAGCCCATCAGTAATGGCCCTCAGGCCATTTTGTATCCGGTATACCATGACAGGAAGCAGACCTAGTCTTGCCCCAAATACCAAATACACTACAGGCCATAAGATGTTGTGATGAATGCGATCCGCAGATGCGATGCCAGGTACTACCAATCGGCGTAGCCATACAGAGAGGAAGCCAGCCAGTTGAGCTTCCCTTGACAGAGGCTTGCGGCAATGCCTCATATAACTGTAGGCTTTAGTGCCTGCAGGATAACCCTCGATCTCCGCATCGAGAACTTGATCTGAAGCCCCAGCGTCTTCAATAAGGTCATCGACTATTTGAGCATTAAGCATGCTCAGAAGGTTCAAAGGCTTATCCCTGCTATCTACGACTTTGTCTGGCTTAACATCTCTGGCCTGATGAAAGAAGAGATAGGACACCCATTTGTTGGTATAAGCCAAATCAGAGGGCTCATTATAGAAAGTGGTGCAAGCAAGGTAGTAGCACATCAGCTCCTGATACACTGCTACTACCCGAGGGTTTGTATCCCTCAGCTCCCTGTTTGTGGGAACATACTCTTCATAAGGAGTATCCCCCATTGGCAGCCTTGAAACCTCTGCTATCTCATGAAGGGCCAATCCCAACTCCCCTAGCGGAGTGACGAAAGTCCCAGTGAGCGAGATATACCGCTCCATCAAAGCCAAAAACAGGTTAGGGTTGAGAGATAACCCAACACTGGTAGCATTCACAGACGCGAACAGACCAATGCTCTCCAGCTCTGTCTGAAAATATTTCAGGGCCCAGGCAGTTAAACGAGCCCATCGAAGATTCCTAGGGCTAAGCCACCCGCTGGTCCGAGGATTAACCTTGGGGTATACTCCTCCATGCCCCATGAAGTCATTACAAAAAGTCGATATTTGGACAGGCTGGAGCAGTAAAGTGTCTTCATTCGGGACACTGCCCGGCTGTAATCCCCTGAAAGGCATAACAGGACCTGAAGGACGGCTCACAAATAATCCTCGGTCTGATCCTTTTTGATAAAATATCTTCCCCGGCTGGCCGTGAAGATCAGGGGTCAGGGTCCATGACATCTTCCTGGGATGCGTGGCATGGAAGAATGCCGAGATAGGGTAATCTTTCGGCATCCTGGGCAGGTACATGACCATGCCCTCAGCAGTAAAAATCCAGTTTTCCTTCTTGGGCTTCGTCTGGGATTATTTATCAATCATATCCCCGAATAGGAAAACTGGTTTTATATATTTTTTCCCATCTATATACATCAGGGGCTCTCCGCTGATCATACTCAACAATATTCGTTCTCCTTGAGACGATATCAGAATTCCCCTTCCTTCAGGATACTGGGTTCCAGAAATAGGGAATGTCACATGGGACAAATCCTCCAGATAATTGGAGTTCAGCATCCCAGCAGCAGAACCCATCACCTCAGCCAACAGAGGGATCAGCAAGTCCACTACAAAATGCAAGAAGAACAAGTCAGTTTCTACACTAGACATTACAGTCTTGCAGCTTACGCCAAAGATCAACAGTGTGTGCTTTCACGCCAAGACTGTGAAAAACTTGAGTTTTTACGCTGAAACCTATTTCCGAGGCGTAAAATTCAAGGTTGGCAGTATACACAAAAAATCTAACAGTCTGTGTTTTTACTCCAGACTGCCAAAATTTGAGTTGTTACGCCAGAATTTTCATCCAGAGCGTAACACTCAAAGTTTGTAGTATACGCCAAATTTTGACAGTCAAAGCTTTTACGCCAGACTGCAAAAATATAGAGTTTTTATGCTGACAATTAGGAATGTGGGCGTAAATGATAAAGCATCTCTGTGCATCATCTTTCTCGAAGAGGCTCTCAGCACAGAAGATGACCTAGCGCGTTCACGTACAACGTGTGCGAAGGGTTTTCTTTATTTTTCTCGTCCCAAAAGCTTTACCTATGACGCCTGGTGTGCAGCTTGATGGTGGGGCACTTCGTTCAGAGCGAGGTTCGCTCATCCCAATAGGATTCGCTCGTGCTTGAGCAGAGGAGCGAGAAGAGGAGGCATCTTTCTTTCCCTTAGCGGTGGAAGCGTGTTTCGGTGCCATTACTAAAAACTCAGAATGCTCAGAGAAGAGACGAAGAAGAACTCTCAAAGCAACAAAGGATTTTTGCAAAAGACAGATGAAGGGTTTCTTCTCTGAAGCCTTGGGCCTATCATTTAAAATAAGAAGACGGACGGTCCGTGGATCCAGAACTTACGTGCAGAGCAGATCTATGATTTTACACTCAGGAGTTTTTACGCTCAAGAGACTACAAATCTATGATTTTATGCTCAGAGGCTATAAGTCTATGGTTTTACGCCCGGATGCTTTTATGCTCGGTAGCTTTTACGCTCGAGAGGCTATAAACCTACGACTTTACGCTCAGAAGCTACAAATCTATGATTTCACGCTCAGGAGTTTTTATGCTCAGAGGCTACAAATCTATGATTTCACACTCAGAGACTATAAGTCTATGGTTTTACGCCCGGATGCTTTTATGCTCGGTAGCTTTTACGCTCGAGAGGCTACAAACCTACGACTTTACACTCAGAGGTTACAGATCTATGATTTCGCGCTCGGAAGCTTTTTTTCGCTCAGAAGCTACAAATCTACGATTCTACGCTCAACAGCTACATATGACCAACCACAAGGATTTATGCAGAAGTGCTCCTTTTGGCTACAAAATATTTCAAGTACCTAAAAATACAGAGAAGTCAGCATTGAAGATGACTCTTCTACTTAGGCCATTGGAAGTTCAGCCAAAGTCTAGCCGGAATCTTTCTCAAAAGTTCAAGTATGGCCTATTTGACGGCCATTTCTTATCCTATTTCAAGGGATTTTTCATAAAATCACTCTTGAAAAAGATGGTCTGAACAGCAAATTCTTCGCATCAGAGAAGTGACAGTTCAAAATTCTACGCGACTCCTCGTTCAAAATAGCATAACAGATAGGATATTCGACTTAAGTGCTAAAGCAGCTTTCTACGCGTAAAAGACGAGACCAGATACTCTTTTTATCAGATTCGGCATAAAGTTATTCAGACGTGCCGAAGCTGCACATATTCAGACTTTATCACAACAAATATGACAAATCATCAGATGCGTAAAGGAAGACAATTTTATTAATCATGATTACATATGATGGAAATCCAGTCTACAAAGGGTTTTTCATCTTCATGATTACATATGATGGAAATCTTTTTTCTACGAAGGGTTTCTTATTTTCATTTAGGATCACGCCAAGAATCTATTCTGCCAGGTTCTCGTATTGGTGGAGATCTTTTTTAGTCTTCTACAGCAGTTCATCGACTTCCACAGTCGATGAACAAGAAAATGATCAATGGCAGGAGGATATAAAACTGGGCCTGTATAAATTATTCAAGAGCCCATCCTCCATACGCCATGGTAGGCATGTCCTAGAATTGAGTTGAGGGTTCAGACCCAACTCAATATTGGAAGACATGGCCAGACTGCCTACCCTCGTCCACCGTCATGATGGGAGAAAATACAGCTTGCAAGCTGTGTGGTCGAATGAGACCCTTCCTCTCTCCTGGACGAATCGCCATATAAAATTGCTGATCATACCGAGCAAAGGAAGCTATGATATCCTTCCATGATCCATCGTTGTAGAGGATATTTGCTCGAAGATGCCTTCTTTTACGGCTCGTTATGAACTAGAAGAACATGATCTTCTTCTTCTTCCTCAAATTAGCATGACGGAGCTCGACAACCATCTCTTTATAGTGAAGAAAGTGTGGAAGAAACAGGTTAACTCAGTCGCCTTTATATAGGCAGAGGAGATCACATTGAATCCCAACAAATTCCTAAATATTTGCCAAAAAATTAGTCTCGTTGAATAAGTCAAAATTGACCGTTTTATGCTTCATTCAAAGTATTTCAAATTATGAGGAATTTGAAAACTTTGAAGGGGGTCTTGTAGAAGCATAAAAAATACGCTACAGGATTATACGCAACATGCATAAAACTCGCGTAAAGTAGAGTTTCAGTGTTGTACGACGTAAAACATGACTTCAGAGCCATTGGCGTACAGCAGAGCTTCAACACTGTTCAACGTAAAATATAGCTCCAAAACAACCCGCGTAATGCAATATTTCAGACTGCTTCAGCGTAAAAAGGTTGCTACCTCGCATTTATGGTTGACCAAATCGGCCCACTTTCTACCATTCAAAGTGGGTACGTCTACAGAGAGACTAGCAGAGATGTATGTGCGCCAGATAGTAAGACTGCATGGAGTTCCTGTGAGCATAGTATCAGACTGGGACAGTCGCTTTACTTTGCATTTCTGGAGGAGTCTACAGGCTAGCTTGGGCACCCAGCTCAAGTTTAGTACTGCATATCACCCACAGACAGACGGTCAGTCAGAGAGGACCATTCAGATACTTGAGGACATGCTTCGCACTTGTGTTCTGGATTTCAGAGGCTCTTGGGAGGATCACTTGCACTTGGTAGAGTTTGCTTACAACAACAACTACCAAGCCAGTATTGAGATATCACCATTCGAGGCGTTGTATGGACGGAGGTGTCGCACTCCGTTATCATAGGATGATCTAGGCGAAAGAGCGTTGCTTGGCCCGAAGATGGTGGTTAATGCAGTGGAGAAGGTCAAGCTCATTAGAGATAGACTTCGGGTGGCGCAGAACAGGCAGCGGCATTGGGCCGATAGCCACCGGAGACCTTTGGAGTTTGAGGTATAGCTTAGAATCTAGATTTTGTTCTTGTGTTTTCTTGTGATTGCTTGTTTTAGATTAAGTGCTGAGACCTTGTTTGTGCTAGGTTGGAGATCTGGTATTTCTGAGGATTTCTCCGACGCGGGGCACTATTCGCTTAGGTGGAGGCGGGAAGCTTAGCCTACGTGTCGTCGGACCCTTCAACATCCTTGAGAGAGTCGGTGCTGTGGCGTATAGGCTTGATTTGTCGCCTACGCTAGAGGAAGTTCATGATGTGTTTCACGTGTCGCAGTTGAGACGGTACGTGGTAGATCCCAGTCACGTATTGGATCACTCAGAGATAGTGGTGGGCCCTACTCTTAGCTATCCAGAGCAGCCGGTGAAGATTCTGGATCGGCGGGAGAAGGTGTTGAGGAACCAGACTATTTCCTTGGTTCGCGTCGCGTAGAGGCATCACTTTCCAGGTGAGTCGACCTGGGAGAGGGAGAATGAAATGCGCGAGCGATACCTTTATCTTTTTGAGCCCTAAGGTATGGTTCTTTTCTTTTCCTTGCATTCCTGTTCTAGTTTCGTATTTTAATTTCGAGGACAAAATTATTTTAAGGAGGGTAGGCTTGTCACTACCCAATTCTAGAAAATAAGATTTTTTTATTTTTATTTGATAAATTGTGTATTGTTTATAATTAATTATATTTATATTTAATAGATGGTTGTATTATTTTTCTATTGGTTGTTTTAGGATTTTGGCTAGTCTGGACCCATGTCAGACCCTAGTGGACCCATGTCCGACCCAACCAACACCCTTGTGAGGCTTATTTTTGGGTTTAGAATTTTTATTATATTTATTTTAGTTAGTTGGAGTGATTAGGAGTTAATTTGAGTGCTTTTGGAAAAGAAGAGGGTGTTTTAGTCTTTTTCATAGATGTAAACCTACTTTTTTACTTATGGCCGGCCCCTATCCAGATCTGGACAGCAGTCCCCCCCCCTCACTCCATTCTTTATTCACTTCTTCTTCTTCTTCTTCTTCTTCTTCTTCTTCTTCTTCTTCTTCTTCATTCTCCATTCTCCATTTTCTTCTTCTTCCTTCTTCCAACAAGCTTCAAGTAAGTTATTTCTTCTCTTTCTTCTTCTATTCTTCATGGATGTGAACCCTAACCCTATACTTTTCCCTAACCTAGGTGTTTAGAGCCTAGACTTAGTATGGAGGCTTGATTTGGAGGCTTGGAGGCTTGAGGGTGGTGATTTCAAGGATTTTGGAGACTTTGGCCTTGGGATTCCAACTCCCAAGAGGTAAACCCTAATTTTTCTCTTAGTGATTACTCTTATATAGTGTAATTAGTAGTTTAGAATCTTCCTAGACCCTAAGGCTACCCGTGGGAGGAAGTTAGAACTTGTTTGGTTGTGTTTGGAGACTTTGACATTAGGTTTTGTGTCAATTTTGGATGAAATCCGAGATTGACCCAATTTTGGGTGATGCCCTAGGTTAGACGGACCTAGATAGATGTTGTCGGGTGTCTTGAGGGTTAGTATGTGTCTCCGTTCGGACACGTGAAGTCTTGTCGCAGAGAAATGGGCATTTCGGGCGATTTGGGGGTTTTCGTCATCGTAGGTTCTATGTGCGTGTGTGTTTTTGCCACAGACCTAGAATCGACGAGTTAGTATTTTTTTTCTAGGATCTAGACATCGATTAGAACCCATGGATAAATTTTGGGCCAATTCCGAGTAGGTTTGGTGTACATTTTATGAGGTTTTGCGAACCGCACACCACATGTTCGTCGAAATGACCGAACGGCCATTTCGAATTAGTTTCTTGGTTTCGGGCTTGTGCGCGCGTTGGTTTAGCTTCGAGGAGTGTGTGCTAGAGTTCTCGGGTTGTATTTTATATGTATATATGTGTTTGTGCGTGTTTGGGTCGTTGGACGTGCGTTGGTGTTGTGTGTGTTGGGTTTGAGTTTATATACATGTATGTATATGAGTTTATATATGTATGTATGTGTGTCTATATATATATATATATATATATATATATATATATATATATATATATATATGTGTGTGTGTGTGTGTGTGTGTGTGTGTGTGTGTGTGTGTATATATATATTTGTGTGTTTGTATATATATATATATATATATATATATATATATATATATATATATATATATATATATATATATATATATATATATATATATATATATATATATGTGTGTGTGTTTGTATATATATATGTGTGTGTGTACCTACATATATATGTGCATAAGTGTATAAGTGTATATATATGTGGTTGTGTATCTATATATATATGTGTATATATATATATATATATATATATATATATATATATATATATATATATATATATATATATATATATATATATGTGTGTGTGTGTGTGTGTATGTGTGTGTGTGTGTGTGTGTGTGTGTGTGTGTGTGGTCGTGTGTGTGTGTGGTGTGCCGAGGGGAGGTGGATGCATTAGCAGTGGCAGCAAGGTGGGAAGGATGAGAGGGCAGAATTGGAGAGGCAGCAACTAAGCAGAAATGGAGAGTAGCAGTGGCAGCAAGATGGAAAGGGCATCAGCAGCTAGCAAAGGGGAGGAGGTAGTGAGCTAGCTAAGTTGAAGGGGACAGTAGCCATGCAGTGCAGCAGCGAGGGGGTGGCGAGGCAGCCATGTAGCTGCAGCAGCAGCAGGTTGAGAGCAGCGAGAGCAGCAAGCAGCGAGAGCAGGGAGGTGGCAGTGGCATGTGCAGCTAGGTGGAATGCTATAGCAGCAGAGCAGCGAGGCCAGCGCGCTGCAGCGCGACGCAGCAAGCGCAGCAGCAACAGCAGCAGCAGCATGTTGCAATTGCAGCAGCAGCAAACGCAGCTGCAGTAGCAGAGTGTAGCAGCGACAGTGCAGGAGTAGCATCGACAGTAGCTAGTAGTGAGAGGGAGAGAGAGATATGTATAGATAGATAGATAGTTTAGTTTAGAGAGAGATAGTTAGATATATCTTTATGAGTTTGGGTATATATATATGTGTGTATGTGTGAATATATATATATATATATATATATATATATATATATATATATATATATATATATATATATATATATATATATTAGCCTAGATATATAGCTAGGTATATATCTATAAGCTAGTTAGATAGCTAGTTAGTAGTGTTAGTGAGAGATGGGTGGATATCTCAATACCTTGAGATATCAAGGTATCTCAATACCTTGAGATACCCAAGGTATTGAGTATCGGGTAAGATTTTTGAGCAATTGCCTAGGTTTGTGTTTAGAGTTGCTTTTATATGTATATGTGTATATAATTACGCGTGCTAGCATAGGTTTTAGCGGGTATAGGCGGGGTGCGTAGCTTAGGTCGAGGTATCGGATACCGAGGGTATCCCGGTATCTCGAGGAGGCGAGTTTGAGGGTTTACTAGCTTAATAAGCTAGTTTTGATCTAGAATTTTAGGGGCACCCTAGTTTGACCTAGAGTTGACTTTTTGGACCCCGGGTTGACTTTTGATCCAAATTTTACCGATTTGACCCGTTCTACCTAGAATAACCCTAGAACCTTGTTTTTAGTTATTTTATATCAGTTTAACTCTTTAGAACCCTGTTTAATCTTGTTTTTCATAATAGGTTCTTGCGATGCCAGTTCGGATCTCGATCCTCATCAGTTGCTCAGGACGCCAGGCGAGTACCTACCTCTGATCGTTTCTATTTCATGATAGCGTTTATGTCACCTATTCTAGAACTGTAATACTTGATTTTGACACATTGTTACACGAGCTGGTACTAGTGGATCCCGTCATGAGATGTTATCCCCTTTACCGTGTTCAGCGGGTACTCTATCACGTGTATTTCATCATGTGCTTCGGGTATTGATTCTCATGTGCTATCATGTGCTTCGTGTGCTTTCGCCTTCATGTGCGCGAGTTATTTATCATGTATGTAGCGTATCGTGGTTGGATCCAAGAGTATTAGTGGGTGAGGGGAGTAGGAGTTGGTTATGTGATCAAAGCCAAACAGTATTCATGTGTATGTCGGTTATACAACTCACGCATAACGGAGTTATCGTAGATTATTCATGTATAACCTAAGCCGATCACATAACGAACTTGTGCTCAAGGCACTTAGCTAGTATTCCTGTGTTCTCACATGCAGTTACTTCTCTACTACTTGTATTATTCTCCAGTTTTATATTGCAGCTACTTTATCTGCTCTACCATGTATTTATTTTCTTGTGCATCTTGTATACTTTTCTATTGCTAGTCATATACCCCTTACCATGTATTTGGAGTTGCTTTCAGAGTTATGTACTTCGCTCCAGTCCTGACTGGGCATATTTTTTTCAGAGGATCCTGAGAATTTTTGCCCGACATTCTACGGGCCGGGCGTCGAAGAGTGTTGTGACCCGGAGATTGAGGAGGAGCCCGTCGAGGAGACACCGTTAGCACCCTAGTTAGCTAGGTGGGTATTCCTGGGTTGTTCCCAGTTGATATTTTGGATGACTGTATTTATTATTTTTTTGCTTCTGAGATATTGTAGACTTTAGACTTAGACTGTATATTTGGATTGTACTTGCTCTTTGGTTCTTTGTTTCGTTGTGATATCTTATCGTGCGTTTACTCTTCCCTAGTTATTATGATGGAGTCATATATATATTGCGTGGTTGTCCTCCTTTTGGAGAGGTTATATTGACTGATTATTGTGAGATATAGATATTGTGACCTAGAACGGACCTTTACAGCGTTCTACCGTCGATTCTGCGGCATAGGCTGGACGTACCCACGACTCATGCCCGATTTTTCGGGTGCGGGTCGTGACACCAATTGCCTGTTCATTTCTTATTTTGTTGTATTTGGACTATCAGTGTGACTCTGTGGCTTAGATATTTCTTCGCCTATTCGATTCATGGCCTTGCACGGGCACCACTTGTGCTCATGTGGTATCATGTCAAGATGAAAAGGATCATCCTGCGGGAGCACCGGAGTAATGATTCGCGCCTAATGGGGACGGCCGATTCCTGCAGGAGATTGGGACATGACATCTACAGGTAGTGGAGAGGGTTTCCCAATAATATCCTGGCCAGCAGAAGTAGCAGAGGCCAGGCACTATAGTGGACTTCAAGAGAATGATACCTTGGGAGTTTAAGGGTACCGAGGGAGTACTCTACACAGACGACTGGTTGGAGGATATAGAGAGAAACTTGCGTTTGATCAAGGCGGCCGACAGCCAGCTGTTCGATATCCCACTCACTTTGTATCGCACGGAGCTGAGGCTTAGCGCTCGAGGACTTACTTGGGAGGCTTTCAAGGAGATTTTCAAGAAGAAGTTTTTCCTCGACGTGGCCCTGGGAGCTTTGGAGAGTCAGTTTTATGACTTAGTCCAGGGGAACATGTCGGTTGATGTGTACGCCGCAAAGTTCTATCTTTTGAGCCATTTTGTACCTTTTATTATTCAGGACCCAGGATATCGAGCCCGAAAGTTTAGGAAGGGGCTGATGAGAGAGATCAAGTCACACACTTCTGGTCATCGCACCGCTACCTTCGAGGGTATTCTGTTGGATGACCAGTTTATTGAGGATGATTTGGATCTCAGGCCCAAGAGGGGTCGTGACATTTTTGGAGACACGAGTGGAAGCACGGGACCGGGCAAGCATTCCCACTTTCAGCAACATCAGAGGTCGTATCATCACCAGGCATCAGCTCATGGACATGTTCAGCAGCAGTCGCAGAGGCAGACCCAGCACGCTGTCAAGTGTGTGTTTACTGTGGGAATATAGGACATACGGGGGATATATGCATAAAGAGGCTGGGTACCTATTTGTATTGCAGATCATCAACACACTAGTTGAGGAATTGCCCATAGATTCAGACTCATTCATGTCAGGATGGAGCAACCGCTCATAGGGGACCTGCTAGAATACCTACCGCACCGGAAGGCCAGTAGAGGGGACCTCCACTTCCTTTACAACAGTAGATATTCGTCCAGCAGCAGTAACAGTAGAGAGGTGTACCCCAGGGGTGCATTTGCCATGACGGTCGAGTAGGCCGAGCCAGTGGGAGACATGATTTAAGGTTCAATCCTTCTTGATTCCATTCCAACATTTGGTTTATTTGATTTCAGTGCTTCCTATAGTTTTATATCTGTATCTTTTACTCTTAAGCGTCATTTAGATGCTGAACACTTGGATAGGACTTGCAAGATCACGACTAGGGGTGGCATTATCCTAGTTAGTAATTTTTGCAAGGATCAGAGAGTTATATTGGGAGGCCGGGAGTTGAGTGCGTGCTTACTCGTAATGCCACTTTTGAGCTACAATATTGTACTCGAGATGGATTGGTTGAGTAGGCATCATACTAGTATAGATTATCGTGGAGGCAGAGGTCTGTTTCGACTGTCAGGAAATCCAGAGTTCGGGATTGCCAGAGGAGCATCAGAGCAGAGCAAGGGTATCATTTATGGAGCCATGGTGGAAGAGAAGGAGCTGCTATATCCTTTGATAGCTGAGTTCTAGGATATCTTTCTAAAGGAGTTGTCGGGATTACCGCCAGACAGGGATATTGAGTTCTTTATAGATTTGGTGTCAAGTACAGAGCCAATATCATAGCACGTCTATTGGGTCAACAACAACGAACTAACATAGTTGAAGAAGCAGGTTGATGAGTTGCAGGATAAGGGTTCATCAGATCCAGTTTATCATCGTGGGATGCTCCGGTATTGTTTGTACCAAAGAAGGATGGATCGGTACGCATGTGTATCGACTATAGGCTCTGAACAACCTCGATATCAAGAACAAATATCCGCTGCCAAGGATATATGATATCTTCAATCAGTTGAGCGGAGCGAAGATATTCTCGAAGATAGACTTGAGGTCAGGCTACCACCAGGTAAAAGTAAAGAAGAAAGATATTCTGAAGACAACTTTTCAGACTTGGTATGGCCAGTTTAAGTTCATGATGATGCCGTTTGGGTTGACCAATGCCCAACAGTATTCATGAACCTAATGAATAAGATATTCCACCTATACCTTGACAAATTCGTGGTGGTGTCCATTGATGACATTTTTGTGTATTCGAAGACACCAGAGGAGCATGAGGAGCACATGAGGATAGTTTTGGAGTCTCTCAGGAAGGAGGAACTTTATGGACACCACCTTTAACAGGATTCCTTGGACATATGGTGATAGGTAACAGGATCTCAGTTAACCCAAAGAAGATTATGACAGTGGAGTCGTAGGCTACTCCAAGTTCAGTGGAAGAGATCCGAAGTTTTCTGGGGCTGACAAGTTATTACATGAGATTTGTACAGGACTTCTCCAGGATTGCAGAGCCAATGACTAGGCTGACCAGGAAGAATATAGAGTTTGTCAGGACAGAGGATTGTCAGGCCACTTTTGATAAGCTGAAGAAGAGATTGACGATAGCTCCAATATTGACGTTGCCATTAGGGACATGTGGATTCACTATCTATTGTGATGCTTCAAGGAAGGGTTTGGGTTGCATTCTTCAGCAGCACGGGAAGGTGATTGCCTATGATTCCAGGCAATTATGTCCTCATGAGAAGAACTACCCTAGCCACAATTTGGAGTTAGCAGGGGTCATATTTGCTCTAAAACTGTGGAAACACTATCTGTACGGAGAGCGTGTGGAGATCTTCACAGGCCACAAGAGCTTGAACAATATGTTTACAAAAGAAAGAGTTGAACATGAGGCAAAGGCGGTGGTTGGAGCTGATAAAGAACTTTAATATTTTATTATAGTATCACCTAGGGAAGGCCAATATATTCGCCGACGCCTTAAGCAGGTATCTGATGGCTATGTACTTAACGACGGACAGACACTTGTTGGCAGATCTTAATAGCTTGGGAATTGAGGTGCTATTTTATGGTATCAAGATACAAATATGGGGATTGCAGATATAGTCTCAGCTGATGGATAGAATCAGGGCTATACAGTATGATGATGAGGCTCTGAGAAGTATCAGTGCACCAGTTCAGATGGATTTATCAGAGGACTTCACTATTGCTGATGATGGATCGTTGCGGCATGGTACTAGGATATGTGTGTCGGGTGGGGAGTTGTGCGAGGAGGTCTTGTAGGAGAAATATTGCTCTCAGTACTCGATGCATCCATGTGCCAACAATATGTATCAAGACCTAAGGGAGCACGTATGGTGGTATGGTATGAATCAGGAGGTGGCGCACTTCGTATCCAAGTGTTTAGTGGGCCAGCAGGTAAAGACGGCTAGGTAGAGGCCAAATGGATTGCGTCAGCCTTTACCCATTCTAGAATGAAAGTGGGAGCATGTGACCATAGATTTTATTTTGGGGCTTCCGCATTTTCCAGGAGGGAAGGACGCGATTTGGGTCATCGTAGACAGGTTAACCAAATTGGTCCACTTTTAACCATTTAAAGTGGGTACGTCTACGGAGAAGCTAGCAGAGATGTATATGCGCCAGATTATCAGATTGCATGGAGTTCCTTTGAGCATCATCTCAGATCAAGATAGTTGTTTCACTTTCCATTTCTGGAGGAGTTTGCAGGCTAGTTTGGGCACCCAGCTCAAGTTTAGTACTACATATTACCCAGATAGACGGGCAGTCGGAGAGGACCATTTAGACTCTCGAGGATATACTTCGTACTTGTCTTTTGGATATCGGAGGTTCTTGGGAGGATTATCTCCACCTGGTAGAGTTTTCTTACAACAACTATTACCAGGACATCATTGAGATGTCACCATTTGAGGCTTTATATGGACAGAGATATTGCACACCTTTGTCTTGGGATGATATTGGTGAGAGAGCCAAGTTGGGACCAGAGATGGTCATGGATGTAGTTGATAAGGTAAAGCTCATTAGAGATAGACTTCGGGTGGCTCATGAGAGACATCGGCATTGGATCGACAGCTGTAGTGCCTTAAATCCAGATCCGATCGGGATACGCACTATATAATTGGGCTTGTGGCTAGTCTGTTTGAGTCGTAGCTTGGTGTTTAGAATCTTCGGTATCCTCTTACCACGGATAAAATACAATAATCTTTTCCAACTCATGGATAGGCCTCTATTGAAACGAGTCCAATAGTTTTTGTATTTTGTTGCTTGGTTTTCTTGATGTCACTTTGGGATTTTATTTTGGTGTTGCTTTCGATTTGCTTAGTTTTTGCTGTTGGCTTTCTCGATTAGAGCTTTGGTTCTTAAAGATTTTGGGAGAAAGAATAGGCAAAATGATTCTAACTCGGTGCTCGTGCTATTGCATGTTCGCGTAACTGACGCTTGATCGTCGCTAGGCGAGACTCCTTCTTTCAGCACTTTTCTTAAACGGTGGGTGGTTCAGACCCTTTTTTTCTACTTTTTTATGTCCACATCCCTAATGTTTCAAACGTTCAATCGATGATGCCCGACTGAACACCTAGGAAATCCTTAGCCATAATACAAGCCAGCCACTAAGAAAGGAACGTAAAAATTGTAGACTAACTTGTATATGAATGTACACAATCTAAGCACGAGCTTCATAATAAAGCGGGCAGTTGTGGTTCAAAACCAAGGAACTATTTGATGGAATACGATATCTAAAATATTGGTTATGGCCTGGTGCCTTGGAGAGTTTAGACCCATAGGACACAAAAATTGGAACACGACTTTGAAAATATATGAACTATTGCATAAGTATATATATTGCTGCTTTACTTCTTCTATTTTATCTAATGTATTGTATGATAGTTGAACTGTTCACACATTTGCATGGTTTGGGATAACTTGTGCACAAGGTTTGGCATTTCCTCAAAATGGTATTCCTAGGCACTGGAACCGTATTGACCCGGAGGAAAATATTTGATCGTGCTAGTCGTGATATATTACGGAACCTTCAGCAGGGCTTGCTACCCGGGCTGACAGGGTACGCCACAATGCCTTTGATAAGTCCCTATGGTATCGATCACACCAATGACCGCATATAGATATAACACATGCTAATAAATTATTTTATGCATATGGTAAGTATACTTGTGTTTTTGTGCAGGAAAGGCACGCATCGGTTGAGTAAGTGACTAATGTGCTATATGGATTTTACGTTATTATTCCTCTAAAAATATACATCTGATATGAACTAAATTTACTTAGTTCTTAATAGCAAGATCATTTTAATGCATGCTCGCCCCTAATAAGCAAGTTTTGATTTAGGCGAGTGGGTTTATCCCGCTCACCAGTATAAGCTGAGTACTGACCCACATTTGTGGGCAAATATTTCAGGCATTCAGGGTGCAATGCTAGTGGATAGACGATAAGGCGTTAGAAGCTCTTCTATTTTGAAGTATAGTTGAAGCCAGTTCATTTTGGAGGCATAGATTTTTAATCTATACAAGGGCGTAATCTATGGATGACAAAACTTATCTGATGGAGTGCGCCCTACCTTTTGAGCTTTCTTTTATAATGCAAATCAATATAGCCGAGAGGCACATCAAATGTAACTCTATGTAAATTACTCTGAATTATCAATAAAAAGTATATTTTTTCCTATACTTTGTGTTCAACTATCTGTGAATATATTTTCTAACTTGTGTTTCAAATGGATTCTTATCACTGCATGTTCTTGCCTTGTGTAAGCACAACTCCAGGCTCGCATGACATCACGCCCAATAGAAGACGATCGGTTCCGCAAAGGATCCAAGCAAGGACGATCGACCCTTGCAGGATCGGGGCATGACATATTGGTATCAGAGCCAGGTTTCGATCCTGGGACCTTTGGGTTATGGGCCTACCATATTTTCGCTGTGCTACTCTGATGTTCAGAGGGATGATCAATTCCCAACAAAGATGTGTGGGCTGATCTCTACGGAAAAGACGTCCAACTTTGTGGAAGGCAAAAATAGGACCCTAGAGATGAAAGAAAGATTATGCGTTCCTAGCGATCCAGAACTTCAAAAGAAAATCATGACAGAGGCACACTACATAAAGTATTCCTTACATACGGGGAGTACCAAGATGTACAAGGACTTGCGCATAACCTTCTGGTAGCACAGTATAAAGTGGGATATGGCGACTTTTGGGTCACAGTGTATGGCCTGTCAACAGGTAAAAGCTGAACATCAGAGGCCTGGCGGGGAGCTGCAGAACCTCACTATTCTCAAGTGAAAATGGAACAACATCGCCATAAACTTTATCGTGGGCTTTCCAAAGACCCTGTGGGGGCATGATGCAATTTGGTTCATTGTTGATCGTTTGAACAAATCTGCCCACTTCCTCCCTATAAAAGTTACATGGAGCATCGATCAGTTAGCACATATTTACATTAACGAGATTGTCCAACTATATGGAGTACCTGCCTCAATCATCTCGGACCACAATATACGTTACTTATCTCATTTTTGGACTAGCCTGCAGACTACTTTGGATACCAAGCTAAAGTTCAGTACCGCATATCACCCCCAGGCTGACGGCCAGACGAAAATAATGAATCAGATACTTGAAAATATATTGCGACTACGTGCAATCGATCTAAAGACTAGTTGGGACATACACCTTCGCGTATAATAATAGTTACCAATCGAGCATCCAGATGGTACTGTACAAAGCGCTCTATGGGCGAAAGTGTCGATCTCTAATCTGCTAGGACAAAGTCGGTGAGCGACAGGTACTCGGGCCAGAGCTGGTGGAGCTGGCCGTTGAGAAATTTTGCTTGATTTGGAAAAGACTCTGCATTCCGCAGAGCCGACATAAGAGTTTTGTCGATGCTCATCGAAGACCCTTGGAGTTTATGGTCGGGGATCTCGGGGATCACGTCTTTTTGAAGGTGACACCAATGCGAGGAGTGATGTGCTTCGGCATTAAAGGCAAATTGAGTACCAGATTTGTTGTCCCTTTTGAGATACTTGAGCGAGTGGCAACTGTGGCCTATCAGATTGCACTACCTCCTGTCCTGGCTAAAGTACATGATGTCTTCCATGTCTCTCAACTTTATAAAGTATGTACATGATCTAAATTATGAGGTTATCTTCGATCAGTTGGAATTACGCACAAACTTATTGTACTCAGAGGAGCCTGTGCAGATCTTGGATCCCAAGTAGAAGGTGTTGCGGAACCGTATAATGTCCTTGGTTTACGTGTTGTAGAAGAACCATTCAATGGAAGAATCAATGTGGGAGATGTTGTCGGAGATGAAGGAGAAGTACCGTTCATTGTTTGTTCAGTCGGAGGTAAGACCTTGTTCTTATGTTTTGGGACATAACTTTTTCTTAGTGGTATATTATGTAGTGCCTCAAATCCTGATCCGACCGAGACGTGCACTATATAATTGGGCTAGTGGCTAGTCTATCTGAGTCATAGCTTGGTGGTTAGAATCTTCGGCATTCTCTTGCCACGGACAAAATACGATAATCATTTCCAACTCATGGATATGCCTCTATTGAAACGAGTCTAATATTTTTTGTGTTTTGTTACTTGGTTTTCTTGATGTCACTTTGGGACTTTTATTTTGGTGTTGCTTTAGATTTGCTTGATTTTTGCTGTTGGCTTTTTCGCTTGGAGCTTTGCTTCTTAGAAATTTTGGGAGGAATGATAGGCAAAATGATTCTAACTCGGTGATCGTGCTATTGCAGGTCCGTATAACTGACGCTTGATCATTGCTAGGCGGGACTCCTTCTTTCAGTACTTTCCTTAATCGATGGGTGGTTCGGACTGTTCTTTCCTACTTATTCACGTCCACATCCCTAATATTTCAAAGTTTAATCGATGATGCCTGGCTGAACACCTAAAAAATCTTTAGCCATAATGTATGCCAGCCACTACGAAAGGAACATAAAAATTGTAGACTAACTTGTATATGAATGTACACAATCTAAACATGAGCTTCACAATAAAGCGGGCCGTTGTGGTTCAAAATCAAGGAACTACTTGATAGAATGCAGCATTTGAAATATTGGTTGTGGCCTGGTACCTCGGAGAGTTTGGACCCACGAGACATCAAAATTGGAACACGGCTTTTAGAAAAGATGAACTGTTGCATAAGTATATATATTACTATTTTACTTCTTCTGTTTTATCTCATGCATTCTATGATAGTTGAACTGTTCACGCATTTGCATGGTCTGGGACAACTTGTGCACAAGGTTTGGCATTTCCTCGAAATAGTATTCTGGGGCACTGGAACCGTATCGACCCGTAGGGGGAAATATTTGATCTTGTTAGTCGCGATGCATTACGAGACCTTCAGCAGAGCTTGTTACCCGGGCTGACAGGGTGCGTTGCAACGCCATGGATAAGTCCCCATTGTGTCGATAACACCAACGACCGCATATAGATAGAACACATGCTAATCTATTATCTTGTGCAAATGGTAAGTATACTTGTGTTTCTGTGCAGGAAAGACGTGCATCGGTTGAGTAAGCGACCAATGTACTATATGGATTTTATGTTATTATTCCTCTAAAAATATGCATCTGATATAAACTAAATTCACTTAGTTCTTAATAGCAAGATCATTTTAATGCATGCTCGCCCCTAATAAGCAAGTATTGATTTAGGCGAGTGGGTTCGTCCCTTTCACTAGTATAAGTTGAGTACTGACCAATGTTTGTGGGCAAACATTTTATGCACTCAGGGTATGCAACGCTAGTGGATAGACGAGAAGACGTTAGAAGCTCTTCTATTTTGAAGAATAGTTGAAGCTAGTTCATTTTGGAGGCGTGGATTTTCAATCTATATAAGGGCGTAGTTTATGGACGATAAGGCTTATCTGATGGAGCACGCCCAACCATTTGAGCTTTCTTTTATCATAGAAATCAATGTAGCTGAGAGGCACATCAAATATAACTCTATGTAAATTATTCTGAATTATCAATGAAAATCATATTTTCTTCCTATACTTTGTGTTCAATTATCTGTGAATGTGTTTTCTAACTTGTGTTTCAAATAAATTTCTATCACTGCATATTCTTGCCTTGTGCGAGTGCAACTCCAGGCTCGCATGGCATCACATCCAAGCGAGGACGATCGGTTCTGTAAAGGATCCAAGCGAGAATAATTGACCCTTGCGTGATCGAGGCATGACAACAACTACCGGAGACCTTTGAAGTTTGAGGTATAAGTTTTGTTTTTGATTGCTTTGTTTTAGATTGCGTGTTAAGGCTGTATTTTATTCTAGGTTGGCGATCTAGTTTTCTTGCAGATTTCTTCAACACGGGTCACCATTCATTTTGGTAGAGGCGGGAAGCTTAGTCTGCGGTACATCGGACCCTTCGGTATTCTTGTGAGGGTCGGTGTAGTGGCCTACAGACTAGACTTGCCGCCTTTACTAGAGGGAGTACATAACGTATTCCATATGTCGCAGCTAAGAAGGTACATGGTGTCACGCCCCGGTCCCGCAGGGCCGTTCGTCCTCGCTTTGGACCCTACGGAATCGATCGTCCTCGCACGGGCGTGATGCCGTGCAAGCCTAAAGTGCGCTTGCACAAGGCCAAAGCTTTGAAACAAGGGCAAGTAAGCTATTCAATATCTGAAGCAGCGGCACATAACATTACAGAAAAGTGAAGAACACAATGGCATATGAAAATAGGCTCTTTTATTGAAATTCACAAATGATACAAGCGGCACATGGCCGAGGTTACAATTCGCTCAAGCACTCTTCTCTCGATTACAATAATACCGTTCCATACATTATGTCCCTTTATACAAAGCAACTCAAAGCAGGCACAACTCGATGCGGCTCCAGGCATCGACTCCAGATTTCCGGTTCCTTGGGATGAGGCACGGCTATCGCTTCCTCGGACGAATGGGCACCTGAAAACAAGCAGACTGTTGGTGGGTCAGCACTTTATGCAAGTACTGGTGAGATAAAACAACTGAACAGAAGCTACACCTCCTGAAACCCACACTAAGTAATCATGTGGCAAAATATTGCATTACTAGTGATCTTGCTAGTTTTACCTAAGTTTATTTCATGCAGTTCAGAACTATAGTCAGATTACATCTTTGAAAACATAACTTGAAAATAGTTTGCATATCGAAACTATAAGCATACGAATCGGGACAGTGCTCTATCGTGTAGTGCGCAGCATGTATTGTGCAACACAAGTCTAACTCTTAGGGGCAAAGCTTAACTAGCATACGGATTATATCGAATCGAGGCAACGTATCAAGTGGACTATCATTTAATCAAGCACACAAATAGAACTATCAATCAGAGGTCGGTCCCCGAGAAACTCAGGATCGGTAGCGGTAATCCAGCTAACCAATGACTCACATTCTGATCCTATTAGCAGCTGTGACTCATGGCTGCACATTACTGCCGAAGAAGCCGTAACCAAGGTTCAGCTCTGCACTAATAGTCATTGTCCGACCGATGCGAATGCATGCAACACTATCAAATAAATTCTACGATGCAGACAAAATGAACATGCGTGCTCATGCATAAACTCATATTTCTTACCCCATAGCCGAACGGTTATCCCTGCAGCAGACACACAAGTTAGTCACAATATGCACCTTATGAACAAACTTATGAATCCATCTTCTTCTGGTGTTACAATGATAGGTATGCAAGAAGGTAAACCTAGCATGCGCCCTATCTATATGATGGTCCTGAGAAACTCATTGATGGACAACAACACCCCCTAGATCCCGAAGGACCGGAACATCAGGGTGCTCTAACAATCCCTTCCGGACCGACCGATTCCCAGTGCCCCAGGAATCGACCGAGAGACTATTACCTTGTGCACAAGTTGTCCGAGACCAATGCAAGACAAGCAACATTCACATTCACATTCACAAGCACATAACAATCTAATAGCCACACCCCCCTGGAACCCGAAGGCACGGAACATCAGGGCGGACTATTAGACTATACTCTTCTTCTTATTCAAGCAAACACATCTTTTCACATATCTAATAGCACACCCCCTGGAACCCGAAGGCACGGAACATCAGGGTGCACTATTAGTCTATGCATATACGAATCAAAGGCAGTAGTTCGATATAGCAAAATAGACAAGCGAAACATACTTTTTGACAAGCACGATTGATTCTTATTTAACATGCAAAAACTATCTCTTTCTTTCTTAGCATATTCAGGGAACATATTTCAGGCATTTCGTTTACTTATCTTCTTAGCATGGCAAGAGTTCGTTTAAGCTGTGTCGGTGTAACTAAGCATGTAACATTTCTATCTTTCTCTTAGCATAGCAGTAGTTCGTTCTCATTTCTGACAAGCATTTATATTCTCTTAGTTAGGCAGCGTATTCGTTTCAATGACAAGCTATGTGAGTTCTCTTATTAGCATGCTGAGTCGATTCTATCATTCTCTTATGAAAACATTCTTTTTAAGCAAACAAGCATTCAAAAACTCAGATTAATTTTTAAGTTGCGCCAGAATCAGAGAATGCAGTTCTGTCCACTCACCTTGATTAATCGGTCGAGAACTCTCCGAAAAGACTTTCGTTCGAGCAAGCAAGTCGATCCCACTTGTACATAGCACCGACGCGGAGCGGGACACTACATATGGCAGATCCTAGTCATGTACTAGATCACTCGGAGATCGAGGTTGGTCCGACTTTCAGCTATCCAGAGCAGCCAGTGGAGATTCTCGATCGCAGGGAGAAGGTACTGCAGAACTAGACCATTCCTTTAGTTCGTGTCGCATGGAGACATCACTCTCCGGGTGATTCAACCTGGGAGAGAGAGGATGAAATGCGCGAACAATACCCTTATCTCTTCGAGCCTTAAGGTATTGTTCTTGTTTTGTCGTGTTCTTATGTTATTTAATTTCGAGGACGAAATTGTTTTAAGGGGGGTAGACTTGTCACTACCACATTTCTAGAATAAGAGTATTTTTTTATTTTGTATTATTATAAATAATATGGTTATTTTTATTTATATAAATGTGCATGTTATATATATATATATATATATATATATATATATATATATATATATATATATATATATATATATACGGGTAAACAGGATACGAGTCATAGGTTCATATTCCTATATGAGCCATGAACATGTGGACCAATAGGAATGGATTTCTACATCCCATGTGCATTAGTATACTTCATTCCTATTAATCCACATGTGCATTGGCTCATGTAAGAATATGAGCCTATAGGTCATATCCCATTATATATATATATATATATATATATATATATATATATATATATATATATATATAGTATGGCTAATATTATTATTGGTTAGTAGATTGGACTATTTATTTGACAAGACCCTAGTGGACCTAACCAACTTGACATGACAACTTAACCAATTAGTTAGACTAGTCAATTTAGACCCAATTAGTTAACCATTCTCATTAATTGGAGATTTAAATTAACCTTCATTAGGAAGAGAATCTTCTAACAAATTAAATAACTCTTCATGACAACCATAGGGGCCTATTGGACATTTTATATTAGCCAAATCCTAGGATTTGATGGCCGACCCTATTTAGCAAGGGGGAGCCTCCCCCCACTTTATTTATTAACTCCTAAAACCCTAATTCGGTATTTATCCCAAATCAACCCATTCCTCCTTCAAACTTTTACCAAATTTCTTCCAATCTCTTTTATATTCACCATCAAGAAGCACTAGGAGCTTGAATTGCAAGGAGCACTGAAGAAAAATGAGTTTGGCTAGAAGCTTGTGTCCAAATCGTCTCCTATTAAATTTTTATTGGGAATCCATCTTCCAATAGGTAAAATTTATATTTCCCTTGTCATTTTTATTCTAAATAGTGTAATAGACCTATAAGGACCCTCATTTGGCTAAGGGCTACCCATAGAAAGAAGAACTAGGTTCATAGGATGCCTATTGTGAAAGTTGCATTGACTTTTGTGGTCAAATTGGGATAAATTTGAATTTGGACCACTAGGTGTTGTAGGAATGTCCCATAGATAATTTTAGAGTATGATGCATGATTTGAGAGGGTATACATGTCCACAAATGGATACAAAAAGTTCGTATCATGACACACCATGATACGGGGGTGAGATTTGGATATTTTAATGTAATTTGGGTTCTAGCATGTCAATTTCTCCATTTTGCATTAGAATAGATCTTTGTTATAGCATACATATTGTATTTGGTATTTTAGATGTGTACTAGGTGTTAGGAGTGGTGGTATCTAGGTTGAGAGTGTGTATCACAAGCGTATCATGAATGCTTGTGTGATACTTGATGTGTGCACACCAAGTGTTTATTATTTGGTATGATATGTGTGTGTTATTTGAGAGTTATAATTATTTATATATATATATATATACTTAGTGCTATAGTTATATATATATATATATATATACAGGTATGTTACCAAATATTAGTTTTAATTTGTCTAGGTAGCAGTTGAGGTTGAACCTATATATAGCATGGGAGGATGAGGGGGCCAGTGTAACAACAGAGTTGGTGCTCAGACATTGTGCACGGGCATCATGTAGTCTGCAGTATGCTTTTGTAATAGCAGTACTAGAGGGTGGGGAACTGAATTATATTGGAAGTTAGATGGCAACAGTGCAATTGGGCAAGGAGGGAATTCATGAGTGTATCATATAGGCAGTAAGGTGTAGGGTTTTGGTGAGATAAGTGTATCAGATTTTAAAGTATCAAAGGTTCCCATGTATAGTTCAGTTGGTGTGAGTATTGATGTAAAGTGGATGATAGGGTGTGGTATGGATACTCCTTGTGTGTAATAATAGCTGTGGCCATATGTTTAGGTGTCTGAGCAAAGTGTGCAGATTATTGTTCTCATAGTGGTATTAAGTATAAGTAAGTTTGAGAGTAACTTGAGAGTGAGTTTTTATGCACTGTGTTGTGTCAATAATGTGTAGGTGTAGTCTTATGTATGGTATCAGATTAGGAGTGCACCAGGATTTGTGGGGAGGACTGGTTAGTATGTTGTGGATGTTTGTGGCATGTGTGAGAGTCGTGTGGAATACCAAATTGGTTCGGGTATTAGTTGGATTTGTTATGTTGGGAGATAGGTATTATTGTGTGTTTACACCTGTGAAGGGGAGACTGGATTATAGCAGTGAGGAGACATTACAAGAAAAATGGCCTTTTTTGACAGTCGATTTATTGACGTATGCTCAAAACCATTAACGAAAGCAGTAATCTTGACGGTTTTAGAAATACGTCAAAAAAATACCTATTTTTTTGTTAAGTATCAAAATTTGACCATATTCCTTGACGGTTTTAAATGAAGCATCAAGAAAATCTGTTGCGCTACTTGACGGTTTTTTGATAACTGTCAAGTAATACCATGTGCAAAAAAATTGTCGCACATATTTCACTGCCATTTTAGTAATTTTTTCAAAAAAAAATTCCTTGACGGTTTCAACATAATTTGGGGATCGAGGTCTTCTTATATTTCACATCCTCAGACCTCATTTCCCCCTCGACACCACAAACCTCCCCATTCCCACGTCCACCTACCCTCCCTCTATTGCTGACCCCCCACAGACCTCTCTCCATCGACACCGACGTCATCGTCTTCTTCTCCGCCCTCTGGTCGACACCGAGGGAAGCTTCGGTCGGCGCTAAACAATTTCGGGCGGGTTCTGGTGTCATCGTTCTCCCACAACAAAGTCGTCGAGCGGTAAGGAAGGGCTCTGCTGAGGTCTGGTCGGCTGTGGATCACTGGAGTCGGAGGACCACAGAGGAGCTTCGACATTGACTGTGATGACGACCACTCCCTCTCCATCGCCAGCCTCCTCGAGAAGTACCCCAACCGCCTCGACATCGTCCAGCTCGACGACTCGACCGGCAAGATCCGCTCCGACCCCTCCCTCTCCTTCGAGCACCCCTTTCCCCCACCAAGACAATGTTTGTCCCCGACTGCGACTGCCTCTTCCCCGACCTCCTCGCCACCTCCGCTTACTTTACTAGTTGTATGATTCTATAATTCTCTTTCAAATAATTTGTTTTTAATTGTTTGAGCTTGTTTTTGTGGCAATTATGATCGGGTGGGTGTTTTATTTATTTATCTGATAATCAATTAAAAAATTTATACCTCTGTAGGTGCTAAAGTAACAAATTTATTGGGAAGGAGTCTCTTAGGTAGCAACTATCCTCTAGTCTGTCTTCCTATATTCACTATCCAATTATGTCATTGGAACCAAATAAAGATCACTTGAAACCAAATTAATCCTTCCATTGGCTCACTTTTGAAAGATAACTAATTATATCTAGAGTAATATAGTCTGTAAAGTCTAGTTCAAATATTGTCTTAGAGGGACTCTAGTGGTGTAAATTTGACTTTAGTAAGCTTGTTGGCATTTTGGAACCCTGTATACAAATAGAAGTACTAGATACCATATAGAGTACCTGCTAGAAATCCATGAAGTAGCAATGGTGGATACCATAAAGAAAATAGAATCCTAAAAAGCAATAAAAGATGGGATACGAACCTAGTATATCCTTTTAAAATGGAATCTTAAAAACTAATAGAAGACTAATGCCTATAATGATATCAGGTGTTCTTGACTCAACAAAAGTCATAGAAACTTCTGTAATCATAAAAACTTCCTTATTTATTTCAGTTGAAATATTTAGGCCGTTAGTAAACAAACCCCTTAATTATTATGTTAGAAGCCATCATTCACCAAAAATAAATGAATTTTTAGAACCATGATGGCTCGGGCTTTAACATTTGTCATAAGGTTCCAGCATATCTTATATGTGTAATATATTAACCATTGTATTAACCATTTGAGTTGATATTTTTTTATCAGTATTACCATGTTATAACATCATGCCAATATGTGTATATTATGCATTGTAGTTAGTTGTTCTACTCGAAATAAGTCAAAATTGGATCTAATGAATCCATTTTATACATATTTAAATTGTAATTCAATTTTAGCCGTAAACTTCATATAAATTAGTGATTACAAGCAATTCATATTATTTTTGCACTCTTTTTTGTTATTTTATATGATGAACAATTTTACTTATAAATAATTTGAAGGTTGCTCAATTGTCTGATTGTCATGTCGATGCATATTCTTCTGCATTAGCTGTAATCTTGGACATAATAATATGTGTACCTATTTCTGGTTCATGTTTGTGTAGAGTGCATTGAGTATCTACCTGCAAGCCCCATTTGTTTTTGATACTATCCATTCAGAAGCTGAGAGGGGGATACCTGATATTTTATTTTTGATAAGGTAATCACCTTACTACTCTTATGATTTTATGCTTTTAAATTATATTGTAGAAGAAATTTTTTGTTTTAAGAAAGCCTTAAGTCATTAATATTTCAGGTAATGGATGCACCAGATGGGGGTTTATAATATGAAGTCAACCCCAAAGATGAGAACTTGGTTTTAGCTTGGTATTTTAGCTTGGATAGTGGATGCACTGGATGGGGTTTATAATATGAAGTCATTAATATTTCAGGTAGTGGATGCACTGGATGGTTTTTTTTGTAGGACGATTTTTTTTATTAGATTGGGCATATAAATATTGGCCATTTATGTCTTGAAAGTGGTTGTCAAATCTTTAAAGTGGAAACGATAATAAACCACTGTCGTGTGAGTTGTGAGGATGGCTCAAGTAAGCATTTTGTGCTCCCTAGTATAGGAATACTCTAACCATATAACATCTTGTGCTTTATTTCATTGCAGGAACTGGAGGAGGGAATAAAGAAGGTAGCATTGAAAGTCAAAAATCATGAGGATAACCTGGGATTTCTTAAGAGCCGAATCAAAAGTGTTGATTGGTGCATTCATGATACGCATGGTTAGCTACTTATTGCTCTTGTCTATCTGCTTATATGATTTTTCTTATATCAAGGCATGAATTGCATAACTCTAGAAATTCCAGGTAACTGGCAATAGATGCATGTTTATGATGGGTTTCTTTATTTGGAAAATTAATATGTGTTTTGTTCTTTTGTTTAATCATCATATAGAATATATTATGTGGCAGGAACTTTAATTGCTACATCTTATATGTAGCTCTGGTTAAAGGTTGGTTCTTACCTATCCAAGTTTTGGCCTTTGCGAAGAAATTATTATTGTTGTCGATTATAGTAAGTTTTCTAGTAGCAGCCCTGTTTTATCCAACACTTTATCCATGGGGCTTTCTCAATTTGTACGGCACCACAACCAACCCCTTTATGGTAGAGAAATGGCAATGGTGATGAGGATGTATGTGTTTGCACATTTATAGTTCTTTTTCTCTACAAAATCCCATTGCTTCAACCATGACTATATGATTATAAAGTTCTATCTTCTTCTTCTTCTTCTTCTTCTTCTTCTTCTTCTTTTTCCTGGATCGCAGTTAAGTTTATGAATATTCTTTTAGGATGTATGTTGATAGTTCTGGTCTATCGAGGAACCACAAAAATATTGCTCTCATAACGTGTCTCTAAAGAAACAAAACCCTTTCTCTCTAAAGTAAAAAAAAAAACCCTCTCCCTTTCCTCCACCACCGTATTCTTGGCGAACCCCATTCCCTACAAATTCTATCTCTCCTCCTATCCCCTCTCAATTTCTCCTTCTCCTCTTTCCCTAAATTTTTCCATCGCCACCGTTCTCCAGATCGTCCCCTACCGTCAAAATCTAGGGTTAGAGTTTTGTAAGGGGTCCTGCTGCAATGGCGATGGCTGTGAGTATGCACATGGGGTGTTCGAGAGCTGGCTTCATCCGGCCCTCAAAATCTAGGGTTGGGGTTTTTGTTTAGGGAAAAATGGAGAGGGGATAAGGGAAGCTGATCCTAATACTCCAATCCTACAACCCCATCTCTCTTCTTCTCCGACCTCCAGCCGCGGATCGGCTTCGGCGCCATCGACTACCTCCTGAAGGTGGCGACCTATCGATGTATTAGAAAGTCTTTTATTTATTGCATAATAGTTTTGGCATATGGATTATGATTATGAGGTTTGTCTTCAAACCATTATCTTTGGTTGTTCTATTGTACTTTTGGCAAGGAACAACCGAGTCATTTCAACTTATAAAAAATACTTTATTACCTGATCATAGACTTTCATTGGAGAATTCTAAACACCAATCTATAATCGAAAGTGGTCATGCAGAAGCATGATAATAAAGCTTAACTTTTAATCAAATTTCTCACAAAATTCGTTGACCAGGAGTCAGGATATGCAAATGGTCAAATGTCTCATTTAGATTCTTGAACACCTTTCTCTTCCTCTCTTGCCTATTTATACCTATTCTCCAGTAGTTGTACCAGTCACCAACTTGTAACAGCTTAGATGAGTTGGATTAGCGACTTGGCTAACATGGCAATGATGACATGGAGGTCCATTCACTGATATATAATGCTGATTTTATAGAGGCTAGTAGTATTTGATGGTTAAGGCCATAATAGTCTGTATCAGAGTATAGAATGTCTCAGTACAATTCTCTTATTAGTTCTGATATTGGCCTATTGGTTTTGATACTAGCCAATGCATTTGGTAAACTCTGCGTTAATAGCTCCAGTAACTTTGATGGCTGCAGTAACTCTGATGGATGATAGAGAATAGCTCTGATACTAGATGCTGCTACTGATAATGGATGTTGAACTACTATACTGGATACAGTACCATCTGGGAAAAATAAAAAATGTATATGTTATTAAAGTATGAGAATATTAAGCTATTTTTCTATATTTAGTATTAAAGCAACAAATTTTACTTTAGATTAAAGAAAATTATAAATCCATATTGCTCTACCCCTGGTAGGTATAGAAATTCAAACATTATCAAGATAGCTGATTCACCTGTGCAACTGAGTAGGCCTACGAAGACTACATGCCTGCATATGTTTCTCGATATAGAACATTGTGTTCAGTTGCTATAAACGGCAGAACTAATGAACAATTGTTTATGCCCAAGAAATTGACCACAATAAACACTGATCCAAACATGTTGAACATACCTTGTTGGTTATTTCTTGATCAAAAGAAATGTAAGAACTTTAGTAATCAAGCATGACATATCAGTTACATTAAGATTTAAATATGAAATACAAATCAACTTGGAAATTCGGCTACACTATTTGCAGACTTCTAGGTTTAGGGTGAGGAATTTGTTGCTTCCACATTGTGGACCACTGAATTGAAACACTAGAATTTTGCAAATATTATTTCTATGTTTTCATTGTCCATAATGTTATAAAAGTTTTTAAAATAGAGTTTTCTGAAAGGAAATCTAATTTATGGGACAGTTACTTGAAAGCTAATGATGATGACCTATTTGTTAATACTTATCTAGCAGCTTATCACTTGATTTTAGTCTTAAGATTCTTTTAGAAACCAATAGGCATGGTGTCTCTGTTCGTAGTAAGTCCATTTTTTCCTTTTGTGGGTGTTAGTCAATCTTTCTTCCTCGTAAACAAATTTATACTAGCATTATTCGCTTTTTTTGTGCTTTTGAATGTCAGAAGCTTTCTCATTTGACCATATCATTGTTAGAGGGTGGGGCTATTACCAGTTATCCTGCACTCAAATTGATAATATAAAATATGCATATATACTGTGCTTCATAGCTGAAACTAAGGAAATAAAGTCTACATACAGACAATAGATTTCTATAATTCTTGAAGGAAACCAGAATGAAGAACTAATTGTTAAGTTCCCAACCTAGAAGTAGTATGTTGAATGTAACTTGTTTCTAGAATAGACATGTTGTTCTCTAGTTTAGAAATTAAAATTGTAAAATCTTAGCATGTGGATTGTGGAAAAGAGCCTTTGTTTTTACTATAAATCATAATGTAATCATGTGGTTCTTTTTCACAGCAATAACTAGTAAAATTGAATCTACTATTTGCTTATGGTAATTTTTTTTAATTCAAGTGCTAAGTAAAATGTCATATTTTTGCATGTCATGTGGCCACAACCATGTGTTTGTTTTCCCAAGGTACGCTAATTTTCCACTTTTATTATGAATATTCCAGGCATGTTACATCACTCATCAGGATAATGATCATGCCAACAGGTTAGATCTGCAAATCTAAGTATTATCATAATTTTCTTATAGGCTCAGAGAATCCAGCAGTAGTAAGGAAAGGATCTAAGAGCAGACAAAGTCTTCTTTCTTGCAGAGTTACGTGCACTACAAAGGAAAGAGGTTTATTTGGTTACTTAGAATTAACTGATACTCTAGCGCTTTTCGAACTATTAATTTTATCTTTCCAGTCTAGTGGAGACATTGTATAGTTTCATGAACAACTTTGCGTTTGCTATTGATAAAAATTGCTTGCAAAATCATTTGTTGCATTGGATAGGTGCATCATATCTATGGTTTATCATAATAAAAAGAAGGTTGTCCAAATTGAGAAAGGCTGATCATTAAATTCACAGATTTTATGATTTATAGTTTGTGTTGTCTTTTTTCCAGAGCCTCTTAGACACTTAGGCACTTTGAACAATTGATTTCTTAATGAATGTTTGTAACTTAAATTTCATGAAGGAACACGTCCTAGTTCAGATTCTTCAGAAATATTTTCATGCTACTTTTCCTTCTTTCAGGATTTCAGATTCTTGAGGAGTTGTACTGTAAGACGTGGCTTCATAGGTAAAAAAGGAATTGATTGAATGCATTCGACTATGCTTTTTCTCTTGTTTTTTGTTCCCTAACAAGCTCATTAACATAAAATGGTAAGTTGTGCTCTTGTTCTCTCAGGAACTATATCGAATATGAAGGTTGTTGTGATTTGTGATGGGATACACTTCGGGTTCAAATATTTTGTTATATAGTTAGGTAAGGCACCATGTATTTTGATTTACTTATATATGTATGTTTTGGATGTTTAAGATATTGTATAAAAATAATATATTTTGGTATATTTGGATATGTGGTTGGATGTTTGAGGTGTACAAATACGTACTTGATAATAAAAATTATGTGTATTACAGTTCTTTGATGTTTGCGATGTTCTGGATTATATTGATATGATATGTGTGTGTTTCGGTCATTGGCAAAGGAAATCATATAATATGTAATTATAAATAGAATTTTGGTTAAACAAAAATAAACTTCTCTTGACGGTTATAAAATGTTAACAAATATCTGAATTATGCTAAACATCATTTGTTTACGGTTTTTAAACATCAAGTAAGGTTTTTCTTGACGGTCATTAACCGTTATCTACGCCACAGTTAAGAAAAGTTTTCATTTACCTTGACAATTTTTGGTTAAGTATTCTTGACTGGTTAAAACCGTTAAGAAAGGCTTGTTACTTGAGGGTTTAAAACCGTCAAGAAAACAAAAACAGAAACCGTCAAGAAAAGTAAAAACTTTTCTTGACTGTGGTCTAGATGACAGATCCATAACCGTCAAGAAAACCCTTTCTTGACGAGAAAAAATTGTCAAGAAAAACCATTTTTCTTGTAGTGAGAACTAAAGGAACTGTGTTACAGGAAGCAAAGTCAGATTGGGACAGTACACTAGGGTTGCTTATCAGATTTGAGGGAGTTTGCACTTGTGTACAAGGGTAGGTAGCATGGTATCAGTGATACAGTTGAGTGTATGTATAGTGTAAATTCTATAGAGATATATAGTATAGTATAACTATAGAAGTGTTATATATATATTGGATTAGTCCAGGTTTGGGTTGTAGTATTTAGGTACTAGTGTTGGGTATTGAGATGTGCCAAATAGGTATTAGTTATAAAGGGTAGTGCCCAAGTACCATTGATTTAATATGGATCATTAGTTAAAGGTATCAGACATGTGATTAGGATACTTGTCTTGAGTTGGACATTGAGATACTAGTACTAGTTAAGGTATTGGGTCCTAGTTTCAGGTTGGGGTATGTTTAGTATAGTAGGTAAGGAGTTCATGTTTAAGATAATGAGGGAAGATTATAGTGTTGGCTTGATACTAATATATGTAAGTTATACTAAGGTATTGGTCTAGGAAAGATACTAAGTTATGGGTCAAGATAATACCAAGGTAAGGATATTAGGCTAGATATTAGTAAGTTATGATATTTTCATTAAGATACACTAAGTTATAAATTATATAGACCCTATATTATAGTGTATATGATATATACTAGTATATAATGTATTAGCTAGTATTAGTTAGTATAGCCAGTATTTATTAATATTAACTAATATACCTTAGATATTAACAAGAAAATACTAGTATGAACCTAGAATGAAGATATTGACCTAGTTGGCCTAGCTTTCACTCAATTGACCTAGAAATGGCCTAGAAACCTAGAATGACATTTATTAAGCATGTTATGATTTTAAAACACTCTTTGACATAGATAATTCATATATATGTCACCTGGACTCCAGTTCAGACACCATTTGATATTCACTGCTCTGGACCACATGAGAGTACATTCTCTGACAGTTTTCATTATTTATGATAATTACTATAATTCTAGTTGTAGTGTTATACTTAATTTCTGACACAGTGGATACACAGGCTAGTATCATAGATACCTGTCATGAGGAGTCATGATTGGATCCATCGTACTAGTCGGGGACGAAAAAATATTAGCAAGTTATATGATTATACTCCACCTTACATGCATCATAGCTCACCTCACAACTCACGTAGGATGTAGCATGACCATATTACATGCCTCATAGCCTGTTATATATATGATTAGCCTGACTCTTGCTCGCATCATAGCTAACCAGATGGTTAGCCTGACCTCACATGTATTATAACTAATTATATATAATAAGCATGATCTTATCCCAAGATGATCACATAGCAAACTAATATTTTAATGTACTTAGCCAGTATTTCTATTCCTCTATTTCTAGTTCATACATTGCTAGTATTCACATTTATCTGCTTTCACTGCTTACTTTTACCAGTGTACTCATTACTAGTTATTTCTCTATGATATGATAATTGTCGCTAGTTTCCTTACATTTCAGTATTTTATTCCATCATGTATATTCCTTACTCACTGCTTTCAATATTTTATTCCATCATGGACATTGAGATACTCACTGCTTTATAGTTTTTATCAATATAAATATTATTTTGATTGAGTATTGGTTGACATTATATTTATATTATATATTCATCTTGTCCTCCTTATGGAGTTGATATCATTGACATGTTATATATTATTGTGAGATGTGTTAGTTTATATTATGACCTAGACATCGTTCTACCGCCGATGCTATGACGTAGGCTTGACGTACTGTCATGACCCGTACCCGGATATTCGGGCATGCGTACGTGGTTACGCCCAACCTACGTCGCAGAATCGGTAGTAGAACGTTGTTTGGGTTATTTCTAACTATCTAACATCTCAACAATATAATATGGTATATGTCAATCTTCTCAACTCCAAACGGAGAAGCAATATGGTATCTCACAAGTATAACTAATCTCAATCATAAAACAAACTAAGGAAGATAAAGCACGAATGGAATAGCAAAGGAAAGAATAAGAATATAATCCACAATCTGAAATAATAATACAAACTGTGAATCCACCAAAATAATAGTCTAATACAATCCATCACAAATAAACTAGACCTCCTCGGGCTATGCAACTAAGTTCTCCTGGTCTATAGGATTATCCTCTAAAGGTATGCCGTCCCGCGACCCGTAGAATGTAGGACATGCTCTATAAGCTAGTCATCTGGAAAAATATATCCAGTAAGGATTGGAGCAAAGTATATACTTCTGAAAGCAGTTTCAATAGCATAATCGAGCATATAAAATAGATTATAGAAATAAATACAAGATAACTAAACATATGAATGAATGAACAATAGATATACAGGTAATGTATGAGAATATAGAACAATAATATGAATAACTATAATATGATAAAGTAACTGCAATCTAAACTAGCTAATATGCCTTAGAATACAAGTTTATTATGTGATCGGGTTGGGTGAACATGATCAGGTAAGACGATTACAAGTGAGGTATGTAACAAGAATGTATACGATGTAACAATGGGACTTTGATCACATAATCAACTCCTACTCTCCCACCCCCAACTAATACTGATGGATCCAATCACGATACGCTACGAACATGAAAACCACTGAACACGAGCAGCAGGTGTACACGAATATCATAACCACCGAACACGAGAGGTGGGTGTACACGAATAAGCACACTGAACACGAGCAGTGTGTGAACACGAAATATAATCAATACCTAATATACACGATGAGATACATGTACACGAGTACCCGCTTAACATGGTAGGGGATAACATCTCCTGATGGGATCCATGTAGTACAAGTCTGTGAAATTACTGTATCGGGATCAAGTATACAATTCTAGAACATACATATATACAATATTATGAATTAAAAACTATCAAAAAAATGTACTCGCCTGAAGTCCTAAGCGAGGTATGTCTCTCGATGCCCAAGCTGGTGTCACACAGACATATATATGGTATGTTGCATCAATACAAGGTTCAAGAATGAAAATCAATTAAGTTGATGCAATTCTAGGTCAATAAGCCATTTCTAGGTCAAACCGATAAAAACTAGGGTGCAAGAGTCTAACACTAAGTCACTAAGTTGATACACTATGAAACTAAGCTATACTAGCTAAGCTAAAATACAAAAATGCACTCAAAAAGCCGTATCCTAAGATACGCAAGTTTTCGCATATGAAAATTGTGTTTTAGATATATATACAAGTCATCAATTATAATACTATAACAAAACAAATAAAATATGATACTTTGGCCCTGCACCAATGCGTATCACACCTATCTCGATACCCAAACTCAATACCTTGGGTATCGACCCAATACCTTGGTATTACATTGGTATTCCGAGGTAATACTAAACCCCAACATAATAGCTATTACATATATACTTAATACCTCTAGCAATAGCTATATAAAGTATCTAAACTACTAACATATAGTATGAATCAATATACTACCTATTAACCACTATTCAATACAATACCACACTAACTAATACAATATATATGTATAGATAGCTAACTATCTACATAATCAAAATCCAACTAACTACTATTATTAACTATTAACTAACTCTTACTAATTTGCTAATAACTAACTAACTCTAATACCTTGAATTCCCAAACCTAAGTGAAACTATACTGACTGGACATGAGTATACCTTAAACTGACTGATAGCTACTAAAACATGGAACTGATACCTGAAGCTGGACTAAATACACTGATACCTGCTATGAAAATACTGATACTGATATTGTTTACTGCAAAGTGAACTGCTCACCTGCTGTGCTACCGAGTGCAGTTGCACTGAACTTGCTCCTCTTCCTAGCTGCTGGCTGCACGAGCCAGTGCACGAGCTCCCCTCTTGCACAGCTACACACTTACTGTGCATAGCCTGAGTGCTGCTCCCTCTTGTGCACGCTACTGTGCACAAAGTGCTGCTCACCTTCAGTGTAGCCCGGCCTCTCCTTTTGCATAATGCTGCACACATGCTGTGCACGAATGCACTGTGCTTGTAAACTGCCACTTGCAGTTGCCTCCCAACCCGAGCTCCCTGTTGATGGATGCCCAGCCTCTCTTCACTTACTTGCTGATCACTGACTGCTCTCACAACATCACTGACACACACTCACAGCCACACCTCTCTCACATAAACACACAACACATATACATATATACATATAAGCACTCACACACACATAGATAACTAGCTATATATATATGTATAGATACACATAGATAACTAGCTATATATATGTATAGATACATATAACATCTCTCAAACATATCAATCTATATATGTATATATATATACACTCTCTATAAACACAAACACACATAAATATATACAACACATATATATATAAACCAACACATATAGATCTATATATAACTATATATACCATCATATACACACTCATATACATATACATATACATATACATCATTATATATATATATATATATATATATATATATATATATATCATATAGATATATAAATACACATGTACGTATAGGAAAGAGGACAAAACATCAAACATGTGAAGTTCACCGCACCCGTATCACACTAATTCTATGATACACTTGCGATACGGCTCCAACACACAACCAAACGCATCCCGGAGGACACGAACAATTCTAATACACTAAATATGAATAATACGTATTGTAACTAGATTAACTACGTGTCCGTGTCACAATGTGATATGCACAAGTCCTCGTGTCGGAGGAAACCCCCCAAAATTAATCCATTTTATCAAATTGACGAGATACGGACAACACGTACCCAATTATGGACATGACATTAGTCACAAATAAACAATCATATGTCATATTGATCTATTAGACCAAAGACAACCACTACATTTGCCAATCTCGAAATTTCCCAAAAATTGATACCAAATTGCACATAACTTCCACCGTATGTCTTCGATGAACCTAAAACCAATTTCTATGGGTAGCCTATGCATGTGGGTTGATTTTTTATGGTTAAATCTCAGATCTAGAGTCTATTAGAAGGGAAAAAACTGAAATGTACCTATTGGGAGATGGATTCCCAATGAAAAGTCCCCAAATCACTACCAGAATAAGTCAATTTAACGACTAAAAAAACATTGCTAAATGGATAAAAAATATCGCTAAATAATTTTAGCGACGTTTTGTTGAAGTCGTCGTTAAACTAGTCGCTGACAGAAAAAATGTCGCCAAACGTCGCTATTCCGACGTTTTCTAGCGACGTATACGCGTCGCTATATTAGCGACGTGAAACGACGCAACGTTGCTAAATTAGTGACGTGTATTTTTGTCGCTATATGTCGCTAAATTAGCGACGTAGATAGCAACGTTAGTAGCAACATAAATAGCGACTTTTATACCGACGTATGTATGACTCATTTAGCGACGTTGTGCGACTAATTTAGCGACGTTATTATAACCTGACAATACTGCCATGTCAGCAGTTTACGACGGACAGCGACTTGTTTAGCGACGTGTATAACGACGTATTTAGCGACGAATATAGCGACGTAATTAGCGACGTGAGTAGACGTCGCTAAACGTCGCAAAATATCGCTAAAAATATCGCTAAAGATACAGTGCAAAAATAAAAAAATAAATATTGAGTTGTTTTCAAACTATTCTTCCTGCAGTTTATGAATTCACAATTTGTACTAATAGACCCAGAGCAACCCTCCGTTGAATTTGCTGGGTTCGCCGACCCCCTTCAGTTGAATACTCAACACCGATAAATTAACATATATTTAATATGAATAATATAATAAAATGTAAAAAAAATAAAATATTGAGATTATAAACCGAATCAGGAGAAAATATCGTCATAAAGAATACAACAAATATCCACACAACTGAGTCTGAAAGCCTTGTCCTAAAGAATACAAGAAATAATGTCTGAATGCCTCAAAAATAAAAAATATTCATAAATGACCAAATATCATAGGTCTAAAACACAAACAATCAATAAACGGTCCTAACTAGGACTACTGCGGATCTGCAGGAGGATGACCACCGGCGCGCATAAAGGATAAGAACAGATCTTACTGCTCCCATGAAATCGACACAGATATCGATAGAGAAGGCAGTGACGTCGGTGGAGTCTGTGTCGTTGTAGGCGTACCAGGAGGACGCATCCACTCCAACTCTGCTAGTCGCTGGTTGTATGAATCCATGGTAGATAACAGCCTCGTACTGCTATGAACCATTGAATCCTGCATCATCGTCAACCTCTCACCCATGGACAGCTGTGATGCATGCAGCTCCGTCACGCTATGCTCTGTCGACGCTCTAAGATCAGCTATCAAATCCTGGAGCTCCTTGATGCTGCGCTCAAGCATATCAAATCGTGCGATGAGCGTCGCATCGTCTGCCTGCGGCTGGGATAGGGGCTGCTCCTCTATCCTTTGCAGTAACTCGTCAGGAGAGACGCAATCTGATGGTCAACGGCCTCCTAGAATCGGGCCGATGACTGCGAGGGCTGTATGGAATGCGTACTTGTCGGGGAGGTCCTAGATGACTGCATCGCAACAAGGGCGCCAAAGGATCTCGTACCGTAGTACGTACCCCTCTGGAGACCACCAGTGGCGGTCACCCACAGCTCGTCCACCGACGGAGCTGGAGAGGGCTGTGAGAAAGTACCAGCCTCTCCCGTTGTAGGTGCACTAGCAGTTGCCTGCTCACGCAGCCTAAGATACTCGGCCTAGAAAAGTTTGGATACTCGATAATTGCCTAAGTTATATTAAAATTAACACAAAGTAAAGTAATACTTACATAGGTCTGGGAGGCCCTCTCATCAATGACATTTTTGCCCTTTCGATGGGTGGCCAGGAAGACGGTCACCATGTTTACATCCTCACCACTCTGTACCTGTTAAAAATAAATTATTTAGTACTAAAATTAAATATTTTTTTCTACTACCATTTTATCGTACTTTTATTAAAATAATATATCTAAAATAAAAAACATACCAAACGATAAAAATGTTCTGTCATCAGAATCGAGCCACCACACCACTTTATTGCCTTCCGCCTAGCCGCCTTGGCCTTCTCAGACCTTTCCTTGTACCTCGGATCGTCAAATCTAGCCCTCATAGCAGTTTACTGCTCAGGCGTGATCCAACCTTGGATCGGTCTTCCAATGCGATCATGAGCCTTCTGGTCATCCAGAGCATCACGGATAAGCTTGGCGGCAACGGCAGAAAACATCTGCTCGATCAACTCGGCCCGGTGCGAAGGATAGAAATACGTTTGCTACAATAAATAATTTAGTAAGTTATATAATATGCATAAATTAGAGGGTTTATATAATATACTTTTACCTTGAAGTGCACAAACCAGAACGCCTTCCTCTCCTCCGGAGCTTCAGAGTAGTTGATCCAAGGGCCACCATAGTTGTTTCTCAGAAAGAGGCCCAGGCGTCTCTGTACCGACGATGGACGATATCTATACAGAGATAATTATTTTTATCGAAAAAGTCAATATGATGCTAAACCATCTAATTGACTTACTTTGTACCGTCGGCCCAAATCTCTGTCCTCGTCTCCTCCGGATGTGTGCATGGAGGATCTAGCTGATGCTGGGACAACGTCGGCTCGACCTCCTCCATATGCTCATATGTCTCCATGGTTCCGTCAGCAGGAGGAACGCTGGACGAGGGGGTACTATCAGGCCTGGAACTACTCATCCCAGGAGTGATGCCACGTAACATCGTCGTAGTCGGAGATGTGACTGATCGATATAATGGAGTACTAGGCAACGATGATCCAGAACCAACAGTAGGCAGTACCGAAGGAGTACTCCGTCTACCTCGGGACCTGTCGAACCCTCCACATCATCCTGTCATACCTGATAACAACATATGATGAATAAAGAAATACATAAATATATAGTGTATTCTACAGTCAAAATATTATGCATATCTCACAACATTCATAGAATTGTACAATAAATAACTAGTGGTGTCACAAGTCTAAATGGATAGTACATTCAACAGTCAAAATATAATACATATCTTTGTTAAAATAGTACATTCTACAATCAAAATATAGTATATTCTACAGGCAAAATATTTTATTTTCAATCATCTTCAGAAAATTCATCTTGTTCGCCTTCCTCTTCCTCCTCATCTTCACTTTCATCTACATCATCTTCGTCTTCGTCTTCCTCTTCAGATAATTTTACATCTTCTACATTATTACTCGTGTAATGAGTAACTTTCGTTGAGTCCACATCTACAATATTTGTTACAAGAGGTAGCTCGTCCTCCTGATAAGCTATTTCGTCAATGTCAAAGGTATTTCTAGCTTAATACTTACATACTGCCTACCAATCCGACCTCACTGTCCCCCGTCTAGGATAAGTTATGAAGTACATGAGCTGAGCCTGACTTGATAGGACAAATGGTTCGTAGCCTTGATATCTACGCTTGTAGTTTATATCCACAAGGCCATGCTTGTCAATTTTCCAACCTTGATCTTGAATCGGATCGAACCATTCACACTTGAATAGCATGATCTTAGTAGGTTATGTGCCATAATTATATGTCAACTCCAAAATCTCTCATAAGATGCCAAAGAAATTATTGCCTGGATCGACGTCTTTGTAGTTCAAAGATTTGATATACAAACAACTATTTTTCGTAGAATCAAGATCCAGAAAGCTGTCTCTGATCGGAGCATTTGTTGACTTGAACCTAAACCCATTCACACAGAAACTTGGCCATATTTTGACGGCAGTAATTGGTCCCTTGGCTAGAGTTCTAATAGATTCAGTCTCGGGTGTTATTAGACGATCGACCTAAATACCAAAGTAGTGATAGTAAGTTATTTATTATGCAAGTACAGAAAGAAAAAGTAATTACCAAGCTCCTTACATATGTGCTCAACCAAGAAGGAAAATGACATCTCATTTCTTGTTCTATTTCTTCGTCTGTTATGTAGGGTCTAACTGACCTCAACTTATCATTATATGTGTTGAAAAACAACGAAGCAACCGCTGATTAGTAGCATAATAGTAGCTTATACTATTACATTGAGATGACATAAATATGGATGTATTAATAGTTACCCCTCTAGCTTCTCCACTTTATCCTCGTCGCAATTGAGTAATATATACAAATGAGCAGCCCTTAGCTCGTGGTCATTCAAATATCTCTTCTTCATTTTCCCCGAAGGCTTTCCAGACGCATTGAATACTTTAAGTATTGCATCATTAGATTCCTGATATCCGTCGTCGTTTCTCGGAGCTCTCGTTCTATTAGTAGCAACATAAGGTTTGAAATACGTCGAGCAAAAGTTTGTAATCTCCTCGAGAACATAAGCTTCACAAATAGAGCCCTCAACCCGTGCCTTATTTTTCACCTTTCTCTTTAGGTGATTCAGATGCCGCTTGAAGGGGTACATCCATCGATAACCGACAGGACCACCAACACGTACCTCATAGGAAAGATGAATTGGCAAATGCTCCATAGAGTCAAAGAATCCAAGAGAAAATACCTTCTCGAGCTTACATAGCGTTACCGTAATGTCCTTCTCTTACTTTTCTAGACGATCGACGAATAACTTAGTAGAACAAAGATCTCTGAAGAATATACTAAGCTCTGGCAATGGATCCCAAACGACATACGGTAAGAATTCTCGAAATGCAATCGGAATTAACCTCTCTATGAATACGTGGCAATCATGGCTCTTCATACCCGCCAGTTTGTTCTCCTTGAGGTAGACGCATCTTCTCAAGTTTGACACATACCCGTCTATCGGATGTGAAGCAAAATCTGAAGCAAAATCTAGATACTCTCGAAAAAAGTGCTTCCATGCTTCTCTATCGGATGGATGATCCAATACTCCTTCGATCTATTTTTGCCTGTGCCAAATCATATTTTCTGCATTCTTATTCACCATAAACAACCTCTGCAACCGCGATATCAAAGACAAGTAGTGCATCGAATCGGTAGGCTTCTTTGCACCGACAGACTTTTTATCCTTGTCATCTTTGTAGTACAACATGCATCCATTGCGACATGCATCAATTTTTTCATATCCCATCCAGAGCGATCTCACCATCCTCTTAGATCGGTAGAAGTCTTTAGGCAACTTTGCATCCTCTGGTAAGATCTCTATAATCAAATCCATCAGTCAGTTATAGTATTCTTGCGACATGTTAAAATTGGACTTAATGCTCAATAATCTTGTAACAACCTCCAACGGTGAATGATCTTCACAACCAGGATATAATAGAGTCCTTGTATTCTCCAGCAACTCCATGAACTTTGCAGCATCGGTATTCGGTACCTCCTCAGCTGCATCATGATTGTCCAAATCGAAACTAGGCCCCGCCGCATCAAAAATTATATTCACCCACCCGTCGTCGTAAGCAGCGTGGTCGTGGACATCCATATACGGTTCCGACTCCGATGCTAAAGACATAAGTTCTTCGTGCGCGGTCCACTGATATTAATTCGACGTGAAACTCTTCGAGTATAAATGATATGTGACTTCCACTTCTGGATGATATTTTAAGTTACGATATCTCACATACGGACACTTAATTTTGGTACCATCCATGTACTGAGGGAACGCCTTAGCGAACTGCAGGAACTGCTGTACACCCTCAATAAATTTATTCTGCATACCGCATATGTTATCAGGATGATGGTTGTACATCCATGAACGATAAGGTAGATAGTAATTTATATCCATTTCTAGATTCTTCTGCAGCAAAAATAATAACCTTCAAGTATATACTCATCGTTAAATACAGTACATGCACTGATACTCACTGCTACCTTCAAGTATGGTTGTTTGAGTGATCAACTGAAGGGAGAGCAGTATGCAGCTCTGTGCTAGCACAGCAAGGGGGAGCACAACTGAGCAATGTGCAGCTCTGTGCTACCATAGTACAAGGGAAGCATACAACAGTTTATAGCAGTAGCAGCTAGCTGTACTGCACAGTGCAGCAGTGAGGAATCAGTGTGCAGCAACACTATACAGTGCACAGCAGGAAGGATGCACAGCAGCAAGTAAACTCAGCAAGTAGAAGCAGAGCCATTGTACTGCAGAGCCTTCAACAGCAGGTTTAGCAGTCTGCAGTAGCCAATGCAACAACTCATGCAGCAAGAAGCATCAGCCCAAGTTGGATACGAGTTCTAGAAGAAGCCAATAGCGTATATCGTATCTCGGTTTTGAAGAGTCATTCTCGTGTCCGTGTATACGACTCTCCTTGAGTCAAGATCTATATCGTATTATATATGCTGCAGATACGCAAGGTTGCGTCTCAACTCAGACAGCTAACTAGAAGAGAGATAGGGTTAGGGTCTGTGTCTAAAATAATGGAGTGCACTAATGGAGTGCACCCTTAAATATAATAAATAAAGTAAATGATAAGTCAAAGTATTAGGGTTAGGGTCTGTGTCCAAAAAGCTGTCTGAGTTAGGGTCTGTGTCCAGAAAGTTGTCTCGATGTTTGTGTGTGTCCGTGTGTCCGCATACGTGGATGTGTGTCTGAGTTAGGGTTAGGTTTAGTGTGGGTCATGTCATGTCGTGTTGTGTTGTGTCATATTAGAGAGAGAAAGAGAGACAGAGAAAGGAGACAGAGAGATAAGCTCACCGAGTGATTGGAGAGAGGAGAACGCCGAAGGGAGGAGGAGCCACCGGAGGGGGGAGGACGCCGGAGGGGGGAGGACGCTGGAGGGAGGAGGGGAGCCGGAGGGAGAAGGAGCCCCCGGAGGGGGGAGGACATGGCCGGAGGGAGTGTAGCGCCCCGTTCCTCCTATTCGAGGAGCGCGGCTAAGAAACACAAGATGGTATCGTTCGATCGGGATAAATTGAAACAAGAACTCGTCCTCGTTATGGATTTGCTTCTTCAGAATCGATTCCCATATTCAGTGGACTGTGCCCCCGAGATCGACTTAGCGGCAGAGTCAGGAGGGACCTCTCCGCTGCATCTTTTGTTGCCTAGTTTTCGCTATCGCTAGTTGCTTTCGTGTCTTGAGTTGGTTTTCGGATTTGCTTGAGTTTTCTTGAACGATTTCGATGGATTTCATTATCTTCGTTCATTACATTGCACTTTAATTTCGAGATAGGAAAGAGAGGAAGAGGTATTGATCGAGCTGTTCATGATGCAGGTGAACGAGCAGTAGGCGGCTTACGAGCGGAGTCTTGAAGCGCCTCTTTCCTTCTCTCTTCCAACCAACTAAGTGAGTGGCTACCATCCCGATTAGCTAGCCCTTCTTTCAAGTCTTCACACCTAATAAATCTTGTATCCTTGTTTGTCCTGATCAGACGATACCAAATAATAACTAAAAGATGCCAAGATAAAATGGGAATAGGCATTTGACTATATTGCTTGTCAAACTAAACTTGTAAACTATTATCTTATTGTATTCTAGTTCGTTGCAAATGTTCTATAAATTGTGTTGAGTATGGAACATATCTTGTATGCAAATAATTGTTCAGGGAGGCTATGCAAATGAATTATGCAATATTGCTTGTCTTGTACTCATGTTCTTGTACTCGTGTTGCCTCAACTGCATGAATTGTTAACTTAATAATCGTGTTCGATCATGGATAACTTGTGCACAAGGTCTTAGTTCTGCGGACGGTCGCTGGGGCACTGGCACCCGATCCGGGCAGAACTCGTGTGTAGTCATCGTATACAGGAAAGGATGGCTTGCAGCACATCGTGTACTCTCGTTGCATGCTATCCTTGTCCTTGACTAGTCCATTATGGCAAACAAGCCAGTGATCACCTGTGGCATAGTTATCGTGTACAGGAAAGGATGGCTTACAGTGCATTGTGTCCTATCGTTGCATGCTATCCTTGTCCTTGACTATATCCATCTTGTATATTTAAACCTGTTGCAAACTAACTTGTATCTTCGTGGCAGGGAAGGCATGGTAAGTATTGTGTAGGTGGTTCAGACGAACAAGTAAAACCACCGAATGGTGGCAAGTTTATTTCAGTATTTTATGTATATACTGTTGCTTCTAAAATGAACTAAGGCAAGATAGAAGGACCACAACAAATATGCATGCTTCATTAAAACAACGTGTTGATTGGTATAGTTGGGTTTAGCTCACCTTCACCAGTATATTTTGACATACTGACCCTCGTTGAAACAGGTTCTCCATACTAAGGCGAACCGAGCGAGGAACCGAAGTCGTCTTTTCGATCCAGTCCAGCTGTAGGTGCATCCTGACCGCGCCGTATTTTGAAGCACTTGAAGAAAAGAGCTAGAACCCAAGCAAGAATGCAGCTCCATGGCAAAGCCGTCCTCCAGACCGGAGGTCTTTATCATTTTGAAGTTTAGTAAAGGGATGTAATGTACAGGACTGCTATCTCATTTTGTGTCAATACTTTTGTAAGACCGTGCGACAAATTAGCTAGCTCGTTCAAGAGTTTGTAATAGATGTTCATTATCAATAAATAGAACTTTTCCATGTTTTAATCTGTGCTTCAATTTATCTGCGTACTCTGAATATGTGCTCGTTATGCAAAACACTTTAGCCTTGTGCGGGCGCAACCCCAGGCCCGCATGGCGGTCACGCTCGGGGGACGTCCCTACGATCGCTCGGAATCGGAGCGTGACATAGTGGTATCAGAGCACAGATTCAAGTTCCTTAGACTCTCGTACGGGAAAAGTTCCTTTAACGATCAAATTCCTGTACGAAATCTTGAACTAGTTAGGCCAAAAGGAGATATGTTCATGCAATAAGTCCATAATATATTATGATCATAATGTAATTTAGCTTCTTTTGAAGGAATGGCACCAGCGCAATCCTCAGCGCTAGCACCGGACGAAACGCAAGGCCAAGAAAGTAGTTCGGGCACTTCAAGAAGTTCAAAGAGCCAGCTAGCCGTGCCAAGCATCGATCCCATCCAGCAAATATTGCGGATGTTGGAGGCAAACCAACAAAGGGACGAGGCTCGCTACGAACGGGCCAAGAACCGGGCGGAGGAGAGTCAGCTCAAGTTTTAAGACAATATAGAAGCTCGATTCTCAGCCCAACAGAAGCAGGTAGATGCCCTGCAACAGATCGTCAGACTTTGGCTTCCAACCATTCCGTGGCAACAACAACGACTACGATGGAACAGCCCGTGCTTGAAGTTGAGATGCCACAAATTCCAAGGCCGAGGGAAGTGACTGCCTTCGACTTTGGACACTTCAAGAAAGTCTACAATACTCCATTCAACAGGACTGAGGACCCAATCGTGGCTCTAGATTGGTTGGCCGAACTTGAAGACCACTTCACTCTACTAGAGGTCCCCGAAGAGAAGTGCGTCATGTACGTGCAACTACAGCTCCGCCTCAATGCGCACGATTGGTGGAACGTGCATCGACGATCTCTTCAATTTGACCATGGAGAGGAGGCGATCTCGTGGATGACTTTTCATGTCGCGTTTGAAGAGGAGTTTATACCCCCTCCAGTACGACGTCAGATGGAGAATGAGTTCGTACAACTGAGGCAAGACAGCATGATAGTCAAACAGTACTCCGCCGAATTCAACCGTCTCTCCAAATTCGCTAGCGCATATTTACCTGATGTAGCGAGTCAAGCCAGAAGGTTTGAAGGTGGTCTACGCCCTGTCATCCATGCACACGTAGTCGTTCATCAGTATCGGACAATACGGGAAGTCATGAATCATGCTCTATCACTCGAACCGAAGTATCCTCATGTTTCTACCGGCGCTATGCAAACCTACAATCACAAACGCTATATCAACGAAGGAGGAAACACCGCTGCAAAGCGACCAAACAACGTTAGGCGCTAAGGAGAAAATCAGGGACAAATGTGTAACTTTTGTAGGAAGCGTGGGCACGTTACGAAAGATTGTCGCTTGAGACTTGGGTTATGCCTCGCTTGTGGCGATCCAGGCCATGCCATTAGTTCCTGTCCGAACCTTCCTGATCGTCGTCCCCAATGAAATAATCCCGAACGGTAGGCTCTATTCCTAAGTTTCGGGACAAAACTTTCAATTATTTGGGTAGGATGTAGCGCCTCGTTCCTCCTATTCGAGGAGCGCGGCTAAGAAACACAATATGGTATCATTCGATCGGGATAGATTGAAACAAGAACTCGTCCTCGTTATGGATTTGCTTCTTCGGAATCGATTTCCATATTCAGCGGACCGTGCCCCCGGGATCGACTTAGCGACAGAGTCAGGAGGGACCTCTCCGCTGCATCTTTTGTTGCCAAGTTTTTACTATCACTTGTTGCTTTCGTGCCTTGAGTTGGTTTTCGGATTTGCTTGAGTTTTCTTGAACAATTTCGATGGATTTTATTATTTTTGTTCATTGCACTGTACTTCAATTTCGAGATTGGAAAGAGAGGAAGAGGTATTGATCGAGCTGTTCGTGATGCAGGTGAACGAGCAGTAGGCGGCTTACGAGCGGAGTCTTGAAGCACCTTTTTTCTTCTCCCTTCCAACGAACTAAGTGAGTGGCTACCATCCCGATTAGCTAGCCCTTCTTCCAAGTCTTCACACCTAATAAATCTTGCATCCTTGTTTGCCCCGATCAGACGATACCAAATAATAACTAAAAGATGCCAAGATAAAATGGGAATAGACATTGGACTATATTGCTTGTCAAACTAAACTTGTGAACTGTTATCTTATTGTATGCTAGTTCGTTGCAAATATTCTATAAATTGTGTTGAGTATGGAACATATCTTGTATGCAAATAATTGTTCAGGGAGGCTATGCAAATAAATTATGCAATATTGCTTGTCTTGTACTCGTGTTCTTGTACTCGTGTTGCCTCAACTGCATGAATTGTTAACTTAATAATCGTGTTCGATCATGGATAACTTGTGCACAAGGTCTTAGTTCTGCGGACGGTCGCTGGGGCACTGGCACCGATCCGATCCGGGCGGAACTTGTGTGTAGTCATCGTGTACAGGAAAGGATGGCTTGCAGCGCATCGTGTACTCTCGTTGCATGCTATCCTTGTCCTTGACTAGTCCATTATGGCAAACAAGCCAGTAATCACCTATGGCATAGTCATCGTGTACAGAAAAGGATGGCTTGCAGCGCATCGTGTCCTCTCGTTGCATGTTATCCTTGTCCTTGACTATATCCATCTTGTATATTTAATCCTGTTGCAAACTAACTTGTGTCTTCGTGGCAGGGAAGACATGGTAAGTATTGTGCAGGTGGTTCAGACGGACAGGTGAAACCACTGAACGATGGCAAGTTCATTTCAGTATTTTATATATATACTGCTGCTTCTAAAATGAACTAAGGCAAGATAGAAAGACCACAATAAATATGCACGCTTTATTAAAATAATGTATTGATTGGTATAGTTGGGTTTAGCTCGCCTTCACCAGTATATTTCGATATACTGACCCTCGTTGAAACAGGTTCTCCGTACTAAGGCGAACCGAGCGAGGAGCCGAAGTCGTCTTCCCGATCTAGTCCAGCTGTAGGAGCATCTTGACCTCGCCGCATTTTGAAGCACTTGAAGAAAGGAGCTAGAACCCAAGCAAGAATGCAGCTCCGTGGAAAAGCCGTCCTCTAGCCCGGAGGTCTTTATCATTTTGAAGTTTAGTAAAGGGATATAATGTACAGGACTGCTATCTCATTTTGTGTCAACACTTTTGTAAGCCCGTGCGGCAAATTAGCTGGCTCGTTCAAGAGTTTGTAATAGATGTTCATTATCAATAAAGAGAACTTTTCCATGTTTTAATCTGTGCTTCAATTTAACTACTTACTTTGAATATGTGCTCGTTATACAAAATACTTTAGCCTTTTGCGGGCGCAACCCCAGGCCCGCACGGCGGTCACGCTCGGGGGACGCCCCTACGATCGCTCGGAATTGGGGCGTGACAGGGAGGAGGGGAGCTGGAGGTGGAGCGCCGGGATGGGGGGGCGGTTTAAATTTTTTGATATTTTGATCGAAATGGGGGGAAGAGAAATTCGTCAAACCCTATATGAAATAAATTAGCGACGTCGGTCTTTACGTCGCTAAACGTCGCTGATATAATAATATACTGCGAGTTAAATTCATAAACGTCGCTAAACGTCGCTAAAATTAAAAAGTTAGCGACGTTTAGCGACTACCTAGCGACATAATATATATTTATAATAATTATAGTCGCTAAATGTCGCTCCATGTCGCTATCACCGACGTATTACGATATTTTATATTGACGTCGCTAAATACCTATAATTCAGCGACGTTTTATTTTAACGTCGCTAATCCCGCAATTTTTAGTAGTGAATACAAAGTAGCTCCTCTCCTTGTAGATCTTGGCCTCCTTCTTCTTGCTCCTTGCTTCCTTCTTGTAGATCCTTGATGTAGAAGCCTCCAATAAAGAATAGGAAAGAAATTTGTGAAGAATTGGTGGAGGAATGATGAGGGAATGAAGAAAATTGAAAGAGAAAAATTGTAGATCTAAAGTAATTGGGAATTGTGAAGTGAAATAATTTCTCTCTCCTCTAGCATGGCCGGCCATATAATCCCTCTCCAAGCAATGTGAAATATCTCAATTACCCCTTAGGGTCTCTCATGAAGAAATTAATTAGGGAGGGAAGGTTCTAGTCTAATGGTTACATTAATTAATCCAACCTCCTAATCCATGGGCCTAATTCATATGGGCTCAAACTAAACCAATCTAAAATGTTGGTTCATGCAACTAACTAAATGGGTTAGATCCACTACACAAGTCTAAAATAAATCTACAACTAGCAATCAATAAATAATACAATAATTAAATAATCATGCATGCACAATATTTAAATACAAATAATCCAAAAATTAAAATATCCATGTCAATTACCAAACTACCCTTGAATGAAAATGTGAGGGTGACACGTACCCACAACTCATGTCCAATTTCTGGGTACGGGTCATGACACTGTGACACTATGGTCATTTAAAGTTCAAACATGTAAACCTGTCAAGGAAAGATTATTATTCAATATCACCATAATCTACATCTAGAAGGCCTAGAATGTTGCCTCACATACTTTAACAACATATTTGTCCACTTAATTTAGGAATTAAAAACTGACTAGAAAGACTATGTAAATATGAAATTACATTTTCAAATAGTCGGAGCACCTTTGTACTTTTGGGCTTTGATATCGGCTTAGGAATAGCAATTCAGAAGATGTGTCATTTATCACTGATGTGTCTAGTGATTTGTGAACATATTAACATTTATTTTGTACATCAGAACATGTAAACATTTAGTATGTGGCAATGATTATTTAACCATTCACATAAGAGAAAAACATAAGAAGAACATGTCCCAACATTTCATATAAGCATATGTATGTATGTGTTTCTATATGAGTCATTGAATGCAAAAGATAGTATCTGTTGAAAAGGTCGGTGGTAGAAAAGAATATAGCTTTCTAAAATTTATGACATTTACATTGTTACTAATTGTTAGTGTCAAAAGGCATAAGATACCAATTAATTCCATAAAGGACAATAAAATATAACTATATAGGTTTCATGCTCGTACTTAATATATAGCCACATTTATCTACGTATACGTTATCAACCTTTATGTATACAACACAGGTTAATTGCGACATTAAATTGCCACAAATGTCACAAGGTATAGAGCAAAATTAGAAGAATATATGGATAGTTGGCAATATTTATATCCTTTTAAGTAGTTTATACTACTAAATAACAAGAATTGACAACATCTTTTAAATTCAAAATAGACTATCTTTCTATAATTTTCAGTTGCATCTTGGCCACAAAGTTCTACACCAACCATGAGAAAGACTCCACCATTCAGAAAGTAGTTATATTACTCTAAATAAGACAATTATGAAAATTTCTTTAAGCTGATAGCGAAGGATTTTATAATAGAAGAATAGGAGAAAAGCTTAAATCTATGTCGCATGTATCTCCATATTATGTGATGCATGCGATGTGATTAGGTTCACTTGGTCTTCAGAAATAATTATCAACTATTTCTATATGCAGAGGGCTTTTGTTTTTATTTATAACAGTTTCATCTACTTTTGAACTTTCTGCATATACAAATACCACTACTGCCATACTAACAAGAAAGAAAGACAATAAAGTCACATGAAAATGTCTACCATAGTTTCTACTAGGATTTAATAGACATAAATACCATCTATTTAATAAGAATAACCAAGCCAAAAAAAAAACTGCCATTTAAGAATTGATTAGATCATTAAAAGTATTTGCAAATTCACTATATATATACATACATCATTAGTAGCATATTCTAAAAAGTCATCAATACTAATTGGAACTTATAAATACAAAATTTCGTATACAGATGAGGATTTGGCTGAGCTTTAAGTTAATCAGAGCCTATTCCGTTCGATACTGAACAAAAAATTGTAGGCATGCTAAAACAGAAATCAAGATATGAGCAACTACTATTAACGGTATCTTTTAATATAATAAATTATGTGAAAGAACCAATCTCCGTGATCGTCAGACGGCATTTGGCTCTTCAAAGAAAACTGGCACTTAATCTTGTTATTTGTATCATAGTTAAATCTTATTTTGACTAATGTTGTTGCATAGGAACCATCTTCTGATGGTGCATGCATGAATGAAATAAGTACCTGGTGCTAGAAGCTACGTGAAGACTGATTTATTCAACCACTTGTGCAACTTTTAGGAGATCAGATGCATACAATTCACACACACAAATATAAAAATTATATATAGGATAAAGTGATATTTCCATACTAATATAAATTTAATGAACAACTTTTGTAGATAGACTGAAAAAATTGGTCAAAAAGGACACGATTTATATCAACCACCATGTACTAATCAAAACTAGTGAAAATCCCTTTGGAGGATGAATGACCGACTTTGGTACGAGGTCTGCAATCTATTAGAAACTAACATATTGATAAAGAAAAGTTGTGAACCGAAAAATGCTCGTGTTTATACCTGAGAAACATAATATCATGTTTCACTAATTCACAAGCACTTACAGATCTGCAAATAAATCTAAATATCTAGACTATGGTTCTACACTTGCAGCTCCAATATTTAGAACCATCATCACACAGACACACACACAATTGTATAGTATTATGTGTGTGTTTGTGTGTACGCAATGTGTATGGGTGCAAGATTAACAATTTACACGATTTTACACAGTAGCCTTATGGTATGTTGAACAGCTAAATCATCTGTACACAATTAAATTTACCAATATACAGTTGCATCTAAAATGTTGGCTTTCACACTACACTGTAAACAGAAGTCTTTACAAGACAATTATCTCAATTTGAGGCAGAAAATGGTCACTAGCCGAAAGCTAATTGTGGAGATCAATTGAACATAATATGTGAATAAACTCTTCGATTGTTGGAAAATATTACCTTCAATTCTTGTAAACAAAAATAACAATATATTAGATTTACTGGAGAAGTCAACTTTGACAGCAATCCAAGTACAAGGTCACGTTTTAAGGGCTAAGAGTTTATTCGAGATCTATGTGCAAACTATATATATATTCAAGGGAGTACCTATGTTGGAGGCTGGAGCTCATACAAAAAAAAAAATTCTTTTTTTTCTATATATGTATATTTTATATTTTCAGATGACTCACTCCGCACTTAGCCCACCCTAATTCACTCCAGTCCACCCATATTTGAATTTCTGGGTCCGTCCTTGATTACATCCTTGGCTAAAATATATTTATATATAGATAATATAAGTCATTTATATCCATATCATTTAAATTTATAATGTGATTGTAAACTTCTCCTCTTTCGCTTACGTGCAATCATCTCCTTTTACTATCTCTTTATATTAATTTTATTCTTTTGTATATATGTTTTTTAACTGTTTTGAAATCAAACTCAGATTATTCTACAAAATCTCTTCCAATAAATACTCCCTCAGTAGAAAAAGTTCAAACTTATACTGTTGACTTCAGGAATTAGTTCATCTCTTAAATATATATAGTTTTTTTTTCATAAAAAATGATCACAAATTAATGATTTTAGATATTCTGTTCTTATTAATCGATTTTCACATTGTAAATTATGGAATTCTACTCACTATATGGAGTTTCACATGTTTGAATTCTATATCCACACACTCATCAAATATTATTACTATTTTTTCGTTCCAGGTAATCAGGAGAAATCAAATACGTGTTTTACTTTTAAGTGAATGCTAATGCTTAGTTTTTCTTTCTTAATTTTGAAAGTTATGTTCGTAATCGTCATTTGATTCTATTACTTGCCTTGCAGGCTGTCCTGTTGAGGACCCATCCCAGCATAAGAATCAGATTTCATCTCTTATTAGCTTTGAAAGGTTACATCTTAATCTCAATCATTTGTTTCAATTTTGGATATAATTGAATAAAAGTTGAATATGAGAACCAAGAAAACAATTAATGTTTACATGACACGTTCCATTTAATGGAAAAGTGATACAAATAGCCGGCCCAAATTTTTATTATTATAAAGACTTTGTTATTGTTGTTCAAAATCAAGACGAGTGTATTAGCTTGATCAAGTACTCTAATCAAAATTATCTTAGATTCATAATTGCTTACTTGAATGCTGATGAATGAACATCACTGTCTAACAATGTTTGAAATTACAACATTATTTATATGCAACAAAAATATGCATTTGCAAAACCGGTTACAAAAACAACAAATGTTACAAGCGACTTCCATTTGCTGCTAATTAAACACCCTAAAATAATTGACGTTATTTTACCATGTTAATTGTTGTACTTATAAAGATCTTGTTAGAGTTGATCCTGTTGAGGAGGTTGAAGAGGTTGTTATTTGGGTTTCAATAAATCCTAATCTTTAGAATTTTTGTTATTTGATCTATGCTTTTGATTTGTTATCACTTAGTTAAAATATGGTTAGAGGATGCTACTTTTATGCATTCTGTTAGAGTTGTAAATGGCTATTTAAAGGCCAAGTTGAGTTTGAACAAAAGATAAATTATTCTGATCAAGAATCAAATACTCCTCTCATCTTTCATTTGGTATCAAAGCTATGGCAACCAACGACGAACAAAGCCCCACGACGCCGACATCTATGAAGGAGACCTCATTCACCTTCAATTACCCTATGCTGACAAGGACCAACTACACGGATTGGGCTCTCTTAATGAGAGTCAACATGCAGACGCAAGGCCTGTGGGAGGCGATCGAACCCGGAAAAGCCGACTACCGCGACGATAGGATGACCCTGTCCGTCATACTCCGTGCCGTGCCGCCAGAGATCTTGAGGACACTGGCAGTGAAAGACACTGCCAAGGAAGCATGGGACGCTGTGAAGATGATGCGGATAGGGGTCGAGCGAGTGCACGAGGCCAAGGCGCTGAAATTGCGCGCCGACTTCGAATCAATGAAGTTCAAGGACGGCGAGTCCGTCGAGGACTTCGCGATGCGGCTCACGGGACTCGTCAACGACCTGCTACTACTCGGCGACGTAATGGACGACGAGAAGGTAGTTAAAAAATTCCTTCGAGTCGTTCCATCCAAGTACACGCAAGTCGCCATTGATACTTTAGTGGATCTCAAGACGCTGTCAATTGAAGAGCTTACCGATCGGCTTCTAGCCGTTGAGGAGTGGTACAATTTTGGCAACAACTCCGGCGACACAAGTAGCCGCCTTCTCCTCTCCGAAGTGAGTGTCTCGCTCGCACGAAGCAGAGGAAGCAAGGCGAGGCCTACTCCGACGGCTACAAAAGTTGTGGTCGCGGGCGCGGCAAGCCAAGAGGTCCTGGTCGCGGCAACACGAACAACGGCAACGACAACGCATGACAAGAAGGGTAAGTGCCACAATTATGGCATCTACGGCTACTGGGCGAAGGACTTACGCAAGCCGAAGCACGATGAGCGCGCCAATCTGACGCAAGCCGAAGACGATGAGCCCGCACTGCTTATGGCGTAGGAGTACATACTCACCGAGACCATCGTGGGCACGACCAACAATGTCGTACTCGACGAGGTACACGCTCAGGTGCATCTGGGCGATGAGGACAACCACCACGGCGAAGCATGCTATCTCGACACTGGCGCCAGCAACCACATGACGGGCTGCAAGGAGGTCTTCGCTGAGTTTGACACTAGAGTCACGGGCTCCATCAAGTTTGGTGATGGATTCGTCGTCGACATCCGAGGGCGTGGCACGGTGATGTTTACGTGCCAGAACAGCGAGCACCGCACCCTCACCGGAGTCTACTTCATCCCGAAGCTACGAAGCAATATCATCAGCCTTGGACAGCTCGATGAGAACGGCTGCCAAGTCTTAATCGAAGGCAGCGTGCTCTCGATTCAAGATCGTCAGCAATGCCTCCTCTCCAAGGTAAAATGTGCCCGAAATTGACTGTACATTCTATCTCTTGATATTGTACAACCAGTGTATTTAGCATCACGACTCAATGACGATGCATGGCGGTGGCATGCACGGTTCGGCCATCGTAACTTCGAAGCACTCAAGAAGTTAGCTCGTTGTAACATGGTGCACGGGCTACCACAGATCGAACACGTCAATCAAATCTGCGATAGTTGCCTTGTCGGGAAGCAGTGCCGCACGCCATATCCGTAGGAGACCAAGTACCGTGCCGACAACCTGCTAGATCTTGTTCACGGTAAACTCTGCTGGCCAATCACACCGGTGACACCCGGTGGTAAGCATTATTTCTTGCTCCTCGTCGACGATTTCAGACGCTACATGTGGTTGACGCTACTGGGTTTGAAGGATGAAGCGCCGACAACCATCAAACACTTTCAAGCCCACGTCGAGGTGGAGACAGGGCGCAAACTGCGCATGCTCCGTACTGATCGTGGGAGCGGTTCACATCCATAGCATTTGACGAGTATTGCGCAGGCGTCGGCATCAAACGACAACTCACAGCTTCATACTCACCACAGCAGATCGGCGTCGTCGAGTGCCGGAACCAGATGGTCGTCGTGATGGTGCGCAGCCTTCTGAAGGCAAAGGATATGCCAGGGAAGTTCTGGGGCGAGGCGGTCACGACGGTTGTCTACATCCTCAATCGCTCGCCAACATAGAATGTCGACGACAAGACGCTGTACGAGGCATGGCACGGGCACAAGCCAAGCGTGCACTTCCTCCGCACCTTTGGCTGTGTCGCACATGTCAAGGTGGTCAAGCCGAACTTACAGAAGCTAGAAGATCGCAACAAGCACATGATTTTCATCGGCTACGAGCCTGACACCAAGGCATACCAGGTATACGACCCCGTCGGCAAGCGTGTGCACGTCACACGCAACGTTGTCTTTGAGGAGGAAGCCAAGTGGGACTGGGGCGTGCAAGACAACGTAGGTGAGACATTTACTGTTGAGTATACTATGATCCCCATACCACATGTTGAACACGCAAGCACGCCGGTGCACGGGGGGGGGGGGGGGGCGACCCATCAACACCAGTGGCACCCAGCCCAGGGCCGTTGACGTCGACATCCAGAGCAGAAACATCCGACTCGGTGGTACAATGTGGAGTGAAATTTGTCTCGCCACCCACCAACGCCTCAGCCATGTTCGACGCCGATGACGACGACCCGCGTAGATACATGACCTTGGCGAGCTTGCTTGATACGACCACCGTCCGCGAGCTCGATGCCGACGAGCTACTCCTCATGGTTGACGAGGAACCTACCACTTTCTTTGAAGCTGAGCCAAAGTTGGCACCAAGCGATGCTCGAGGAGATAAGCTCCATTGAGAGAACCGTACATGGCACCGCATAGACCTCCCATCCGGCCACCGTTCGATTGGTTTGAGGTGGGTCTACAAGCTCAAGAAGGACGAGCATGGTGCCATCCTCAAGCACAAGGCGCGGATCGTGGCAAAAGGGTATGTGCAAAGGCAAGGAGTGGACTTGGAGGAAGTGTTCGCACCGGTTGCTCGTCTCGAGTTCGTCCGTTTGTTGATCGTACTCGCCGCGCATGAGGGGTAGGCGTTGCACCATATGGACGTGAAGACAGCATTACTCAACGGAGACCTCAAGGAGGAGTTGCACGTCGCCCAACCTCCCAACTTTGTTATCGAATGACAGGAGCACAAAGTGCTAAAACTTGACAAGGCACTGTACGGGCTGCGGCATGCACTGAGGGCTTGGAACACCAAGCTTGATAGTTGCTTACTGTCACTTGGTTTCCACCGGAGTGCACAGGAGCACGTTGTGTATACACGCGGTCCAGCTCGCCTACTTGTGGGTGTGTACGTCGACGATCTCATCATCATCGGGATGGACCCACAAGAGATTGCCAAGTTCATGGAGAAGATGAAGGCCTTGTTCAAAATGAGTGACTTGGGATTGCTCACCTTCTACCTCGGCATCAAGGTGCAGTAGTCCAGTGGCTTCATCACCCTAAGTCAGGAGGCATATGAGCTCAAAATCTTGGAGAAGACTGGCATGGTGGATTGCAACCCGTGCCACATCCCCATGGAACCAAGGTTCAAGCTAAGCAAGGTGAGCTCAGCCCCTCCGACTGACACCACATCATACAGGAGCATCGTCGGGAGCCTCCGATACTTGGTGCACACGCGTCCAGACATCTCGTACGCGGTGGGCTACGTAAGTCGGTTCATGGAGAATCCGACCACCGAACACCTTGTTGTCGTCAAACGCATCCTTCGCTACATCGCCGACACACGTCACTTTGATTTTCGCTACGCAAAGAAGGTGGAGGAACTATGACTGATCGGCTACAGCAACAGTGACATGGCAGGTGATATCGACACCTGCAAGAGCACCACTAGCATGTTATTCTTCATGATCGTAGCCTCATTAGCTGGCAATCTCAGAAGCAGAAGGTCGTGGCATTGTCATCCTGCGAGGCCGAGTACATTGTCGCGATAAGGGCGGCATGCCAAGGCATTTGGCTTGCAAAACTCCTTGGTGACTTGAAGAACAAGGAGGCCGACAACGTCATGTTCAAGGTAGACAACAAGTCCGCCATCTCCCTCAGCAAGAATCCTGTCTTCCATGACCGAAGCAAATACATTGATACAAGGTGTCATTTCATTCAGGAGTGTATCGAGAGAGGGAAGGTTGAGGTCGAGTACATCAACACTGAAGAGCAGCTCACAGATATTCTTACCAAGGCGCTCGAACGAGTCAAGTTCATTAAGATGAGATAGAAGCTCGGCGTCATAGAGGTGAATCTCATGCAACAGGCTTAGGGGGTGATTTGTTAGAGTTAATCTTGTTGAGGAGGTTGAAGAGGTTGTTATTTGGTTTTCAATAAATCCTAATCTTTAGGAATTTTGTTATTTGATATATGCTTTTGATTTGTTATCACTTAGTTAAAATATGGTTAGATGGTGCTACTTTTATGCATTCTGTTAGATTTGTAAATGGCTATTTAAAGGCAAAGTTGAGTTTGAACAAAAGATAAATTATTCTGATCAAGAATCAAATACCCCTCTCATCTTTTAGATCTTACCCCTCGACAAATTAAGAGAAACAAAACAAAATAATATAATATAAAATAAAATAAACAAGAATATTTATGCGGGTACAATATAATATAATATAAATAAGAATATATGCGGGTTCATAGAAAAAGGAGAGAGAGGAGAAAATTGACTTTCTATCATTTTTGGGGTGTGTACAGTGTAAGATTAATCAAATGAAAATATGATTAGAGGGTAATGATAATGGCTTTCCATTTGATGGTGTTACTTGGGTTGGGTGAATCTTTAAATTTATATATATACGTACGTACGTGCATGGTTTTTTCTGCGGCTGTTGTCTCAAGTACTGGAGAGCTATATATGTAGGTACGTACATGCTTGGTTTTGTTTGCAGCTGTCACTTATTCATGCAAATTGAATTAATTGAAAGATTTGTTGGTGAAATTCCTAAAGAATGAAAATTAGAAGATGTAAAATTAAAGACAGGAAATAGTAGAGGATTCGAGGCACATTACACGCTGTCCTTAGAATAAAATTTTGCCCCACGAATAGTGCAGCGGGTTCCTGGTGATCTATCCCCGAGATACAACGAATCCTTCGATCCACTTCACTGTGCACCCGGTGGCGAATCCCACGAACAATCACAACCTTTTCCGAAGAAGAGAGATTGGACGGAGGAGTTTTTGGAGGAATTTTGGTTCTGGAGTATTCCTTTTCTTTTTCGTCTTTGTAAGATTGTTCTTCCGTCCCGAACAGGGAGCGTGAGAGAGAAAAGAAAAAAATGATTTATGTTTCTCAGATCTCAGGATCGTGTCCTGGATATATCTCTCACGTAACCTTTTCCACTCTTTTCGTAACGGGATTGCGTGAGAACGGTTCCGCGGAAGGCCCACAACCCACCAGACCAAATCAACGGAAATAAAAAAATAAAATAAAATAAGTTATGAAATTACCTTTGTACCCGTGTCCGTTCCGCGGTACGCAAGCGTGCAAAGTACTAAGTGCGTGACTAATAAACGCATAAAAATGCGCATTAAATCGCGCACCCGCTCGCGGGTTGGATGAGATCTAGTCCATCCCCTATAAAGCCCACTTACCCACTAAAAGAGGTAAAACAATATATGGAAAGGAGAATGACTTCTCCTTTCCCATGTGGGACTAAACAAAAGAGTTGCCTTTATTGAATCACATGGGTAAACAAATCTAACAATTTCCCACATGATTCAATAAGAGAACAAAGAAGGTATAGCACGATAGGACATAGAGGAAGAAAAATAAGATATGGGCAATCACACTGTGTATCAGAGGAAGGTGTCTTCCGGACTTGAACCTCCCCTTAGTGTTATACATCTCATCTATACAGACCCAAAGTGACTTAAGTCTTGAACTTAGGATCTTACTTGTACAGACTCAACATACACACAAACACATTGTAGGCATTTGATTGTATCAACAGTTGTGCACTTTTCGGCCATGTGCTATCTCGATTTCTTAAGAGCTCTAGAGAACAGCCCGAGTTCCCATAGAAAGCGGCCCCACTTTCACTCTTAAATAGGTGAATCTTTGTAGGTATTCTGTAATTTATATACCCTGCTTTATAAGCCACAGATTCATTAAGATTTTACAATTACCATTTTATTTATTGCAGATCAACACTATACAATAGAGGAATGGTTCTTTACAATTACTATCATATAGTGTTTTCAGTCACACATCAATTTTGTTGTTACCCATTGAACCTTTTCTTGGTGCTTCCAATCTAAGGTTGGGTTGCCTTTGAGGTGACTCAATCTATGGTCTTTAACCCCATTCCTCTTGCGGTCTCCAACACAAGTCTCCTTGAGAGCCCATTAGTTAGAGGATCTGCTAGATTGTTCTTTGATCTAACGAAGTCAATTGCAATTACTCTACTGGATCGTAATTGCTTCACCCAATTGTACCTCAGGCGTATATGTCTGGATTTTCCATTATAACTTGTACTTTGAGCCTTTGCTATTGCAGCTTGGCTGTCACAGTGTACAGGGATAGCATGAACTAGTTTGCTCCACAGAGGAATATCTGTTACCAGATTCTTAAGCCAGTCTGCTTCCTCACTGGTGAGGTCAAGAGCTATAAATTCTGCCTCCATAGTAGGTCTATAAATACAGGTCTGCCTGGTAGAGTTCCACGCAACAGCAGCTCCACCCAATGTGAATACATATCCACTTGTGGCTTTGGTCTCATTTGTATCGGAGATCCAATTTGCATTAGTATACCCTTCTAATACAGATGTGTATCCTCCATAGAATAATCCATGGGATATCGTGCCCTTTGGGTATCTCATTATCCGTTCTAAGGTAGTCCAATATGAACTATTCGGATTGCTAGTGTACCGACTAAGCTTTCTTACTGCGTAGGAAATATCAGGTCTGGTACGATTAGCAATATAGTTCAGGCATCCGATTTGCTAAGAATATTTCAACTGAGCCACACTGTCTCCTTTATTCTTCTTTAACTTGATACTTGCATCATATGGAGTACTTGCAGGTTTAGAATCAAAATAGTTAAATCTTTTTAGAACTTTTTCTATATAGTGAGATTGGGAGATACCAATTCCCTCAGAAGTGCGACTTAATTTAAGTCCTAAAATTATATCAGCAGGTCCTAAATCTTTCATATCAAAATTTTGAGACAGGAATGATTTGATATCATAAATAATATCCATGTCAGTACCAAAAATAAGAATGTCATCAACATACAGGCATAATATTACACAAGAACTACCAACAGTTTTGCTATATACACATTTATCATAATCATTAATAGCAAAACCATATGATAGAATTACCTTGTCAAATTTATCATGCCATTGCTTTGGCGCTTGTTTCAGCCCATAGAGAGATTTAATTAATTTGCATACCTTGCGTTCTTGTCCTGGAACAACAAACCCTTCAGGTTGTTCCATATAGATCTCTTCCTGTAAATCTCCATTCAAAAATACAGTTTTTACATCTATTTGATGAATAAACAGTTTATGAACAGATGCAATGGCTATTAACATTCTAATAGTAGCAATTCTTGTAACAGGAGAGTAAGTGTCAAAAAAGTCTATCCCTTTTCTTTGTTTGAACCCTTTAGCCACTAATCTTGCTTTGAATTTCTCAATAGGCCCATCAGGTCTTAACTTCTTTCTGAAGATCCATTTGCAACCTATTGGTTTACAACCTGCAGAAAGGTTAACCAAATCCCAAGTTCTATTTGATATAATAGAATCTATTTCACTATTTATGGCCTCTTTCCAAAATAAGGAATCAACTGAGGACATAGCCCCTTGATAAGAGATAGGGTCCTCTTCAACAAGGTAGGTAAAAAAACCTTCACCTAGGTCTGGTTCTCGTCTTGTTCTTTTACTTCTTCTGGGTTCTACTGGGGTAATCTCCTCTGGTTGTGAACTAGAGGTTACACCAGGGACTTGTGTAGAAATAGAAGATCTAGGAATTCTATTTTTCAATGGAAAAACATTTTCAAAAAATGTAGCATCCCTAGATTCCATGACTGTGTTAGCATCAATACCATTTATCTCATTCTTAATTACAAGAAATCTATAAGAAATACTATTTTGGGCATATCCCAAAAATACACAATCTACAGTCTTGGGTCCCAATTTTCTTTTCTTAGTAATAGGGACAGAAACTTTAGCAAGGCACCCCCACACTTTGAAATATTTCAAAGATGACTTTCTACCTTTCCAAAGTTCATAAGGAGTCTTATCAATCTTTTTGAAAGGAACTTTATTTAAAATATGACATACAGAAAGAAGGGCTTCCCCCCACAAATTATTAGATAAACCAGAGCTACCTAACATAGCATTAATCATATCAAGAAATATTTTATTTTTTCTTTCTGCTACCCCATTCTGTTGAGGTGCATAAAGAGCAGTTACCTCATATGCAATTCACAAAAGGAGTCAAACTCGGCAGAGGTGTATTCACCCCCACGATCAGACCTAAGAATTTTAATTTTCTTTTCAAGCTGGTTTTCAACTTCAGCTTTAAAAGATACAAACTTACTGAAACTTCATCTTTAGTTCTAAGCAAGTAAACATGGCAGTATTTTGAATAATTATCTATAAATGTAATAAAATACTGTTTACCACTACGAGTAAGAAATTCACAAATATCGTTGTGAATAAGCTCCAATAGCTGAGAACTCCTTTCAACAAAATAAAAAGATTTTCTGGGCTGTTTGGCTTGTGTACATATCTCATATTTTCTATTCCTGCTCATGTCAATCTTAGAAATCAATTGCAAATTAGACATTCTCTTTAAAGAGTTAAAATTAACATGTCCCAAATGACCATGCCAAACATCACAACTAACAGTATTATAAGAGTGAGCATTCGAATCAGAAGTAGAAGCAGAGGCAATATTATTTAAATAGAAATTTAAAATGCTGCAAGGTATGTCCACAAAAAGTTTAAACAGACCCCCACAAACATATTATTTCCCAATAAAGTTACCGTTCAGGGAGATAACAACTCGATTAGACTCAAATACAAGTTTGTAACCATGTTTATTTATTAAATAACCAGAAATTAAGTTCTTGTTGACGTCCGGTACGTGCTGCACATTATGCAAAGGGAGAATCTTGTCCGAAGATAACTTGAGGTTCACTCTTCCCTTTCCATGCACTCTAGCAGCACTCGAGTTTCCCGTAGCTACTGATTCGCCTTCCTCAACCTGTCGGTAGGAGGAAAAAGAATCAATATTAGGGCATACATGGACATTTGCCCCTGTATCAACCCACCATTCAGTAGGCTGATACGAGGACTCTAAATCAGAACATACGGTTATAAATCTCTGATCATCGGCACCGACAGATTCGATCCCGGCTATGATAACATGAGCCTGTGGAACAACATGAGCATCTGCAGGAGTTCGACAATCAGGATTCTGAAATCCCTGACCCTTCTTCCTGTGGCGGCATTTCCTAGCAAAGTGACCAGGCTTACCACAGTTGTTACATTCCCGCTTAGGTCTGTTGTCTTTCCCAATCACAGCTCTTGGCTTAAGAAACTGTTTCTTTGCAGGGTTCCTGTTTTGGGGGTTGTTCCTCTGTTGATAGGGTTGGTCCTTAGGCTTTCTCTTGGTTTCAACAATGTGTAACTTTGCCTCGAATTCAGTACTTAGAGGTTCCTTATCTCTAGTTCTACCTTCTTCCTCAATGCGGAAGGATAAGAACAGGTCGTCTAAAGACATGGGTTCCTTATTATATTTTAGTTTTAAACCAAATTCCTTTCAGGATGGGGGAAGTTTATTAATGAAGGCAGCAATTAGAAACTTATTAGCAAATGGCATGTCTTTCTGAGACATCTCGTGTATGATAGTTTGAAGGGTATTAGTCTGTTCAATAACATACTTCTCATCTACCATTTTAAACTCTAAAAATCTATCAACAATGTAAATCTCAGAACCCGCTCCTTCATTGGAGTATTTTTTATCGAGAGCTTCCCAAAGCTCTCTGGATGTAGAGGTAGTACAATATATATCATAGAGCGTGTCAGAAAGACAACTGAGAATTTTACCGTGACAGATAAAGTCTGTCTCATTGTAGGACTCTAATTCGTAAGTCCTGACAGGTTCGTGAAAGTCAGGTTTGATTTTCGGTTCTTTGAGAACCTTAACCAGTTTCAAGTAAGTCAGCCAGTAGGTCATCCTACGCTGCCATCTCTTAAAGTTTAGGCCATCAAACTTCTCCGGTTTGGAGGAGTTATGAATGTTGGTGGACAGTTCTTCTACGGTGTTCATCATGTAGATAGAAATTTTCTCAACCAGAAAATAGAAAGTAGACAGAAGCTACGAAAATCCTATTCTAAGATTATTGGTGAAATTCCTAAAGATGCAAATTGAAAGATGTAAAATTAAAGACAAGAAATCGTAGAGGATTCGAGGCACGTTACACGCTGTCCTTAGAATAGAATTTTGTCCCACGAACAGTGTAGCGGGTTCCTGGGGATCTATCCCTGAGATACAATGAATAATTTGATCCACTTCACCGTGCACCCGGTGGCGAATCCCACGAACGATCACAACCTTGCCCGAAGAAGAAAGATTGGACGGAGGAGTTTTTGGAGGAATTTTGGTTCTGGAGTATTCCTTTTCTTTTTCGTCTCTGTAAGATTGTTCTTTCGTCCCGAACAAAGAGCGTGAGAGAGAAAAGAAAAAATCGATTTCTGTTTCTCAGATCTCAGGATCGTGTCCTGGATATATCTCTCATGTAACCTTTTTCACTCTTTCCGTAACGGAATTACGTGAGAATGGTTCCGCGGAAGACCAACAACCCACCAGACCAAATCAACGAAAAAAAAAGTTATGAAATTACCTTTGTACCCGTGTCTGTTCCGCGGCGCGCAAGCGTGCTAAGTGCGCGACTAATAAACGCGTAAAAATGTGCATTAAATCGCGCACCTGCTCACGGGTTGGATGAGATCTAGCACATCCCCTACAAATCCCACTTACCCACTAAGAGGGGTAAAGCAATATATGGAAAGGAGAATGACTTCTCCTTTCCCACGGGACTAAACAAAAGAGTTGCCTTTATTGAATCACATGGGTAAACAAATCTAACAGGATTTTGATCGATTTGATTTGATGTCAAATATACTTCAACTTAGGGTCTCGTCTCAACAAGCAGGAAATTATATGTAAGTACATGCATGCCGCTTGCATGCATTGAGGACATCTGGCATGTCACTGACGGAACATAAGTTGGACTGATCTGGACTATAGTCTGGGCTGGACAAAATAAAAATAAAACTTACTAGAGCTATCACTAAGCTATCATAGTAGTGTGATTTGCTATGATATAGTAGGCAAAGGTTCGGCGGGTTTTGTTTGGATATTGATAGTTTTTTAAACTTCTTTGATTTATTTTTTTTAGTTTGTCACATAATTTTCTTTTCATACATGTTCTCAGCCCATCCCTTCCCCTCTCCTCCAAATTTTTTTTTTCTGGCTCCGCCGTTGTGGCCTGTGTTCTGTTTCCATTAATGCTAATTATATTCATTGTCGGGTCTGAGCGACAAATTTAATATTAAACTTCCATTAATGGGAGTTTGAGACAAAATTTTAAAATAGAATCTCCATACATAATGTAAAAAATGTTCAAAATTAAAAAAAATATCACCACCAAAAATAGAACTAAAAATTCATATTTTTATGGAAGTTTAACATGATAACCACTACACAACAATTATTTTATATTAAATAGGGTTCATAGTACATACTAGTTCTAATTAAATACAGAATTATTAATATATTTATATTTATGTAGATTTTTTTAGGGTTCTTCTGATTCGTGGGTTTGGACGTGTGGCTGCCCTGAACTCGGGCGGCCCTGTTTATTGCTAGCTAAGCTAAGCAAGCTAGCTAGGGTTACGAAAAGCTGATGAAGCTTATTGATTTTGTGTGTGTTGGTGGTGGAGTGGTGCTCCAACTGAAATGACAAGATTGACAATTTTTTAATGTTGCTTCAACAATTTGAATCTGACTGTTATCCAAAATTGTAAATATAAAGGAAGTCGATTGAACCCACCCACTGATGAGAACACACCATAACATAAAAGTCCAAACAAAAATATTTGGCACGTATCACGTGCATCAGCGGTGCACACGTTCGACAGAGAAGAACGGAGCAGGAAAGACGGGAGGAGGGAAGAGCAATAGGGGAAGAGGAGACCACGTCGATGGCGGAGGAGGAGGAGGAGGAGGGGGAATGGTGGCAAAGGTTTTGTCCTCATTGATCGCGTATGTACATCACGTTGTTCACGTGAACGTGCCAAATATTATTTTCGTTTTATCTAGGACATTTTTGTCGTCAATTTTTTCGATGTCAATATTTTGTAATGTCATGTGACTGCAAGAAAATATAAAAGAATTCGTAAGATATTGACATATGTTCAACGGTATTACCATGAAAATTTTCTTCTATAACTATATATATAAAACACACACACACACACACACACACACACATATATATATATATATATATATGTTAAAAAAAAATTTAATTCCATCTCTCCTTCCATCCCACCGCCAAGTATCTCCCTCATATTCGTCTAGGTATATGTACGGGGCCCACCGCCAAAATTACTGGTCAATAAAAAATTACCACGTGACGGCAAAATGGAATCGACGGAAAGAATAGTATCACTTATATATATATATATATATATATATATATATATATATATATATATATACACACACGATGCTACAGGGACCATAGTCTGTGACAGCTGAGTTAGTCCGCAGGCCACATGTCTTCGTTCCATTGGCAGGTTAACTGGTGGCGGATCCGAACAAATTGGGAGAGTGCAATAGATTTCGGCCACGTGGCCGGCGGACTAAGACCACGGTCCAAATTTCATTTCGGTATATATATGCTTCCATGTTTGTATAACATTATGGGACAATACCAGATATTGATATTGACAGTATTCAAATTCTCAATATCCAACTCCAATGTAGTTTTTTTATTTGATATACTATCGATGGACTCCCAAAATCTCTACCGAACGATTTTTGGATAATTCCACTTTATGACGGAATATAGTGCAATTTATGCGGAATAGATCATTAACATAACAAACATCCAAAATTGATTGTGGATAGTAGGACAGAGAGTTCGGTATGTCCAGTTTCAATCGAACAAAAATAGTCAAAATTGAAAAAATAAAAAAATTTAAAATTTAAAATCAAAATCGAATCGAAAATAGCCATGGCTGAAACTGAACCTACTAATAATTGATTCGATTTGTTAAGTTGAATTATTTTTACAATAATGCTAAGTTTACTACCAAATACTTACAACCTTCTTACAACCCTCTCTACCCCCCCCCCCCCTCCTCTCCCCGCTATGTGGGCCACACCCGGCCCAACCTCTCCACTAAAGAACGGCTGCCACGTGGCGTTCTTGCCACGTGGCGGCCAATCGGGTAGCCACTGGACCGCACCTCTCCCCCCTCCTCCAATAGACGGCCGCCACGTGACCGCCACGTGGCGGTTGTAAGCATTTGGTTGTAGGCATAGCATTGTCGTTATTTTTATTGTTTAATGGGCCAGGACCAAATTTGGGATTGCGATTAAATTATATTAAAATGTTACAGTTTTTTATACATATATTTGTTGTATTTCAAATTGGAGCCGAAAGTTGGAATAGTTGTTAAATTACAAAAATTTGACTTTAAAACACATACTAGAATTGTTGTTTTTAAAACATGCATAAAAATATACCCATTTTTAATTTAAAATATTCATAAAAATTAGAATATTTAATAATTGCATCAGTCTTATTTGGTTTTTGGTTTTAGATGGAAACCGAAACCTAAAAATTGAAACCGAACAAAGAATTTGAATATTTTCGAAACTTAAACTGAGTTAAATATTTTTCAAACTGAACCGAATCTCTTATTTAGTTCGGATCGGTTCGGTTCTCAGCCAAATTCGAGTGGCTCTTGTGGTTACCGAGGAGAGGTATAAGGCCATGACTGGGTAGCAGAAGTTCAGTGGATCGAGCCACGAAGGTGCGTCCCGAACGTTATCTCGTAAATTCCCAAAAAAAAAAAAAAAAAAAAAAACCTCCCACCCCTAAATTTGTGAAATAATATTATTTATTTTGTACTTTCTATGCTCTATGAAGGCCTAACCTAAGCGATAACGTGAAGCCACGTACAATACCAGTATAATGCCAACAAAGAAAAACTAGGCCCATTAAAATTTTTGTTAGATTTAAAACAACAATATAAAGCCCACTATTTCAGGGTTTGGACTTCTCAATATGGGATTTAAATTCTGATTACTACTGTTGCCTCACATAAGCTTTGGGCTGTTCAAGATATTGTCTTTGGAACACTTACATGGGCTTGGAGTTTGTATGCTAGTTAAAAAAAAAAAAATTATCGGAGAGAGGCATAAGCCTCTGGCTGGATGGTCGAAGATCAGTAGATTTAGCCACGGAGGCGTATTATTCCTTCTATTTATAAATAGTAGAAGTTGGAGGACAATGGACCCAAAAGACATGAAATGCAGCGTGCACAAAATTTCGAGAGTTATGTCGTGCATCTCAAAAAAATAAAAAAATTTGACACTATAACTTGCAATTTGATACTAGAGCAAATATATTTCTCGCTTTGATCGAGACTTTAGTCGGTTCCAATTTTGATTTGCAAGTTATTTGTTCCATGACTTCAAATTCATCTAACGGGTTATATATTCATGTACATATCCAAATAATGTAAACCCAACAACTGAACAAAGTGCCTTGTATTGTTTTAATTTATTTTGCTATTTAGATATTAGCACAATTTTAGGACAATGAAATGAATTTTCAAAATCCCGATTGGCCAATTTATGCTGCTTTCCAAAAAAAAAAAACAAAAAAAAAAAAAGCATCTTTAAAAAGCATGCCCTCTCCCTTTCCAGAAAAAACCAGAAATTAAATAGCTTAGTATCATAGACATGAAAGAAACTATGATCTAAGAGCATCATTAGTAGTTGAGACTCTCCAATATAATTTGGAAACCAAAATTTTAAAAAAAAGTAAATGTAGAATGGGTTGGGTTTGTATGAGAATAGTAGAAAATGATAAAGTGAGCTCCGATCCTAAAAATTGTGTGGTCAAAAATTGATGTGAGAAAAAAATAATATAAAATCTAAAATATAGAATGTTGGGCTTCAAATTGGGACTTACAATTCTACAAAATGAGTTCCTACAATTTAGAATCTAAAAATTGGGAGGCCCAATCTATAGCTTCTGTGGGTGGAATAGAACCAAAAATCTAGAAATTGAAACTATGAATAATATTTACTATTATGCAAAATGAACTCCTATATTTTAAATCTAGAATTTAGAATAAGGGTCAACCTTACTAATGATGGTCTAAGGAGGGCCCATAATTTAATCTTTATCTTTTGCACGGGTTTTTAAAAAGCCAATGAAGCATTCATTCTAAAAAAAAAAATTTTTAAGAATAGTTTCGAATCTTCTTTTGGAGTTCGAAACAATTTTGTAGTCGATTTGTTGTTGTTTTAAAAGTCAGGTCAAACGAACAAAGTGAAATTTATTTATATTTGATATAGACGGTTAAAATAATGGTTATTATATGTCTGTGATGCGATCTTTCGCCATGCATGCACAAGAAAGTGACTACAATTGTTGATGACATGGAATAAGACTTATGTGTAACTTATTACCTTTTCAACTTGATACCATAAGCCAATGTTTTAAAAACCAGACCGATGATTAACCAAAAATCTTTGGTATAGATCGGACCAAAATATTTGATATAGATCGGACTGGAGTTCAATCGGGATTTAAATAGGCCCATTACGAGAACCAAATCATATACGATATACGTATTTACTTTTTGGTTTGGTTTGGTTCTTAGTACGTATGGTTTGATTTGATTTTACAACTATAAGGTCTCTCAAAACCAAACAAAGTACCAAATAGTCCAAATCTCACATGATAAACTTTTTTGAGTTAAAAAACAAAACAAAATGGGCGGTTCAATTGTGAACTGTTTCGTCCGGTTCACCGGTTAAACCCCGATTAAAGAAAAAATTGTCGGTTCATTAAAAAAATCGGTTCAGGTCCAATTTTTTGGTCACACCCGGTCCTACCCGGTTCAACCGCCGGTTCGGTTTTGACAATACTGGCATAAACTTTATGAAATATAACATGATACCTAAAAAAAAGAAATTACCTCCACCCATTCTTCCTTCTCTCTCCAACCTCCCTCTACCGTCCCCGCTGCCCCCCCCCCCCCCCCCGGCTGCACCACCTCCGCCCTCACTCTCTCCTCGCACGTGCTGCATCAGCGGTGACAATAGCAGCATCAGCAATGCTTGCGAAGAGAGAGGGGGTGGTGTAGATGGGAGGCGGCGGTGGGTCATCCGGGGAGGGGGGGAGCGAGCATATAGGGGTCGTGTTGGGTGGAGAAGAGATGATTTCATCCTTTTCTTTGTATCAAGTTTGTTAGAATAAACGTAGAATAAGGAAGAAAAATATATGAGAGAAGCTATCTTATTAGTGTAATCTCATAGTGGGAGACAAATGTCTTATTTATACAACCCAAAGAAGGTATAATACTAATCTCTAACCAATGTGAGACTAAAATAAAAAAGTAGGAATCCAACCCTTTAATAACCCACGTTATAACACTCCCCCTTTGGATGACCACCATCTCTAAGCCTATTGGCTCGTTAAAACTTTACCAGAAAAATCCATTAGGACAAAACATGTGCGAAAGAAAAGAGTACAATCTTTAGGATGACTTAGATAGGTGTTGGACACACTAAATGTTGCCTCATTAAAACCTTGTGAGGAAAAATCCAATGAAAAAAAAATCCATGACTAAAGAAAAAGAGTACAACGTGTTATAGTCCATAAAAAATGTATCTCCTCCTGAAAATAATCACTCCCCCTGATAATGTTGATCCTGAACAGTCAGCTGATGAAGATGTCGCATTCCAATTCCATGAACTAGTTTCTGAAAAGTTGACTTTGACAACGATTTGGTGAACAAGTCTGCAAGATTATCACTTGAGCGAACTTGTTGGACGTCAATATCAAAGATCTTCTAAAGCTCATGAGTATATAAAAACTTCGGTGAGATGTGCTTGGTCATGTCTCCTTTAATGAATCCACTTTGAATTTGTGCAATACATGCTGCATTATCCTCATGAATAACAGTTGGAGTATATGTGGTAGAAAATATGTGACATGAGCTACAAATGTGTTGAATCAACGATCTCAGCCAAATACATTCTCTACTTGCTTCATGGAGAGCCAATATTTCTGAGTGAGAGGAGGTAGTAACCATTGTCTGTTTTGCTGAACGCCAAGAAATAGCTGCATTGCTATTAAGAAACACATATCCAGTTTGTGAACGATCTTTATGGGGATCAGATAAATAACCTGAATCTGCAAAGCCAACTAGATTCGCGATGTCAGATAAACCATAAGTATAAAATAATCCCATGTCGGTAGTTCCACGAAGATATCTCATCACATGTTTAATGCCATTCCAATGTCTGCGAGTTGGCGTCAAGCTATATGTAGCCAACAGATTGACAAAGAATGATATGTCTGGCATTGTACATTGTAATAGATACATTAATGTCCCAATGGCACTAAGGTACGGTACTTCGGGTCCTAGCATCATTTCATTATCGTCCTTAGGACGATATGGATCTTTATTGATATCTAAAGATCGAACAACCATTAGAGTGCTAAGGGGATGAGCTTTATCCATATTGAACTGTTTCAATATATTTTCTGTGTATTTGGATTGATGCACTAAAATTCTATTAGTGCAATGCTCAATTGTAATCCGAGGCAATATTTCGTGTCTCCGAGATCTTTCATCTCGAACTCCTTTTTTAGATAGTTTGCAGTCTCATTGATTTCATGTCTTGTCCCAATTAAATTTATGTCATCGACATATACTGCAACTATAGCAAAACTCTCCTTAGATTTCTTTATGAAGACATATGGGCATATAGGATTATTCTCATAACTCTCTATTTTTATATATTCTCTAAGACGGTTGTACCACATCCTTCCATATTGTTTCAAACCATACAATGAATGTCTTACCTTTATGGAATGCATATTCTTAGCTTTTGAACTGGATAGGTTAAATCCATCTGGAATTTTTATATAGATATCGCTATCTAAATCGCCATATAGATATGCTGTTACAACGTCCATAAGTCTCATGTCCCACTTTTTCCCAACTGTCAGACTTATCAAATAATGGAACGTTGCTGCATCCATTACAGAAGAATACGTCTATTTGTAATCAATCTGGGGTCTATGAGAAAACTCATCGTACCTTAAATCGAGCAATTTTATTCTTTTTTTCGCTTTCTTACAAACACTCACTTGTAACCCACCGGTCTGACGTCTTTTGGTGTTTGTACTATAGGTCCGAACATTCCACGTTTATTAAGGGAATTCAATTCTGCTTGAATAACATCCTTCTATTTTGGCCAATTTTTCTTTGTCGACATTCATCGATGCTATGTGGTTCAGTGTCATCAATGCCCTTAGATATTTCAGTAGCTATTGAGAATAAGAATATCTCATCTATTGTTATATCTTTGCGATCCCATACCTCTCTTGTATACGTATAAAACATAGAGATCTCTTTGCTTTCAGGTACCTGAGCCTCCTCTTGGGCTTGTGTCTTTTCTAAGACAATAACCTCTTCTGAGTTTTCAGAGAGTATGGATCTGTCTTTCATAACATCTTCTTGAGCATTATGTATAACCTCCTTAAGAGCGTTACTTGGGCATTTTCTCTTTCTAGGGACTAAGTCCTTCAAACCTATAGGTCTACCACACTTCTGGCGTGCAGTAGATTCATTAGCCACTCTGCTATTTTTTTTCTACGGGGATATTAATTCGAGCTGGCACATTTACAGCGGACACATGTGATTTAATCACTTTATCCGCATTAGTAAATGCATTGGCATTTGATTTACAATTTCCTGTAGATGCAATATTCTTCGTACCTTAGTTTCACATTGATTAGTACGAGAATCTAGATGAGACAGAGTGGGATTATCCCACAATAATTTATGTCGTTTATTTGTGGCGAATGATTATGTAAGAACATTCTTTTCTTTCTTATCACCCCATAACGGCGAAAATTTAGTCTCATCAAAATGGTTGTCTATGAATCTAGGAGTAAAAATATCATCAGTTAAAGGTTCCAAATATCTAATGATTGAGGCGAATCAAAACCAATATAAATTCCTAAATGACGTTGAAGTCCCATTTTAGAGCGTTCAGGAGGAGGGATATGAATATAAACAACACAACCAAAATTACGCAAATGAGAGATATTAGGTTGATGGCCTATCACAAGTTATAATGGTAAAAATTCATGATATGCAGTTGGCATAACAATGATCAATTTAGCAGCATGTAATATGGCATGTCCCCAAGTTGAAACGAGTAAGTTTGATTGCATGAGTAAAGGCCTTGTTATGTGTTAAAAATGCTTAATCAAGGACTTTGCTAAACTATTTTGGGTACGAACATGAGGGACAAAATATTCAACTTCTATTCTTACGGAAGCACAATATTCATCAAAAGTATGGGAAGTGAACTCAGCTGCATTTTAAGTCAAATCGTTCTAACATGTTGGTCAGAAAAATGAGTCTTAAGGTTAATCAACTGAGAAATTAGCTTGGAGAAGGCAAAATTTCTAAATGAGAGTAAGGAAATATTGACCATCGACTAGAAGCATCTATTAGAACCATAAAAATACCTGAAATGTACGCTAACATGATCAATTGGTCCACAAATATCATCTTGTATTCTCTGAAGGAATGATGGTGATTCAGAAGCTATTTTGAGAAGTGAAGGTCTTGTGATGAGTTTACCCTGTGAACAAGCTACACATAAATGTTCAGTAGGAAAGGAAAGACTTTTGTATGATAAATTATGCCAATTGGTTTGTTGATGACCTTTCTCAACATAGTCGATCTTGGATGACCCAAACTGTCATGCCAAAGGATTAGATTCCTTGGATCCTTTAGCCTTTTGCTAGTGATGGGGTGAGATTCTACTACCTTCAAAGTAGTTTGATATAGCCCCGAGGAGATTAACTTGTACTTTTCTAATGTGGTTTTATTGCTTCTAACATTAGAGGTGATGCAAAGATACTCTTTGCTATCATCGTTCATGGTTTCAACATGAAACCCATTTATTCGAATATCTCTAAAGCTTAGTAGATTTCTATTAGATATACTAGAGAATAATGTATTTCGAATGACTAAGTGTGTTCCATTTGGCAACACAACATCGCCCTTACCATAACCTTCTATAATCTGCACGGGTCCAGCAATGATGGTCACCTTGGCAGTGTTTGAGGCATATATTGTAAAAAACTTTCTAGTTTTCAATATAGTGTGAGTTTTTGCACTATCTATCAATCATATGCCATCTTATTGTCCATACCTTTCAAAAACAAAAACAAAAAATATATTAATATGCTACTAAATGGTTAAACTTGGCATATTGCTAATTATTACAACTTGATCTAAATCTAAATGAAACTGCTTCAAAGAAAGTAAAATACCTAGAATATTGATCATATAATGACCAATTTATTCAAAGTAGAAAGTAAATAAACTTAGATAAGCATACAATAACTATTCATTGACTTCTCCTATCATGGCGTTGAACTGGTCTTCCGAAATTGCGTTTTCATCCTTATTTTGGAAGAAATCATTAAAATTTATGTGTGTTGTACCCTCTATGAGATTAGTCTCCACACCCTTTAAGGCTTCATACTCGTCGACTTTCTTTTGTGAGGTGCGACAGTTTCACATCCAATGACCAGCTCTTCCACAACGTTTGCAAATATCAGTTGGAGCAGTTGGATTAGGAATTTGGACATTATTTCTTCGAGGATTAGATCCCTTATTTTTTGAATTGTGTATCGTTCCTTGGACCCGGATTGTAGCTATTTCTTTGGCTTCCACGATGTCCATGCCCTCTACCTCTGTGATTTTCTCGACCCCTAATATTGGTCACATTTTTTTGAGCACTAGTCGCATTCACTTCAGCTGTAATTGGTGCAGATCCAGTTGGTCTACTAGTGTGATTTTTGATTAATAACTTATTGTTTTTCTTGGCCACGAGTAAGATAGCAATGAGTTCGGAATACTTCTTAAAATTTCTTTTCCTATATGTCTGTTGTAGGGTCATAATAGTCGCATGTAATATGGTGAATATTTTCTTTAGTATGGAATGCTCTGTCACTTCTTCACCACATAACTTCAATTGTAAAGTAATCCTGAACATAGCTGAATTATAGTATGCAACTGTTTTATAATCTTGGAAACGTAGATTGAGCCATTCATGGAGTGTAGCTGTAGTATGACTATTTTTTGGTGATCTTATCTCTCAGCTAGAGAATTCCATTGCATCAAGGGGTCCTTGACTGTTAAGTACTCAGCCATGAGATCATCATGAATATGATGTCTTAGAAAAATTAAACCTTCGCTTTATCTTGTGCAAATATTGGCTTATCAGCCATAATTGCGTCACCTAAGCTTTTGGCTTGAAGGTACAATTCAGCATCCAATCTCCAGTTGAGAAAGTGCTGGCCTTCTAAGTTTAGAGACTTGAAATCATGCTTTGTGAGGCTCGACATATTATTGTATAAAATCAATAATAACAAGTTAACATAAGAACTTGGTAAATCATCAAACAATTCATGTTCATGGTGTATGCTTCAAACAATGATGTTTCAGAAGTCTATTTATACCAAGCACTAGATGTTCATAGTATTCTTCGAACAATGATGTTCCAGAAGTCGTAGGTAAATACCAAACACTAGATGTTCATGGTATGCTTCGAACAATGATTATGTTCAAGAAGTCTTTCAAAAATACCACATATGATATGCTTCAAAAATGGTGTTCCAGAAGTTTTATATATATAGACCAAACAATTCATGCTCATGGTCATCAAATCTCTGATGATTTTGATCTGAATGTATTAACATATATAAAAGAAAGAAAGAAATAAAGAATAACTCCAGCGTTCTCTCCGAGAGATCTATATGCGATTAACATCGGAGTGCTATTGGATTTAACAAAAAGAAGTGAGATGAATGGATAAAAATTATTCTTTTTGTCCTAGCGGTATGCCAAGAGATGTATAAACATCAACATCATGCTGTGCCTAGGGTATGCATATGCAGAAAAAATTAACATAAATAACCATATCTATTATCGAAGTTGAGAATCCGCAAATGGCGGCTTCACTGAGATGCTCTCGTTTATTTCCTTCCGTTAGAGTTTCGTGCTGATAACGTGTTAGAATAAATGTAGAAGAAGTAAGAAGAAAATATGAAAGAATATCTCTTATCAGTCTAATCTTATAGTGGGAGACAAATGCTTATTTATACAACCTAATAAAGATGTAATACTAATCTTTAATCAATGTGGGACTAAAATACAAAATAAAAATCTAATCCTTTAATAATCTATGTTGTAACAAAGTTAAAATTATTTAATAATTGATGGTATTAAATTGTCGAATAAAAAAATTTAAAATATTAAATTGAAAAACAGAAATAATTGAGGGTATAAGTTACAAATGAGCCGTCGAATAATTAGCATACGGAATGTCTTTTCCTCGTGACGTACGTAATTAACGTAGCTTCCCTGGTTACAACTCAATGTATATATTGTATCTTGACATTTTATTGCATGAACTTGTGTCAGATCGATTATGGCCCTCCAATTAACAACAAAGTGTCATATCATCACCATCATTTCATAGCTCAGAGCTAGCTCCTCGTCTTGATTTCTGAAAATCTAGAGCCAGTAGCCATCAAATGATGCCAACAGCTTGCAGCTTTCTATTCATGCGGAGAGATGAGAAAATAAGTGCAATGATTTTGGAGGAAAATCAAAGCATGTGTCCTGTGGTGGATGTGGATAATGAGGTTGCATCGACTCTCGCTGCAAGTCAGAAACTTGTTTGCATGTGTGAAGTTGTTTAGTTAGAGTTGACAACTTGACTTGACAGTGAGCTCTAAAACTGAATGCAAGTACTTATTTGGCCCTTATTTCATTGAATTTCTTGACAAATATTAGGAGTTTATAAGGATCCTATAGCAGAGATATGATAGTTATTACATAGATTTCAAATGTACTTATACTTCTTCCCTTGTACCAAATGTCATACTGAGCCTTAGGGTAGTTTGGTTGGAAGAAGTGAAATAAAATAAAAAATCTACAAGCGAACAATTTGCGTACACATTATTTATATGCGTCATTCGTACGTATATCTTATGAATTATTTCGTTTGGTTAGTTTAAAAAGTGAAGATTAGTAATAAAAGTTAAAAAATTTTGTGTTGGAATGATTGTTAAAATAAGTTAAAAAGTATAACTTATTATTATTATTTGTTATTTTTTCTCATTATTATTATTATTATTATTATTATTATTATTATTATTATTATTATTATTATTATTATTTTTATCACAAATTTATTAATTATTATTATTATTAAAAAATATTCATATCATTTATTAATGATTATTTCTCACAAATTATTTTCTCATTCTCTCTGTCACTTTCTCACTCCCCCAATTCCCTCGAGAGGAGCGGAGCTCCACGCTCGATGATGGCCACAACGCAGCGGCGGAGTTCCAGCGCCATCAAGAACTGTGGAGTGAAGGGCCGGCACAAGACAGGGGCTTGTGCGAAGGGGAAAACACGGGGGCTCGTACGGCTTAAGATGAAGCATGGATGGCAGTCAGGGAAGGAGGAATCAGTCGACGACGAGCATGGAAGATGGGTCGCGACGGAGTTGGGGCGGCGCTCGGGTCGGCACTAGCAGCATTGTGAGCTTCAACAGTGGAGTGAATGGCCGGCAGAGTAGAGGAGTTAGCGGCTTCGGGCATACAGTGAAGATTTGACAACGGCACTGTCACGCCCCATAACCAGCATAATGGAGAACGGGGGCAGACCAAGCCAGCTACGTATACCAGAGTACTCTATACCCCTAGATACGGTCACGATTGTCTAGACATGTGAGGGTTTACTCTACAATCCGACAGTTATTCCTAGGTCAAGAACCCTAGGTGTCTCAATCTCAAGCAAGCAACAAGTTATAATATGTATGATCATCAAACATATAATAGTAAAGCGTCCCAAACTATACATACACAGATGATCGTAAAGCTAGTTACAAAATGAAGAACTAGCAAGAGTACAATATTACATGATCATCTCTTGCTATAGTTTAGAATATGCTTTACATGTAAGCCCTCATGCAGGATATCAAGTTCCAAATATAAGCTAAACACGTGCTCGGTGGTTAAATGACTCAAAAGTATAATGTACAAGATCAGGTGGGAGATGAAGAAGAAACCCACTCATGTCCTTGGGTGCTCCTGGTGTTCACCATCTTGAGGCAGAAAATACGAGAGATCCTGCGGTGTTGCTCCAAAATCTGGCCATACAAAACCAGTGGGATCAGACCCCAAAATAATAAAGTACCACAAGGGACCCAACTTAGGAACTAAAACCAGCATACAAACTAATCAGTTAAGGAATAACATAAGGAATCAGTAAATAGATGCAACAAGTAAGTCTAATAGTTAGTTCTTGAGTAAAATCAAGAATATCGGGAATCAGTACTCAAGCTCAGTTTCTGGATCAGTTGCTAGATAAATTAGGACATGAGTAGACTAGAAATCAAGCAATCACTACCAATCATGTCCTACTGCTTACTACCATTATCTAACTAGGGTTATCACAGCCCTAATTGCTAACACATGTATGTTGAGATTCCATACAGCCACATGCCATACAGACTATCCGGGTTATTAAGGCATAAGGATATATAGCATATAATTAAGTCAGGTATAATATTCGACAGGTAATTGCAACACTCAAAGGCGTGCTAGAAGTGTGCCCCTCACGACAGAGAGCTCCAAATCCATCAAGTGTCGCTGGGATACCAAAATTGCATGTCGGCATAAAATATTCCTAGATATTTTCTAGATTATTATTCCAGTTATTAACTTAGACAAGTTATCAAGGGTTTCTTGTCACGCCCCGATCCCGAAAGGGTCTTTCGTCCTCGCCGGATCCTTTACGGAACCGATTCGTCCTCGCTAGGGGCGTGATGCCGTGCGAGCCTGGGATTGCGCTCGCACAAGGCAAGAACTTGCAGTTTTAGTAACCCATTTTGAAACACAAATTATAAAACACATTCACAGAGATTTGAACATAAATGCGGAAGAAACATGCTTTTTCATTGAATATTCAGAGTAATTTACATAGAGTTTACATTGATGCGCCTTCTCGGCTATTGAATTACATTACAAAAGATAACTCAAAATGCAGGGCGCGCTCCGTCAGATAGTCTACGTCGTTTACACATTACGCCATTGTATAGATTGAAGTCTCTGCCTCCAAAATGAACTGACTCCAACTATACTTCAAAATAGAGGTGCTCCTAACGCCTCCTCGCTAACGCACTAGCGTTGCACCGTCTGATTGCCTGAAATAGTTGCCCACAACGTGGGTCAGTACTCAACTTGTACTAGTAAGCGGGATGAATCCCACTCGACTAAATCGACACTAGCTTGTTAGGGGCGAGCATGCTGCATAGTCACGGACAACCTGCGTGGCACAGGGTTTGGTTTCCTGGAACGGGATGAGGCACCGGGGCACCGGGACCGTTCCACCATGGAGGAAACAATGGGCATCACGCAATTGGGCGCAGTGTTGGTAGTCCGATACCACCAGGCGGGAGTAGCTGCCCAACCCTGGATCGGGTAGGATTGTCCTATTGATCTTGGTCCGATCAATGTCCTTCGTGGCTTTTAGCCATAAATGTTGGCTTGCTTTACTTTGGTTGGTTTGTGCATCGTGTAGGCGCGGCCACCTTGCCTCGGTAAGAGTGTGCAATTGAGATTGGAATATAAACTTTGGTTGAGGATGGATATTGAGGCGAGACTGATGGTTCGATATGTTATCGTGCAAGCGATGGCATTGAGTTAGACTGGTCGGTTATATAAATCCTTGTCGTTTAGTTTGAGATTGAATGTTTGCATGCTTAAACTGCTTTACAGCTTTCCTTAACATGTCATTCATATGCCATGAAACGAATCTAGGATTCAACTAGAAAGATCACCATTTAACTGTGTGCATTCACTATTTTACTTAGTGTCGGCTTAGACGAGTGGGTTACCCCGCTCACCAGTACAGTTGTGTACTGACCCACATTTGTGGGCAATATTTCAGGTACGCAAGTGTAGTGGCACTGCTTGGATATACAGAACAAGATGTATGAACTGTAAGTACCTTTGTGGGCTAGAGAAAAGAGCAAGAGTATTTCATCGTCTTTGTGGCATCGTCTTTGTGGCATTGCCTCGGGACATTTTATTTGGACCCTATTGTGAGCTTCGCTGCGTATACTCTGTTTGTGTGCTTGGTACACTAAACGGCTTCCGCTATAACTTGGTTGTTTCGATGATAACATTGGTGTTTGAAAATATCGCCTTGTACGAGCGCAACTCCAGGCTCGTACGACATCACGTCCCGATGGAAACGATTGTCCTGCGGAAGAGCTGTAACGTGGTGATTCACGTTCAGTAGGGACTATCGAGCCTGCGGAAGATTAGGGCATGACATTTCTAACCATGGTATTCAGGAATCTGCTGTAACGACCCGTTCCGCTGAAGTGGAGAGCCGATTCAAATGGCGTAAGTGCAACGACCCGACCCGCCTTGCTCAGCGAGATGACTCGTTTGAGGCAAATAATTCTAGACTTAGACCTTCAGGAGTTCAGACTAGACTTTCAAAGGCTCTCTCGGAGTATCGCTCAACCGAGGCGAATCATCTCTAAGGTGGGTGGCTACGATGAACATATTTTTGCTTAGCTTGCACACTTAACATATGGACGATACATGCTAGTCGCTAGGTGAATCACCCATTGTATGCTAATAAAGAATACAACACACATAATTAAGGGAATAATCCCATCTTATACTACGTGTGTTAGAACATGGAAATAAACCTTGGCTTATAGTTGGACCCTCACATGTTACCTTAGCTTCGTGCAAGTAGACCCCGCTATGCCTCGAATAGATTATTATATACTCTTTGTAGTGCACCGCTTCACTTGTTTACACTACTCACCATATGGATTATGTCGCTCGATATGTCCCTGCACGATTTCACTGCTCGTACTCTCCCCTTAGACTCGTGCTAATGTAAATTGTTATATTTCATATAAATGCATTCTTGTCGGCTTATATTGTAACTTGTACTCGTTTGTCTCATTTCAACGCTTGTCATATAATTTTATGCCACGATCCAGTAATATTATCCATATCGTGCATGCATCTAGTTAGCCAGAAGACTATCAAATTATCTTTTGTGCAATATGAACCTGCAACTATTCGGGACCGTTAGGTCGCCAAGGCAGTTCCCGAACCAGGAGAATGCACCATGTCAAGATTAACTCTGAACGAGAATTATGTCAAGTAAAGTAAGAATCATAGCTCGTGGAGCATACTCGTTCTGAATAAAAATTAAGAATTAACATGTCGGGTCGTGAATCCCGTGAACCTGAGACCCAAGACTTGCATGTCGCGGACAACTTGGTAACAAGGGAGATTTTTGAATCTCGTTTCACTGACGATCTCTGGGGCATCGGGGCCGATTCGATTTGGATGTAACTCGTGCAGCCTTTCGTGTGCGAGCAGGATGACGTCTCCGCTCACGCCGATCCATCCTCGCTCAAAAGGCTGATAGTCTCGTGTACTGGACGGGATAGATTTTAGCACACCGTGTACTTTTATTGCATACCATCCTCGTCAAAGACTATAACTCATCCTTTATAGCTATGCCAACGACTCTTGTTCATATAGATAAGTTATCCTCGCTTAGCGGCAATTCGCGTGCGAGCTATTGCATCACAACGAGTAATCTAGGACACCTGAACGAATATGAGTATTAGAAATCTGTGCGTACTTGTACATATTTGAATACTTGAACATCTATTGCAACACACATGAGTAATTCGTGTAACTCGTGCACCTGAATCAGAACCCCGCTCATGACACTTGTGTTTGCTTATTTGATTGCCCCTGGATTTTATTATATATATACTCATGCTTGGTTTAACTTGGTTTTATATCTGTACAGGGAATGATGGATGGTAAGTTGGTAAGTATCGCCGTGTTACTCAAATATCGCCCGACACTGCCACACGAGTTAGGCTTTTTATTATGCCATAAAACTGATCCTAAGGTAAGACTAGAAAGATAACTTAATAGATGGTGCACAAAACCTATATAACATATTTGGATTTGTTGAGCGGGCGAGAAGCCTCCCCACCAGTGCATTCATGTACTGATAACCCACCAGATTTCTTGTAGGGTGTGGGAGAACCTCGTTCAGTGCGAAAACCCCCTTTGTGCGTGCTAAGACGTGTAGTTCGCTCTGGATCCTCGGAACGTTGCGTCCGAAACTGAAGCACATATATAAGACATAATGTTGGAACATCTCCTATGTATCATTCCATAATTGTAGCCACTTGACATGCTTTTATTGTTTTGAGAGATAGAGGACTTAAGCGACTTGTAAATCTCGGCCTAGCACCGCTTGTAATACTGATTCAATATCAATAAAGTACTTGTTTTACTTCTATACTTGTGTTATTCACTGCTTTCTCTATTGACGACTCTGTGAACTTGTTACCAATTGCATGTTCGTTTCTTATTCTGCTGCATTCAGACTATCTGTGCGACTCTGTGGCTTAGTCATTTTACCGCCTGTTCGGATCATGGTCTTGCACGGGTGCAGCTTGTGCTCGTGCGGCATCACGTCCATATGGGAAGGATCATACCCGCGGGACGCTGGAACGATAATTTGTGCCTAACGGGGGTGGTCGATTCCTGCGGGAGATCGGAGCGTGACATATTGTCATCAGAGCATCAACTTCACGTTTTTGGACTTCTTATCGATTTTTTTAGTTTCGAAAGCTCGTTCATGGTTTATGTACGAAATGCTCTCTCTCGTTGACCCGTTGGGATGTTCTTTTAAAACCCCTAACCTTAAAAAGTGCATTAAGTATTTAATTAATTATTTAATTAATTTATAGTAATTATTAACTAATTAGAAGAAATAGAATTTATTGGATTTTTATTTTTAGGTAATTGTGCAATAGAGCATTTACGGAGCAATTATAATTTTTTCTTAATTATTTTTATGTAGGAGACCTTGTGGACAGTTGATAGATTAATGTATGCAATAATATAATTTCTAGAATTTTATGTATATATATATAAAGTTTATTAAATAGAATAGATTAATGAAAAAGAAATAGAAAAGAATAAAAGAGAATAGAAAAAAAGGAATAAGAAACCTAAATGAATACTAACCCAATACCAACCCGACCCGGCCGCTTAAGAAACAGCAGCAGCATCTAGAGCCCAACCCCGCGCGCGTTTTCCCCCCTCGGTTCTTCATCCGCCGCTCCTTTGTATATATACCATAGATTAAAACCTAAACCCTAACCCTAACTCTAATCTCCCCATCTGAGCACCGACGCCGAGCTCCAACCCAGACCGCCGCCACCCGAGCCCCAGCGCCGCCCGCCGCTGCGACCGCCACTTCCGCACCCGCGACCGCGCACCATGACAGTAGTTTGAACAACGACTTACCTCTGTTCAGGCTTCGTTTCCCGTGCCATCGCTCAACCAAACTTGACCCCGTTTTTACCGGTATATTCATGACCTATCCCCCTTCCAATACTGTATATTAGTTTACCTCGAACATCGTGTAACCCTAGGCGAAAAAAGAGGCAAAGTTGGCAAAAAATGACAACTTTAGATCGCAGAAAACTGCGGTAACCACCCATGTTTACGGACTCATATCTCCCACCACCGAGATCCGAATTTAGTTTTACTTTTTGGTATGCGAAGACCACCTAACCGAGAATAATTTCTGTCAATTACAATATTTTAATTATTGCTGTATGCTGAATTTAATCAGATTGAAAATTCCGAAAACCAACTTTTTCCAACCTTCAAAATTTGTGATATGGAGCGCCCCCCACCAAATGGGACCGCCCCATCGCGTACCAATTGTACCAAATGACGCGTATAGTATTTTCAGATGTGTGGGCTTTCACGAAAACTGATTCGGACGCGTGTGCGCGTCGGAATCAGCCCGTATCCGCAAAAATTTCCCGTATCGTGACTTTTGCAAAACCCTGCGCCATTTAGCGTACGCTCGTCATAATACGATAAAACTTGCTCCACTGAACTCGTGGTATCGCGCTTGTCCTGTGACCCAATTTTCATAAAATTCTGAGATAGTTGACCAAATTGCCTGATTGTGGGCTCTACAGTTGACTTTTTGGGCGAATTTGTGTTCGGCTCACCGGAATTCAAAATTGTACATAACGTTGAGTTCGTACTGACATTTAGAGTTTGTTTGACCTATAATTTGTCCCATTTAGAGACCTTTACCCTGGCACGCTTATTGGTGCAAAATGGGCCACATGTGGACCCCGCTTTGACCCAAAATTATCGTTTTGTCCCTGTGTCCAAATTGGACGAAAGGGTAGTATTTTCTAGCTATATCGCTGATTCAGGAAATGTTGGTGATGTTTATTTCAGCATCCGGAGACGTTTATTCGGAGGCCGTAGTTTCTGATTCCGTGTCCTTGACATCTGGACGCTTACTCTATATAGATTGCTTGCCAGGCAAGTATACCTAGCCATTGTACTGTTATTTATATTCCATATGTTGCATGCATGTTTTATTTCTGCTTATTTTAGTTCATATATTTTAACTACTATATAAACTGCGCGTCCAAGAAAACTTGGGTGCAACGACGGTGTCGTCGTATTATGTTTTTATTATGTATATGCATTGGGCCTACTTTATGAGACCGTTCCATTATCATGAGGCATTCTTATGTTTCATTGGCTATGACACTATTCTTAAACGAGTGTGAGTCACATGTAGGACATGGACTTGCGTACTCGGCTAGCCACTGGTACGTATAGGTCGTACGACGGATAGGGATAACTGCCAATAAAAACTTTGCATGGTAGTAGACCTGGCAGTTATTTAGAGGTATCATCGTGTCATGGATGTGACATGCTTAGAGCATGGGGTGGGGAGAACAACAAGTAAGGCATTTGGGCTTCGTTACACTTCCTTTTTATGTAACCCGCACGCTCCGCCGGAGATGCGTGGTCGTGATGACCCCTACTACCTGGCGGCCTCTGAGGTTCAAAAGATGTCATACTTTTTAGGCCCCTGAATCTCCAAGAGAATCATGCTGATCCCATTTTTTGCCAGATAACCCACTTGTTGGAAAGTTGTTCTCAAACTGTATTTACTTAGACGGTTAGGCAATCCCATTGGATGTTTATTTTCAGTACTTTATTGGCATATTTATATGTATCTTATTATGTCCCTCTGAGGACCTGGTACCTTTCCAGATATAGACGGACAGGAGTATTCGCAGGAGTACGGACCTGGACCTGACACTTTTTATCAGACTGAGGAGGTCTTACCTTCGGAGTATCTGTGATTCATGGCAGCTGTTAGAGATTTTAGTTAATATTTCTTTTATAAACATTTATCTTATCTTAGAGTTTGATCTCTTCTGTTATTTAGTAGTTTTTAGTATAGTCGTTTTGCAGTGGATTTATTTTCATCCGACTATCATACTTTGAGACTTCCTATTTGATATTCACTTATTTATTTCTATTTATATATTATTTGTGCTGTGGATGAGATATAGATTGCATGTGACTTGTTGACAGTATATTACCACTAGTGGATGGGACATTCATGTACAGCGTACGTGTGTATATGGTTTCCATATATTGGAGTTTGTATACATATGACTGGCGTGTTACGTATTCCTAGTCCTAAGTATTTTGGGACTGGGGCGTGACATATTTTTACTGGTAGCCCATGCAGGTCCTCGATATATTGTCTCAGTTACGTTACAGTACCAAACAAGCCTGCGTATAGGAATAGAGTATAAGGATCTCATCCACGCTTGACTAAAACTCATCCTTCCTTTCAACTTCTTATTTAAATGCTTGCATCCAGTTTGATTTCCTGTACTTCTTCTAATCGTTTCGTACACCACCTGCAGAGAGATGGATATGCATAGTGGATGTACTGCCGTCGATGGCGACACACCTGCAGGAGTCAATGGTCAAACTCAAGGAGGGACCTCAATGATTCCTAGACTTCTGGGGACGGATGTACAGACTTACAATCCAGTTCCATTTGACCTTTCCCCATCACCAAATGGGAACCTTCCAACTTCATCGACACCGCAGGATGGCCAGACACAGCTGTTCCAATTCTTCCAAATGATAATACAGGAACAGAGACAGCAGGCAGCCACACTAGCTATAGAGCAGAGGCAGCAAGCAGTAGAGCAGAGGCAAGAATTTCTAGCAGTACTTGAGAGAATGGCTACACAGGCTACTATACCAGCTCAAGCACTAGTTCCAGTACCTCGAGCTAGAGATGGTTCAGTAAAGGATTTTATTCAGATGGGTCCCAAGCCATATAAAGGCACTAAGAGCCCAGAGGAGACTACCAACTGGATTACCCACACTCAAAAGTTATTAGAAGCATCGCAACTACCTACAGATCTATGGATGACAGGCGTAAGGACATTGCTAGATGGGAATGCTCATCACTGGTGAGAATCAACGGAGCGCCAGTTGGGTACATATCAGACTTGGAAATAATTCTTGGAGTGCTTTGAGAGGAAGTACTTCTCGGATACTGTAAGGGATGCATTGTACGATCAGTTTCTTCATCTGGAGCAGGGAAACAAAACAGTTGACGAGTATGATGTCGAGTTTAGTCACCTCAGTAAATATGGTGCTGCCCTGATACCAAATGACTTGGCCAAGGCTAAGAGGTTTTATCGCGGACTGACTCAGGAGCTCCAACACTACACTAGCTCCCAGTCCCTGATCTCTTATGCAAAATTATTATTGAAAGCAAGATTTCAATAGACCATCAGCAAGGGTAAAGGAGGTCAACTGAAGACACAACAAGGACCAGCAAGGACACAGCAAGGAGGGCCTATCAGACGTCCTTTGGAACAACAACAACAGTATCAGCACAGAATATGACCGTACCAGAATTCGGAGAAATCCCACTGCAGTTATTGCGGGAAATACGAACATATTATGAGAGACTGTCGGACTCGCTTAGGACAATGTATGAGATGTGGTTCCGGATAGCATATGGTGAGAGACTGTCCAATACAACAGACATTGGCGCTTCCACCACCAACACCGAGGCTAGCACTGCCAGCACTGAAGCCAGTTAAGCAGATGACTAGACCGGGAGCACCTCGACCCCCAGCAGTCGGAGGATTTTAGTGAGGACAACCGCTACCTACTCAGGAGGATCAGTTCACGAGGGCCAGACATGGACAACCACATAGGAATGTGCAAGCTTTTGTATTAGAAGTGGATGACTTGAATCAGGAGGTTGATGTTATAGCAGGTATTACTCTTGCTTTTACTTTTTCTGCTGTGATATTATTTGATACGGGAGCCACCCATTCGTTTATATCATCTAGTTTTATTGCCAAACACAATATTGCCACTACACCTTTACCTAGTTGTGTTAGAATTCTCACCGGAGGAGGAGTTGTACCTGTTAGTCGGATTTGTAGATTGTGTCCTGTAGTAATCTGTGGCAGGGAGATGAATGTCCGACTCTTAGTCCTTCCTATGCCAACTTTTGATATTGTGCTTGGGATGGACTGGCTAAGCAAATACCACGCTTTCTTCGACTATTTTGGAGGGAGTATTCTTTTTAAGGTACCAGGCCAGCCGGAACTTGAGTTTGCACGAGGATCCACAGAAGCCCTTGATGGCTTACAACTTGCAATGGAAGACGTTATTTATCACCCCATCATTTCAGAGTTTCAAGACGTCTTTCCAGAGGAATTGCCAGGACTACCTCCGGACAGAGACATAAAATTCTTAATTGAATTGACACCGGGAGCAGCACCCATAGCATCGCATGTTTATAGATTGGCGAAGAAGGAGATGGATGAGCTGAAGACACAGTTGAAAGAACTAGAAGAGAAAGATTTCATCCGATCAAGTACATCACCCCGGGGAGCACCAGTGTTGTTTGTACCAAAAAAGGATGGGTCGGTGCACATGTGCATCGACTACGGAGCCTTAAATGCAGTGACCGTGAAGAATAAATATCCATTGTCACGCATTGATGACTTATTTGATCAACTTAGTGGAGAAAAGGTATTCTCGAAGATAGATTTGAGATCAGGATATCACCAGGTGAAGGTACGGAAGCAGGACATCCCGAAGACCGCATTCATAACAAGATATGGACACTACGAGTTTTTGGTCATGCTATTTGGATTGACCAATGCTCCAGCTATCTTTATGGACTTAATGAATCGAGTCTTCCATCAGTATTTAGACCATTTCATGGTCGTCTTCATAGATGACATAATTGTCTATTCGAAGAGCCACGAGGAGCACGAGAAGCACCTGCGGATTATTCTAGAGACATTAAGGAGAGAGCAGTTATATACGAAGTCAGTAAATGTGAGTTTTTCTTGGACAGAGTCTCGTTTCCTGGATATGTCTTTACAGGAGATGGTATTTTCGTTGATCCAGAGAAAATCTTGGTAGTTGAGACATGGCCCGTTCCTAAATCAGCATCGGAGGTGAGGAGTTTCCTTGGATTTATAGGATATTACCGACGGTTCGTAGAGAACTTCTCAAGGATAGCAGCACCTATGACTCGGTTGACTTGCAAGGATCAAGAGTTCGTATGGACCGACGAGTGTCAAGCCGCTTTTGAGGAGTTAAAGAAGCGACTGACCACAGCACCAGTATTGACTATTCCATCAGGATTAGGAGGTTATGTGATTTACAGTGACGCATCAGGGAAATGCTTGGGATATGTGTTGATACAACATGGCAAGGTGATTGCATATGCATCTAGACAATTACGAGTGCATGAGAAGAATTATCCAACTCATGACTTGGAACTTGCAGCCATTGTATTTGCTCTGAAGCTATGGAGACATTACTTATATGGGGAATGAGTGGAGATCTATACAGACGACAAAAGCCTCAAGTATGTCTTCACGCAGAAGGAGTTAAATATAAGGCAACGTTGATGTCTTGAGTTGATGAAGGATTTTGAGATAGAGCTATATTATCACCCAAGCAAGGCTAACGTAGTAGCAGACGCGTTAAGCCGGAAACCAGCAGCTTACTTCTTGATGACACAGAGGGAATTATTGGAGGACTTGCAAGAGCTTGGCATTAAAGTGATATTATCCGGAGTAGATGGGACATTAGCCAACTTGCAAGTACAGTCATCACTAGTAGAGAGGATCAAGGCAGCTTTGCCTACAGACGCCAGATTCTGGAGATTGAAGGAAAGAACAAAGGCCGGAGAGCAGACATGATTCCGCATTCATGATGATGGGACATTACGATGTGGTAATCATCTATATGTTTCAAATGGAGAGATTCGACAGGAGCTGATGGCAGAAGCTCATAGTTCGATATATTCTATTCTTCCTGGAGGCACCAAGATGTACCGTGACTTACGACAGCACTTTTGGTGGCATGGGATGAAAAGAGAGATAGCTCGCTTTGTAGCTAAATGTCTAGTAAGGCGGAGCACCAGAGAACAGCAGGGTTATTGCAACCACTTCCGATTCCAGAGTGGAAGTGGGAGCACATCACTATGGACTTCGTCACGGGTTTTCCTAAGAGTCCAAGTGGGAGAGGTGCAGTATGGGTAATAGTAGATCGACTCACCAAGTCAGCCCATTTCTTGCCTTTTAGAGTTAGCTAGTCTACAGATGCTTTAGCTGACTTATACATGAGGCAAATTATGAGTTGCACGGCATTTTGGTTAGCATTGTGTCAGATAGGGATTCGCGTGTTACATCAGATTTTTGGAGAAGCATGCAAGAGAGTTTTGGGACTCGTCTGAAGTTCAGTATATCTTATCATCCTCAGACAGATGAACAGTCAGAGCGTACTATTCAGACACTGGAGGATATGTTGAGGGCTTGTATGTTAGACTTTGGAGGATCATGGGAGGACCACCTACATCTTGTGGAGTTTTTTTACAACAATAGCTATCAAGCGAGCATCCAGATAGCCCCGTTTGAAGCATTATATGGAAGAAAGTGTAGGTCTTCCGTGTGTTGGAGTGACGTGGGAGAACGTCAGATTCTGGGACTAGAGTTGGTGGTCAACACCGTAGAGACAGTTAAGAAGATACAAGGGCACTTGCGAGCAGCGCAAGACAGGCAGAAGCAGTGGACAGACCTTCATCGTCGTCCCTTGGAGTTCAAAGAGGGCGATCATATCTTCTTGAGGATATTACCTACCAGAGGCACCATTTGATTCGGAGGGCGTGGCAAGTTGAGTCCAAGATATATTGGACCATTTGACGTGCTAGCGAGAGTGGGAGAAGTGGCATATCGACTTGCGCTACCACCTTCACTTGAGGGAGTTCATGATGTATTCCATGTATCGTAGCTCAGGCGATATCTGGCAGACAACAGTCATGTTCTCGACCATTCTGAGATCACCATTGGGCCGAGCGTGTCATACCAAGAGCAACCTGTGGAAATCCTTAATCGTCGAAAGAAAGTGTTGAGGAACCAGTCTATTCCCTTGGTTTGTGTGGCATGGAAGCATGGCGTGCCAGGAGAATCAACTTGGGAGCGTGAGGACGACATGAGCAAGCATTTTTCGTACCTATTCGTAGACCTAGGTATGAATTTACTTTGTAAATTTCTATCTTATACCATCCTTGACTTTCTATCGTGGCTTAGTTTTAATTTCGAGGACAAAATTTTTATAAGTTGGGTAGAATGTAAAACCCCTAACCTTAAAAACCGCATTAAGTATTTAATTAATTATTTAATTAATTTATAGTAATTATTAGCTAATTAGAAGAAATAAAATTTATTGAATTTTTATTTTTAGGTAATTGTGCAATAGAGGATTTACGGAGCAATTATAATTTTTCTTAATTATTTTTATGTAGGAGACCTTGTGGACAGTTGATAGATTAATGGTATGCACTAATATAATTTCTAGAATTTTATGTATATATATATATATAAAGTTTATTAAATAGAATAGATTAATAAAAAAGAAAAGAATTAGAAAAGAATAAATGAGAATAGAAAAAAAAGAAAAGAAAAAGAATTAGAAACCTAAATGAATCCAAACCCAATACCAACCCGACCCGGCCGCTTAAGAAACAGCAGCAGCAGCTAGAGCCCAACCCCGCGCGCGTTTTCCTCCCTCGATTCTTTATCCGCCGCTCATTTGTATATATACCATAGATTAAAACCTAAACCCTAACCCTAACTCTAATCTCCCCATCTGAGCACCGACGCCGAGCTCCAGTCCAGACCGCCGCCGCCGGAGCCCCAGCGCCGCCCGTCGTCGCGACCACCACGTCACCGCGCACCATGACAGCAGTTTGAATAGCGACTTACCTCTGTTCAGGCTTCGTTTCCCGTACCATCGCTCAACCAAACTTGACCCCATCTTCACCGGTATGTTCACGACCTATCCCCCTTCCAATATTGTGTATTAGTTTACCTCGAACAACGCATAACCCTAGGCAAAAACCGAGGCAAAATTGGCAAAAAATGGGATCGCCCCATAGCGTACCAATTGTACTGAATGGCGCGTATGGTATATCCAGACGTGTGGGCTTCCGCAGAAACTGATACGGACGCGTGTGCGCATCGGAATCAGTCCGTATCCGCAAAAATTTCCTATATTGCGACTTTTGCAAAATTCGGCACCATTTAGCGTACGCTCGTCAGAATGCGACAAAACTTACGCCACTAGACTCATGGTATCGTGCTGGTCCTGTGACCCAATTTTCACACAATTCTGAGATAATTGACCAAGCCGCCTGATTGTGGGTCCCACGGTTGACTTTTTGGGCGAATTTGTGTTCGGCTCACCGGAATCCAAAATTGGATATACCGTTGAGTTCATACTGACATTTAGATTTTGTTTGACCTATAATTTGTCCCATTTAGAGACCTTTACCCCTGGCACACTTTTTGGTGCAAAGTAGGCCACATGTGGACCCCACTTTGACCCGAAATTATCGTTTTGCCCCTGTGTCCAAATTGGATGAAAGAGTAGTATTTTCTAGCTATCTCGTTGATTTCGGAAACATTGGTGATATTTATTTCAGCATCCGGAGACGTTTATTCGGAGGCCGTAGTTTCTGATTTCGTGTCCTTGACATCTGGATGCTTACTCTATATAGATTGCTTGCCAGGCCAGTATACCTTGCCATTGTACTTTTATTTATATTCCATATGTTGCATGCATATTTTATTTCTGCTTATTTTAGTTCATATATTTTAACTGCTATATAAACTGCACGTCCAAGAAAACTTGGGTTCAAGGACGGTGTCGTCGTATTATATTTTTATTATGTATATGCATTGGACCTACTTTATGAGACCGTCCCATTATCATGAGGCATTCTTATGTTTCATTGGCCATGACACTATTCTTACACGAGTGTGAGTTATATGTAGGACACGGACTTGCATACTCGGCTGGTCACTGGTACGTATAGGTCGTGCGACGGATAGGGATGACTGCCAATAGAAACTTTGCATGCTAGTAAACCTAGCAGTTATTTAGAGGTATTATCGTGTCATGGATGTGACATGCTTAGAGCATGGGGTGGGGAGAATAATAAGTAAGGCATTTGGGTTTTATTACACTTCCTTTTCATGTAACCTGCACGCTCCGCCGGAGATGCGTGGTCGTGATGACCCCTATACTACCTGGCGGCCTCTGAGGTTCAAAAGACGTCATGCTTTTTAGGCCCCTGAATCTCTAAGAGAATCATGCCAATCCTATTTTTGGCCAGATAGCCCACTTGTTGGCAAGTTATTCTCAAACTGCATTCACTTAGACGGTTGGGCAACCCCATTGGATATTTATTTTTAGTACTTTATTGGCATATTTATATGTATCTTGTTATGTCCCTCTGAGGACCTGGTACCTTTCCAGATATAGACGGGGAGAAGTATCCGCAGGAGTACGGACCTGGACCTGATGCTTCTTATCAGACTGAGGAGATCTTACCTTCGGAGTATCTATGATTCATGGCAGCTGTTAGAGATTTTAGTTGCTATTTCTTTTATAGACATTTATGTTATCTTAGAGTTTGATCTCTTCTGTCATTTAGTAGTTTTTAGTATAGTCATTTTGCAGTGGATTTATTTCCATCCGACTATCATACTTTGAGACTTCTTATTTGATATTCAGTTATTTATTTCCATTTATATATTATTTGTGCTGAGGATGAGATATAGATTGCGTGTGACTTGTTGACAGTATATTACCACTGGTGGATTGGACATTCATGTACAGCGTACGTGCATATATGGTTTCCATATATTGGAGTTCGTATACATACGGCTGGCGTGTTACGTATTCCTAGTCCTAAGTATTTTGGGACTGGGGCATGACAGTTCCTTACAATGAGTCTAAATAATTTTAAAAGTTGCATGTGATTGATATGATTGCTTGTACTTGATAGTTATGTGAAGACCCTTGTTCCGACCTTTGTTAGACTTTATGGGAATAGACTTGTGCTAGAATTTGCAAGTTATGTGCAAACCCGAATACCTATACGTAATTACCCAGTTGGTTAGTGTGCAAAATAGAATATCGTTTGGACGGTTAGCTATGCACACAACTTTTCGGCTAAGTTGTGTCCAGTATTACGTGACAAGACCCTTTGGTGCGAGTAAGTTTGCAAGCAAGATTAGGATATCGTTTATATAAGGATAAGTCAGACTTAGAATGTCAACGAATAGAAACATTATCAGATTATCGCTAAGTCGAATATAGAGAATCATGCTTGGATTTTGGAAAATTACTCGGACGGTATTTCGTATCTGGAAGATACAAATCAAATATGGTTTACTTGGATGACTATCAACAGAAATATATATACGAGACTAAGATTTATCGTAGTGATGCTTAGGTATCGCACAGGAGTTCTAAGGAACGACTTGGTGAATATGCTAGCGAGTGATGCGAACACGATTGAGAATTTAATTTGGTGACTCAATTCCTGAGTGGTGTATAAATTATTTTGGAAATATTCAAACGAATTCATAGGTCTCGTGCGATAGTTGGATTGTTCATGCGATTTTAAATTGAATCAAATGGATTAAAACTTGTGTAGGATATCGCTCGATAGAAGTTAGCCCGAGAATAGATATCGTGGTTTCGAATTAATAGACTTGGCATGGTATCAAAAATTGGAAGATAGCATAGATCGATACAAGTAAAGGAATATTGTGGTTCGATGAAAGAGGTAAGCGATAACGGATTCGATCTGGAGTTTGGAAGAACGATCTTGAATCTAGTTCAAAAGATAACTCTCGACAATCAATCCCAGCCGAGATTGATTATCCTATGGAAGCGCTGGCATGATAATTTCCGTCACGCTCCAGTCCCAAAAATACGTAGGACTAGGACACGTAAGCATGCCAGCCGCATGGATATGGCAACTCCAATATATGGAAACCAAATCCACACGTACGCTGTAATATGAATATCAAATCCACAAGTGGTATAACTGTAATACAAGTCACAGAGTAAAATCTAAATCTCATCCACCAAAATTATATAGAAATAAATAAACAGTATCGATGAAACTAGATCTCAATAAGAAGTATCTAGGATGATAGTTGGATGGAAACAAATCCACTAGCAACTCGAATAGGAAAGGTAAATACAATATAAGTACAACACAATCAAACCCAATATAAGTATACCAGCTATCGATCATGGCTCGAAGAGAAGACATCCACGAAGCATATACAACCATCCAAATCTGCGCTCCTGCAAATACTCAAGAACAGATATACCTGGCAGCGGACCAGGTCCTCAGAGGGACGTAACAAGATACAGAAAATACGAGCCAACTTGAATACAGTAAACATGCATATAATTTGAAAATAAATAAGTACGCTGTACAAGACAATCTATATGAATGCAAATGAGGATAACTTTTTGACGTATGGGCAAGGGTAGTCTACTCGATCTAAGCCTCACAACTCACACACCCGTCTAGAACATCAGAAATCGACATATCTCTGGGGTAGCGACCAGCGCGACTCTACAGAAATCGACATACCTCTGGGGTAGCGACCAGCGCGACACACGCCCGTAGTGTGAACTATATACTACGGTTTACCAGAGTGGTTAAAAGCCCATACGCCTAATGATTGTCCTCCCATGATACTAGGTTTCATGTGTGTGTCAACATATCTAATACATAGTAATGACTGGAGAAAAACTACACATGCAAGAACTATACAGAAATGAAATAAATAAAAAGAAATATAAATAGCATGCAAAGTACTGTAAACAATTTGGCAAGGTATCTTGCCTGGGGTCCTGCTGCTGGTATGAATCAGAGTCCAAGTCACATTCCAAATAGCCTATGTATTACAAATTTATCACGTCAAAAGATAATTTATTTTAATTTATTTAATTCTGGAATAATTACTCAAAATTCTATTTTAATCTTATTATTCTGATTTTTATGTTAATTCCTAAATTTTGTCCGAAGAAACTGAATTTTATCAACTCGAGACTCATGACACGCAAATCGAGGCAATCTGTTGACCGAAAAGTCAACAGACACAAACTCAATTTTTATGCATGATTTCCTGTAGATTTTAGCATCAAAAACATGATAGAATTTATGGCTCGTCCGAATTCAAATTCGTTTGGGAATTATGGCACATACAAATTTTGTATTGTGCACCGATGGTTAAATTCTAACCTAGAAGTTCTACAGAATTAACAGTATATAAATACTTCGAATTAAATTCTGGGAAAAATATATGTCGATGATATCGACATTAGCTTTCCGAAACTTTAAACGGTTCATGATTCTGATTCCGAGTTCTCCCGAAATTGCGAAAACATCGAAATACGTCTATTTTTGGACATGCTGAGCTCTACGAATTTTCCAGAATTTAATACTAATAATTTAAAAAACAATTTATATAATCAGAAATCTAATCTCATTATCGTTCTAACAAAAAAAACTAGGCCTCGTTTGGAGTCCGGAGCTATGTGCAATGGCTTCTGGAAGATGAAGGAACCCTAGATGACAATTCTCCAAAAATCGGCTGAAGAAAAACCCTAGAAATTAATATCTAAACTATTATATATATATATATAGAAGAGAGAAAGTACAGCCGCTGCTCACAGCGCACCACATGGCAGCCATCCGTGCAGCCCCCCCCCAGATCGAACGGTCGCAGTTCGATGCGGCTCGGCTCAGCTGAGTCCGAGTCGAACTCGGTCTCGGCTCGGCTCGAGGTCGGGTCGGCTCGGCTCGCACCCACTCAGCGGTCACTGACAGGCGGGCCCGGCACTGTTCACTGTTGGAGGCTGACAGGTGGGCCCCCTGTTTGCTGACTGTGCAGAATTAATTAATTTTTGGGTTTTTTTCAGAAATTAGTTTTTAATTCAGTTTTTCATAATTAACTCGAAATAAATGCTAAAAATAATCGAAAAATTCCCAAAAAATTCTAAAAATATATATTTTATTATTTAGAACCTAAAATAAAATTTTGGGATATTTTTAATTAAGTTTGAACATAAAATAAATTCTTTAAAGTCCTAAAAAATTAGTGTTACTAGTTTTTAATTAACTAAAAATTATAAAAAAATTCCAATAATCTAAAATAGCCTAAAAATAATTCTAAATAAATATTTATATAAGTAAATATACTAAAAAAATTATTTTCTAATTAACTAAGATAATACTCTAAATAAATTCAACATCTATAATAAATATAATAATATAAAATATACACAAATACCTATTTTGGGTGAAGGAGTTTACAATCTACCCAACTTAAAACAATTTCGTCCTCGAAATTAAAATAAGGCATAATTTGTTAAATCCTTCACATTCGTACATAAGGTACGTCAATCACAATTTCTTCCAAAAATTTAAATAACAAAATCTATTCAAATCTATCGCGATCACTTCAAAATTAAGATAACCACTGTTTAAATCAAAATTCAACCTGTCGTAATCTCTTTTCGATTTAAATAATCAACATCCAAATCTAACTCAAGTCTATATGACATCCCACATCAAAATTTATATCATAATTTTCAACTATCATAATCTCCTTTAGACTTTGAACAATAAACAATTCTAATCAAATCTTATTCCTATTCTTAACTTAAGAATTTTGTACTATTCAAATATTTAAACTCAATTTACATCCTCAATATTTCAAACAGGTGACCCAACAATCAAAATTAAACTTTTAATTCAAATCATCAAATTGTAAAATTTAAATCTAATTAACCAATTGTTCAAGTCTAAAATTCTATATTTATCCTCAAAATTTAAATCGATGATTCATCCTTCAATATTCAAAATTTAAATCATGTGCTCAAAGTATAAATATTTGGTCCGCAATATCAAGATTTTAAAATTCGTTAAATCCTCATTATCTTAATCCTTTTTTTAAAATTTCTCAAAATTAAAATGACTTGAATCTCCCAATCTAATCTTACTTGATCACAATCTAAAAGAAATTTCTCTCAAGTTGACAATGCACTGCTACCCAACTTAGAATTTATCCATCTATCACAGAAGGCTATATACTTTAAGAAAAATATTCCTTAATTTATTTACTCATGTCATTCAATCCTCAAAACTTTCAACGCCGATTATATCATATATGATATGTCCTTAATTACAAAAGAATAATCCTCAAGTATGTGATCGGCCTAGGGGGTATATCTAGTACTCTCTGTGTATTAAACTTATACCAAGCACGAGGTTTCGTCTTTCCAAAATAAGGGAAGACGGAGATCAATAATAAGGAGTTCAAGGGCGAGGTAATAGAATAGAAGTATCGGGGTCAAGGCGTTTAAAGAATTCAAATAGGAATTATCAAAGCAGTTGTGGATTGAAGTCTTATTTTGGTAATGCCTATCCACATGCTCGCATCGGTACAATTATGTAACGGATACAATATGCTTAGACATATCTAGAGGGCAAGTACAGGTGTCTACTAGTCAACTATATATCTTAATCCACGTAAAGTATTATTGCGAAGGGCGAATCAAGCGCACTATGGTTGATCAGACCGTAATACACTGATTCTGAATTGTATTATTGTGGGCCTCCCCAATAATACATATGTCATGAACAAGCTCGATAAAGAATAAGCTTGCAAAAACTAGACTATAATAGTAGCATAAGTCAAGGTAGTACAGCAAATATAAGTACGCTAGATGATGATGAAAGGAGGTACAATTTAATTCAAGTTCACAAAAACAAAAACAACTAAACAACAATAATAAAAGACTCTACAATCCCTACAGTTATCATACAACTTCCTTGTCTAAGTCGCTAGTCGACCAAATAGGGGCAAGGACCTCTAAATTCTATCGTCTGAATAAACATTGTCGTCTTTTGCTAGAATGCAATTAATGTTGTTCAATCACACTCCATTAATAGGTCAAAAGACTATGTGATACTAGGTGTCAAACATTATGGTAAAACTTCTAACTAACTCTAGTAGTGTCTATACTACTCTCAAGTCTTCTTAATACATCAAGGGGTAATGGTATACCAATCTAAAGATAAGGAATTCTAGGGTTCACTAGATATTCTAAACTTAGTGGTGTGTCTATATTCTCGTTGTATTCTTAATAGGTGTGCTACTCTAATTATCATCTAACAACAGAAACTTCTATATTATAGGAGAAGGCTATACTTAAAGAACTATTAGGGAAGTACATGAATCGAACAGGATGCGGCTATTCAAATAGAACAGATTGGAAGGAAGGATGAGTCATAGTCAAATATGGATGAGATCCTATACTCTATTCCTAGGTGCAGGCTTGCTTGGTACAGTAACGTAACCGAGACAATATACTCTCGATCTGCATGGTCCACCACAAAAACATGTCACGCCCCAGTCCCAAAAATACGTAGGACTAGGACACGTAAGCATGCCAGCCGCATGGATATGGCAACTCCAATATATGGAAACCAAATCCACACGTACGCTGTAATATGAATATCAAATCCACAAGTGGTATAACTGTAATACAAGTCACAGGGTAAAATCTAAATCTCATCCACCAAAATCATATAGAAATAAATAAACAGTATCGATGAAACTAGATCTTAATAAGAAGTATCTAGGATGATAGTTGGATGGAATAAAATCCACTACCAACTCGAATAGGAAAGGTAAATACAATATAAGTACAACACAATCAAACCAAATATAAGTATACCAGCTATCGATCACGGCTCAAAGAGAAGACATCCACTAAGCACATACAACCATCCAAATCTACGCTCCTGCAAATACTCAAGAACAGATATACCTGGCAGCGGACCAGGTCCTCAGAGGGACGTAACAAGATACAGAAAATACGAGCCAACTTGAATACAGTAAACATGCATATAATTTGAAAATAAATAAGTACGCTGTACAAGACAATCTATATGAATGCAAATGAGGACAACTTTTTGACGTATGGGCAAGGGTAGTCTACTCGATCTAAGTCTCACAACTCACACACCCGTCTAGAACATCAGAAATTGACATACCTCTGGGGTAGCGACCAGCGTGACTCTACAGAAATTGACATACCTCTGGGGTAGCGACACACGCCCGTAGTGCAAACTATATACTACGGTTTACCAGAGTGGTTAAAAGCCCATACACCTAATGATTGTCCTCCCATGATACTAGGTGCCATGTGTGTGTCAACATATCTAATACATAGTAATGACTGAAGAAAAACTACACATGCAAGAACTATACAGAAATAAAATAAATAAAAAGAAATATAAATAGCATGCAAAGTACTGTAAATAATTTGACAAGGTATCTTGCCTGGGGTCCTGCTGCTGGTATGAATCAGAGTCCAAGTCACAGTCCAAATAGCCTATGTATTACAAATTTATCAGGTCAAAAGATAATTTATTTTAATTTATTTAATTCTGGAATAATTACTCTAAAATCCTATTTTAATCTTATTATTCTGATTTTTATGTTAATTCCTAAATTTTGTCCAAAGAAACTGAATTTTATCAACTCGAGACTCATGGCACGCAAATCGAGGCAATCTGTTGACCGAAAAGTCAACCGACACAAACTCAATTTTCATGCATGATTTCCTATAGATTTCAGCGTCAAAAACATGCTAGAATTTATGGCTCATCCGAATTCAAATTCGTTTGAGAATTATGGCACATACAAATTTTGTATTGTGCACCGATGGTTAAATTCTAACCTAGAAGTTCTACATAATTAACAGTATATAAATACTTCGAATTAAATTCTGGAAAAAATATATGTCGATGATCTCGACATTAGCTTTCCGAAACTTTAAACGGTTCATGATTCTGATTCCGGGTTCTCCCGAAATTGCGAAAACATCGAAATACATCTATTTTCGGACATGCTGTGCTCTACGAATTTTTCAGAATTTAATACTATTAATGTAGAAAAACAATTTATATAATCAGAAAGCTAACCTCATTATCGTTCTAACAAAAAAACTAGGCCTCGTTTGGAGTCCAGAGCTATGCGCAATGGCTTCTAGAAGATGAAGGAACCCTAGATGACAATTCTCTAAAAATCGGCTGAAGAAAAACCCTAGAAATTAATATCTAAACTATATATATATATATATATATATATATATATATATATATATATATATATATATATATATATATATAGTAGAGAGAAAGTGCAGCCGCGGCTCACAGCGCGCCACATGGCAGCCATCTGTGCAGCCCCGCCCAGATCGAACGGTCGCAGTTCGATGCGGCTCGGCTCAGCTGAGTCCGAGTCGAACTCGGTCTCGGCTCGGCTCGGCTCGAGGTCGGCTCGGCTCGGCTCGCACCCACTCAGCGGTCACTGACAGGCGGGCCCGACACTGTTTACTGCTGGAGGCTGACAGGTGGGCCCCCTGTTTGCTGACTGGGCAGAATTAATTAATTTTTGGTTTTTTTTTTCAGAAATTAGTTTTTAATTTAGTTTTTCATAATTAACTCAAAATAAATGCTAAAAAAATCGAAAAATTCCCAAAAAATTCTAGAAAATATATTTTATTATTTAGAACCTAAAATAAAATTTTGGAATATTTTTAGTTAAGTTTGAACATAAAATAAATTCTTTAAAGTCCTCAAAAATTAGTGTTACTAGTTTTTAATTAACTAAAAATTATGGAAAAATCCCAATAATCTAAAATAGCCTAAAAATAATTCTAAATAAATATTTATATAAGTAAATATACTAAAAAAATTATTTTCTAATTAACTAAGATAATACTCTAAATAAATTCAACATCTATAATAAATATAATAATATAAAATATACACAAATACCTATTTTGGGTGAGGGAGTTTACAATTTCACATCCGGCGGGGATGATCAAACCCGCGGGAACATGTTCGGTGAATATTCAAACAAACTCGATAAAATAGAACGTATCAAAAGTGGATAGACTTTGGCTTGAGTATTGAACTTAGTTATTTGATGAATGCCAGAAGTAGACTACTGATTGATCGAACGATAACACTAAAGTTGGATAATTTGGCTAGACGAATTATGATCACGACATAGATGAACATAACTTGGTGGATCATTGTATAATTGGATGGAATAATGTATAATGATAAGGTGTCTCGATCATTTTAATGATAACCATAATGTTCAACGTTCTTGTCATGTGCGAGCGCAACTCCATGTTCATACAAGTATCACACCCTGATTAAGACAATTATCCAACGAAAGTATTGGTGTGGTAATCTCACGTTCAGCGAGGATGATCGAACTTGCGAGAGACTGAAACATGACAATGGAAGGATTGACTTGACTTATGGTTTGACACGATAAGACAAATTTGAGAATATAAGTGAATCAAAAGTGTTTTAAGTATGAGTTAGCCTGGAGTAAGACACGTTGGATTGTTTCGTGAACGGATACATGAATCTTGTTGGATGACTTAGAGTTTATGATTGAGATCGGTGATTTAAAATTTAATCATGGCTTGATGGTCTAGACTTAGAATGGATATATAGTTTCTATCAAACATGCTTAAGGAGATAGACTATGTGAATTGCTAGGCTTGACATACAACATGGATATATTATAGATTTGACTGAACGGGCTCGGACCTTGTATAAATGAACGTGTTAATGTGAGTATGATGATCTGTGCTCGATGTTTAAAAATCTGAGTGAAACGAGCTTGGGTAGAATATCTCTTGTAAATGAATAATTGTTTAAACTTAGGAATTGGGGCGAGCATCGTGCGACAAATTTCCATGATGAATCGTTTGCTTGAACTTGTATCTATGACCATATGAGCTGACCTAGTAATTAGGCAGACGATCCTGTGCCGAGTGAAAGAACTTGTGTGATCGACTTTAGAGTATTGCTTGAGCAAGCCATAGAATTCGGGCAACAAGACTTGGAGTTAGACTTGGAATGGTAAGTGTGTGCTATGTTTGACACAAACAAAATATACGATAGGACATGGACGCTAGTCGGTTGATCAGATAGATCATGCTTGACGGTAGGGCAATGCTTGGTTTGAGTAAGATTGGAAATGACTTGGATTTTGGTTGACCCTGCTGGAGGTATCATCGTGATTTATAAGACGCGAACCCTTGAGACTTTTCGCAAGTAGCTTGTCCGTCTTTACTATCGGTAAGTTTGGTTAAATGCATATGTTTGAGGGATGCCTTGAACGTGTGTATGTTGAACTCGAGTGCAAAGACTTCTCTATCGCTAAGTTGGTTGTCATGCATATATTTGAGGGATGCTTTAAATATGTGCACGATCCAGACTCGTGATATGCTGATCTCGAATGCTAGTGCAAGTGAATATGTTAGATTCGCATGGACGAGTATAACAATTTGGATAAGTTTGCCTCAGCCTTAGATAATCTTTTAAGATTGATCATACCTTACCTCGCGTTAAGCAATATGTTCCGCGCTAAGGCACATTAGAGACCAAGTCAAATCTTGGATTGAATGATGTCACGCCCCGATCTCCCGCAGGCTATTTCGGCCGTTCCCGCTAGGCGGAAATCACCCTCGCCAGCGCTCCCGCGGAACGATTGCTTGACCTATCCGGGCGTGATGCCGCACGAGCGTGAGCCACGCCCGTGCAAGGCCATGGTTCATTGGCTGGCGGCAAGAGTTCTAAGCCACAGAGTCGCACAGATTGTCCGAGTACAGCGGAGTCATGAACGCATAGCAATTTGGTAACAGGTTCACTGAGTCGACAAATATAGCGGAAGCATTGAAACACAAGTTTGAAGTAAGCAACTCTTTATTGATATAAACATGTGTTACAGGCGGCGTATAGCCGAGATTACAAGTCGCTCAAGCCTCTCTCTCTGAAACACTAAAAGCGTGCCAAGTGGCTACAACTGTGGAATGAGTGTACAGGCGATGGTCAGACGACGCTCCAACATTATGTCTTGTATATGTGCTTCAGTCCCGGACACACCGTTGAAAGGCTTCAGAGGGAACTTCTGGCCTTAGCACGCACGAAGGAGGCGTCCACACCGAACGAGGTTCTCCCGCACCCTGTATACAAATTGGTGGATTATCAGTACATTGAATGCACTGGTGGGGAAGCTACTCGCCCGCTTGACAAATCCAAACACGTAATACAGGTTCCGTGCACAACTATTGAGTTGTCTTTCTAGTTGCCTTAGGATCAGTTTTATGCAAACATCGAATAGCCTAACGTGTCGGGCTGTGCGCCGTACAACATGAGAGAAAACACGGCGAGACTTACCAACTTACCATCTCCTTCCCTGTCCAAGGCAAACATTGTTAATTTAAGCATGGGCAAGTATAAGCATTCAGGAGGCAAGCATATGCAAACACGAGGGTCATTTTAACATGATCGTTCAGGTGTTCAGTTGTTCATCTATGCGATGCAGTGACTCGCACGCGGATAGCCGCTAAGCGAGGATGACTTATCTATATGAACATGAGTCGCTGGCATAGCCATAAAGGACACTAGTCTTAAACGAGAATAGTTTGCAACTAAGGTACAGTGGGTGCTTGCAAGCCATCTCGTTTAGTACAGTAGACTATACAGTAAGTTCAGCCATGGAGCGGATGGTATGCAGCGAAAGAACGCTAGGTGTTGCACACTATCTCGTCCAGTACAGTTGGCTGAAACAGTGGAGTTCCATCCGGATCGGAACGGCCCCAGTGCCCCGGAGACCGTCCGTGGAACTATGCCTCGTTTTCGAGTTGTCCGCGACATGCAGGTCAGGGTCTTTTCCAATTTCACGTGATACTCGAGTACTGTAGAACAGGAGTACAGTGGTAAAGTAGAACAGTAGAACAGTAGTACAGTAGTGCACGATTACAGGAGATGCTTGAATCATGATTCTGTACAGTGATCAACTTGTCTTGATGCATTCCCCTGGTTCGGGGATGCTTTGGGTGACCTAACGGTCCCGGATACTTGCAGGAACATTCAGGCACGGAATGACTACGTAGTAGTCTTCCGGGGTTTGGATGAAAACACGGTAACATTCAAGCAGACAAGCATACGTTTCTAAGGAACATAAACAGGCACGATTGCTCGGACCCGAAGGTAAGCCAAGAGATAAAACCGTTAAGGGTCTTAGCATGCGAGGGTCTGAACATATATAAGCATTATTTTATTTCCATGTTCTAGCAAGCAATATGAGTTGGGATTATTCCCTTAGCTAGGTGCGTTGGATTTATTAGCATACAGGGGGTGAATCACCTAGCGACTAGCATGAATATTCCAGATTTTATGTGTGCTGGCTAAGCAAAGACAAGTTTACCGTAGCCACCCACCTTAGCGATGATTCGTCTCGGTAGAGCGATACGTCAAGCGAGCCTCTGAAAGCCTTAGCCGGGTTCCTGTAGGGACAAGTCTGGATATCCTTTGCTTCTTGATCGAGGCAAAGCGGGTCAGGATAGTTGCATTTTTGCTGATTGAGTCGGCAGTCCGCTTGAGTGGAACGGGGTGTTACATCCTACCCAACTTAGAAAAAGTCTCGTCCTCGAGACTTACTAAGGACAAGCAGTATTCTAGGGTTGAGGCAATCCTAGACAAGTCGTTGTACTTGTTCATTTGGATATTCACTTGCACAAGCTTCGAAATCAGCATATCGCTTAGACTGGATCGTGCGCACTTTCAAAGTGCACTTCTAGCGTGAACACGTCAACCAGCTTAGTGATAGCAAAGTCTTAGCACTCGAGTTTCACCTTTTCCTAAGTCTTGGATGGTGCACTAGTTCAAGGCGTCCCTCGAATAGATGCATTCAACCAAACTTAGAGTTAGTGAAAATCGAACAAGCTACTAGCGATACTCTCAAGGGTTCGCACAGGTTGGCACAAAGGCCACTCGCAGCATACAACCAGACAAGCAAGCATATTATTCAAAACGTATTTTGAAAGTATTTAGACTTATTGTTGGAACATCTCATCGAGGCATTGAGAGAGAGCGTGCACATAACCCACGAACGAGCTTTCGAAACAGAGATATTGAATTGAAGGCCAAAGGCGTAGAAGCCAGGCTCTGATACCAACATGTCACGCCCCGATCTCCCGCAGGCTATTTCGGCCGTTCCCGCTAGGCGGGAATCACCCTCGCCAGCGCTCCCGCGGAACGATCGCTTGACCCATCCGGGCGTGATGCCGCACGAGCGTGAGCCACGCCCGTGCAAGGCCATGGTTCATTGGCTGGCGACAAGAGTTCTAAACCACAGAGTCACACAGATTGTCCGAGTACAGCGGAGTTATGAACGCATAGCAATTTGGTAACAGGTTCACTGAGTCGACAAATATAGCGGAAGCATTGAAACACAAGTTTGAAGTAAGCAACTCTTTATTGATATAAACATGTCTTACAGGCGGCGTATAGCCGAGATTACAAGTCGCTCAAGCCTCTCTCTCTGAAACAGTAAAAGCGTGTCAAGTGGCTACAACTGTGGAATGAGTGTACAGGCGATGGTCAGGCGACGCTTCAACATTATGTTTTGTATATGTGCTTCAGTCCCGGACGCACCGTTGCAAGGCTTCAGAGGGAACTCCTGGCCTTAGCACGCACGAAGGAGGCGTTCGCACCGAACGAGGTTCTCCCGCACCCTGCATACAAACTGGTGGATTATCAGTACATTGAATGCACTGGTGGGAAAGCTACTCGCCCGCTTGACAAATCCAAACACGTAATACAGGTTCCGTGCACAACTATTGAGTTGTCTTTCTAGTTGCCTTAGGATCAGTTTTATGCAAACATCGAATAGCCTAACGTGTCGGGCTGTGCGCCGTGCAACATGAGAGGAAACACGGCGAGACTTACCAACTTACCATCTCCTTCCCTGTCCAAGGAAAACATTGTTAATTTAAGCACGGGCAAGTGTAAGCATTCAGGAGGCAAGCATATGCAAACACGAGGGTCATTTTAACATGATCGTTCAGGTGTTCAGTTGTTCATCTATACGATGCAGTGACTCGCACGCGGATAGCCGCTAAGCGAGGATGACTTATCTATATGAACATGAGTCTCTGGCATAGCCATAAAGGATACTAGTCTTAAACGAGAATAGTTTGTAACTAAGGTACAGTGGGTGCTTGCAAGCCATCTCGTTTAGTACAGTAGACTATACAGTAAGTTCAGCCATGGAGCGGATGGTATGCAGCGAAAGAACGGTAGGTGCTGCACACTATCTCGTCCAGTACAGTTGGCTGAAACAGTGGAGTTCCATCCGGATCGGAGCGGCCCCAGTGCCCCGGAGACCGTCCGTGGAACTATGCCTCGTTTCCGAGTTGTCCGCGACATGCAGGTCAGGGTCTTTTCCAATTTCACGTGATACTCGAGTACTGTAGAACAGGAGTACAGTGGTACAGTAGAACAGTAGAACAGTAGTACAGTAGTGTACGATTACAGGAGATGCTTGAATCATGATTTTGTACAGTGATCAACTTGTCTTGATGCATTCCCCTGGTTCGGGGATGCCTTGGGTGACCTAACGGTCCCGGATACTTGCAGGAACATTCAGGCACGAAACGACTACGTAGTAGTCTTCCGGGGTTTGGATGAAAACACGGTAACATTCAAGCAGACATGCATGCGTTTCTAAGGAACATAAACATGCACGATTGCTCGGACCCGAAGGTAAGCCGAGAGATAAAACCGTTAAGGGTCTTAGCATGCGAGGGTCTGAACATATATAAGCAGTATTTCATTTCCATGTTCTAGCAAGTAATATGAGTTGGGATTATTCCCTTAGCTAGGTGCATTGGATTTATTAGCATACATGGGGTGAATCACCTAGCGACTAGCATGAATATTCCAGATTTTATGTGTGCTGGCTAAGCAAAGACAAGTTTACCGTAGCCACCCACCTTAGCGATGATTCGCCTCGGTAGAGCGATACGTCAAGCAAGCCTCTGAAAGCCTTAGCCGGGTTCCTGTAGGGACAAGTCTGGATATCCTTTGCTTCTTGATTGAGGCAAAGCGGGTCGGGACAGTTGCATTTTTGCCGATTGAGTCGGCAGTCCGCTTGAACGGAACGGGGTATTACAAATGATAGATTCATTCAATGATACAGACCCAACACACATGCGATACGGATTATTATGCTTGAGATATATTCGATAATACGATAGAACGATTTGCGCTCAGGAAGTCTCAAGGACGAGACTTATTCTGAGTGGTGTATCATTTAACGATCCATTCTGCTAAAGCGGAGAGCCGATTCAAACGACACAAGTATAATGACTCGACCTGTCTTGTTCAGTGAGATGACTCATTTGAGGCAAAGGATTCCAGACTTGGCCCTTCAGGAGTTCAAACTTAGACTTTCAAAGGCTCGCTCGGAGTATCGCTCGACCGAGGCAAATCATAGCTAAGGTCGGTGGCTACGATGAACCTGTCTTTGCTTAGCATGCACACTTAAAATATATACGATACATGATAGTCGCTAGGTGAATCACCTCTTGCATGCTAATAAAGAATACAACGCACATAGCTAAGGGAATAATCCAATCTTATATTACGTGTGTTAGGACATGGAAATGAAACTTGGCTTATAGTTGGACCCTCGCATGCTACCTTAGCTTCGTGTAAGTAGACCCTGCTAAGCCTCGAGGAGATCATCTTATGGATTATGTCGCTCGATATGTCACTGTACGATTTTACTCCTCGTACTACCCCCTTAGAACCGTGCTAACGTAAATGCTTATGTTTCATATAAATGCATGCTTGCCTGCTTACATTGTAACTTATACTAATTTGCCTCATTTTAACGCTTGTCACATAATTTTATACCATGATCCAGTAACACTATCCATATCGTGCATGCATCTAGTTAACCAGAAGACTATCAAATAGTCATTCTGTGCAATATAAACCTGCAACTATTCGGGACCGTTAGGTCGCCAAGGCAGTTCCCAAACCAGAGGAATGCACCATGTCAAGCTTAACTCTGAACTAGAATTATGTCAAGTAAAGCAAGAATCACAGCTCGTAGAGCATACTCGTTTTGAACAAAAATTAAGAATTAATATATCGTGTCGTGAATCCCATGAACCTGAGACCCAAGACTTGTATGTCGAGGAAAATTTGGTAACAAGGAAGATTTTTGAATCTCGTTCCACGGACAGTCACCGAGGCACCGGCGCTAATCTGTAACGCCCCGCTCCGCATCGGCATTATGTATCAAGGTGAGTGGGCAGAACTTCATTCTCTGATTCTTGCACGCCTTAATAATAACCTGAGTTTTTTCTTACAATGTTTTCTTAAGAGAATGATAGAACCTGCCTTGCATGTTAATGAACAAACTCACCTAGCTTGTCTTTGAAACAATGTCTGCTTAACGAGAATCCTGAATCGCTTGCTTAGAATGCATGAATATGTTTACTATCGTCTATGCTTCGAGAGAACCATACTGTGCCTGAACGTGTTCAAGTGATAAGTCGGATTGCCCCGCAACAACAAGTGTATTCTAATGGTTCATCTCGTCTGCGTACTAGAGTTTATTTGATAGTGTTCCATGCATTCGCACGCGGTCGGACAATGGCTATTGGTGGAGAGCTGAACTGCATGTGTCACGGCTGCTACCATGATAGTGAAAAGCAACCATGAGTCACAGCTGCCTCTAGCATCAAATAAAGAGTCATTGGTATGTTGTTCCACCAGCTGCCGATCCTGAGATACTCGGGGACCGCCTCGCATATAGCTAAGTCATTGTGTTGGCTTGGATAGTGACTGCCCCAAAGATTGTGCATCGTATGTCTAGCTTTGCATCAGACCCTCGAGTCGCACGAGACACGCTGCGCACACCCTGAAACATGAACGATTGCTTGCTTGCATATTTAATATGAAACTCTGTTTCCAAACATGTTTCCAAATAATATAATATGACTCTGCTAGCGAACTGCATGAAACGAACCTAGGTAAAACTAGAAAGATCACTAGTAATGTAATGTTTTATAACATGATTACTTAGTGCCTGTTTGAGTGAATGCATGTTTCTGTTCAGTTAATTTATCTCACCAGTACTTGTATAAAGTACTGACCCACCAATAATTTACTTGCTTGCAGGTACTGGATCGTCCGAGGAAGCGATAGGCGTGCCAAAGTCTCCAAGACCCGGAATCCTGGTTTTGATTGTTGCCCCGAGAATGCTATCGTATAAGGGGGCATAATGTATGGAACGAACGTGTGCCTTTGCTAAAGGAAACCCAAGTTACCTCGATTGTCCCGAACACTCAGTTGGCTAATGCATTGCATTGCAACAAGTCCCTTTCCGCTGCTTACTCGATTGATGCGATGATAGACAACTATCAACTTAAACGATTGGCCTTGCACGGGCGCAACCCCAGGCTCGTGCGGCATCACGTCCCCCGAAAGCTCGAACGGGCCATTCGCTTAGCTCCCTTCCTCCCTCGCACCCGCGGGACGGGCGCGGTGATTCACCTCCGGCGCGCCAAGGCACGGTGATACGTGTCCGGTTCGTTAATCCCGGCCAGACGGGGCGGGGCAGGGCGGAGCGGCGGCCCGGGCGGGATCGGGGCATGAAAGAATGGTATCAGAGCGGAATCGATTCTCTGGTCCAAAACCGTTGCTATGACTCTGAGTCGATATGGTATTGCAAAGAGCGTTCCATACAATAAGTCCATAGATATTCTCAAAGTGCAAATGTTTTCTTAACTTGAATTGCTTGATTGTTTCGATTGAGTACGGCGAGGGACGGCACTATCGCTACTCGGAATATCGAGAAGTTTATCCTTAAAGTTTCGAGGACGAAACTTTTTGTTCGTTGGTAAGTATGTAACGCCCCGCTCCGCATCGGCGTTATGTATCAAGGTGAGTGGGCAGAACTTCGTTCTCTGATTCTTGCACGCCTTAATAATAACCTGAGTTTTTGCTTGCAATATTTTCTTAAGAGAATGATAGAACCTGCCTTGCATGTTAATGAACAAACTCACCTAGCTTGTCTTTGAAACAATGTCTGCTTAACGAGAATCCTGAATCGCTTGCTTAGAATGCATGAACATGTTCACTATCGTCTATGCTTCGAGAGAACCATACTGTGCCTGAACGTGTTCAAGTGATAAGTCGGATTGCCCCGCAACAACGAGTGTATTCTGATGGTTCGTCTCGTCTGCATACTAGAGTTTATTTGATAGTGTTCCATACATTTGTACGCGATCGGACAATGGCTATTGGTGGAGAGCTGAACTGCATGTGTCACGGCTGCTACCATGATAGTGAAAAGAAACCATGAGTCACAGCTGCCTCTAGCATCAGATAAAGAGTCATTGGTATGCTGTTCCACCAGCTACCGATCCTGAGATACTCGGGGACCGCCCCGCATATAGCTAAGTCATTGTGTTGGCTTGGATAGTGACTGCCCCTAAGATTGTGCATCGTGTGTCTAGCTTTGCATCAGACCCTCGAGTCGCACGAGACACGCTGCGCACACCCTGAAACATGAATGATTGCTTGCTTGCATATTTAATATGAAACTCTGTTTCCAAACATGTTTCCAAATAGTGTAATATGACTCTGCTAGCGAACTGCATGAAACGAACCTAGGTAAAACTAGAAAGATCACTACTAATGTAATATTTTATAACATGATTACTTAGTACCTGTTTGAATGAATGCATATTTCTGTTCAGTTGATTTATCTCACCAGTACTTGTATATAGTACTGACCCATGACCCACCAACAGTTTACTTGTTTGCAGGTACTGGATCGTCCGAGGAAGCGATGGGCGTGCCACAGTCCCCAAGACCTGGAATCCTGGTTTCGATTGTTGCCCCGAGAATGCTATCGTATAAGGGGCATAATGTATGGAACGAACGTGTGCCTTTGCTAAAGGAAACCCAAGTTGCCTCGATTGTCCTGAACACTCAGTTGGCTAATGCATTGCATTGCAACAAGTCCCTTTCCGCTGCTTACTCGATTGATGCGATGATAGCCAACTATCAACTTAAACGATTGGCCTTGCACGGGCGCAACCCCAGGCTCGTGCGGCATCACGTCCCCCGAAAGCTCGAACGGGCCATTCGCTTAGCTCCCTTCCTCCCTCGCACCCGCGGGACGGGCGCGGTGATTCGCGTCCGGCGTGCCGAGGCACGGTGATACGTGTCCGGTTCGTTAATCCCGGCCACACGGGGCGGGGCAGGGCGGAGCGGCGGCCCGGGCGGGATCGGGGCGTGACATAATCCGATCCAGATGAAACTCGTGCAACCTTTCGTGTGAAAGCAGGATGGCATCTCCGTTCAAGTCGCGCCATCCTCGCTCAAAAGACTGATAGCCTCGTGTATTGGAAGGGATGGCTTGTAGCGAACCGTGTACTTTTATTGCATACCATCCTCGTTAAAGACTATAACTCATCCTTTTTGGTTATGACAGCGACTCCAGTTCAAATAGATAAGTCATCATCGCTTAGCGGCAATCCGCGTGCAAGTCATTGCATCACATCGAGTAATCTGGGACACCTGAATGGATATGAGTATTAGAAATCTATGCACACTTGTACATATTTGGACACTTGAACATCTATTGTAACACACATGAGTAATCCATGTAACTCGTGCCCCTGAATCAGAACCCCGCTCGTGACACTTGTGTTTGCTTATGCGATTGCCCTTGGATTTTATTATATATATATATTCGTGCTTGGTTTAACTTGGTTTTATTTCTGGATAGGAAACGATGGATGGTAAGTTGGTAAGTATCGTCTTGTTACTCAAATATCGCATGACGCACTGTCACACGAGTTAGGCTTTTTATTATGCCATGAAACTGATCCTAAGACAAGACTAGAAAGATAACTTAATATATGGTGCACAAAACCTATATAACGTGTTTGAATTTGTCGAGCGGGTGAGAAGCCTCCCCCCCAGTGCATTCATATACTGATAATCCACCAGATTGCTTGTAGGGTGCGAGAGAACCTCGTTCAGTGCAAAAATGTAACGCCCCAGTCCCAAAATACGTTGGACTAGAAATACGTAATATGCCAGCTACACATTCGACCAGACTCTGATCCGACTCGAATACATAAAAGCTGTATTATAATGGTCACTATCTAGATAATCCAGTAAATATAAATATCTATGCCTCAATCCACAATGAACATAATACAACAAGAATGAGCTACATATGCTAAAGTCGGCCATCTAGTAACGCACAAGCTCGAATAGACTCAAGCAAAAAATATGAGTCTATAAAAACTAGGCCACATCAACAGCTGGATCGATAATATAAATGAATAGCATAACTCTGGTAGAAATGATATAAGTACCTGGTATCAATCCCCACATGGCAAAGCAACCAAAATCAGCAACTCCAGACAAGCTCCACAACAATCTATGGTACAAAATTGGCAAGGGACCATGTCCTCAGAGGGACGTAACAAGGTATAAGAAATAACATGCCAAAGTAAAATAATATAATGCCACATACTCAAGGGTAAACTACTGTAACCATCTAAGTGATATGAACATGAGAACATCACTCATACTCAGGCTGAAACCACTACATGCTCTGTGTCGGGGAGCCCATAGCAGCAAGTAATACCTCGTAGGGCCAGTAAATGTGCCAAAGATCTGGGACAGAGTCTAAGGCACCTCCAGTAACATAATATATATATATATATATATATATATATATATATATATATATATATATATATATATATAAACAACCAATAGTATGGTGTGTCTCTCCCCACCCAATGTAATATCACGTCTCATGTCCACGGCATCTCATGTCCATAACACACAAGATCAGGACCTCTAGCTACTACAACGAGTCATAATGATATATGTATATAATATGCAAGTCTCATATCACGAGTCTTGTAATCCTATACAGAATCACCATGAATACCTCAGAAGGATTATGTCACATAAAATAGTGTCAAGTGTCCTACGGTCTGACGTGCAAGGATACAAGCACGTGAAGTGGGATCATGGTATTAACTCTCTAAGGGACGTTACTCGACTCCGCGTACGACGTTGACCCCCGAATCTTGTTCAGACGCTAAGCAACGTCGCACTTCCCTAAGGTAAATACATACATCAACTATATCAAATAACTATAATAACTAATTAAGATAATTAAGGCAAGGAACTGTGATACATCATGGCAAGATACACTTGCCTGCTGTCTGTGGCTACGATGCTGTCTGTTCGACGTCCTCTGCTGAAATAGTAGCAGATCCAAGATGCCCTGTTAAATATATTCTAATCAATAACCATACACGCTAACTACTCTAGGATAACACGAAAGATCGTTGCACAACCGCAACTTTCAATTGACGTTCTTGTCCGACAATCCAATAGTTACGTAGCATTGAACAACGTGCCAAGATACACGTGCCATGCCACTCTCAAAATACGTTATGAGGGTGTCTTACATCGACATACCATACGTACTTATAGGAACTTACATGTGTTTGGCTACACGTGTCTTATATGTATGTAGGAATGTATCAATGTTGCAAAACTTGCACCATTGCTATACTATTCATCTAACATGCAAGAAACCTCTTAATTATGTATTTTAATATTATTTATTACTGAATTAATCATAATTAATATTGTAAATTTTTTTTAAATAATTAAAAATAACCAAACATCGGCATTGCATGCCATTATTTTCTTCCGACGACAACTAGACATTCTAACCAACTTTGGCACGTAGCCTTGACATACAACCTCCATGTTGGCATCCAAATATGATTAAATAAAAAATTAATACATTAAATATTCTGTAATTAATATACATTAATTTTTGAAATTTATTTACTTCAGTAAAATATAACAACTATCAAAGAACTATAACTAGTCTTGATACGACGTGTCCGTGTCAAGGTTGTTCAATGGTTTGTGATAGTTTTTGTACGTATATATAAATATATATATATATATATATATATATATATATATATATATATATATATATATATATATATATATATATATATATATATATATATATATATATATATATATATATATATATATAATGTATGAAACTAATTCTAAATATCATCTATCATTAATATAAATTTACACAAGGTTTTATTCATGAAAAAAATAGGAAAAGAAATAAAGTTGGAAAACTTACGTGATTGCGATTACGGCGGGGACCTTTTTCGCGACTACGGCCAAACGGAGTACCAAACGAACTCCAAACCTCACAAAACTTGACGAGACTCTTGGGGACTTCAAGTATGAAGTAAATCTAGGATTTTTAGGATTTTTTTCTGGTGTAGAGGGGTCTGAACTGCTGCTGCAACCAGCAGCCAATATTTGGCCAAAAATGGTTCGGTTGGAGTTTTTTTGGAGTTGTGGCATGTGGGGAAGTAGAGAGTGTCACGACCCGCACCCGGATATTCGGGCACGAGTGCGTGGGCACGTCCAGCCTACGCTGCAGTGTCGGCGGTAGTACGCTGTCTAGGTCATTTTCTGGGATCAATAACTATCTATCTCATCCACAATAATAAACAGGCAAAGATAATCACAGGAATAAGAATGCTTGGATTTCATAATATTTAATCTGTGACAATCAAATCCACAGTTAATACAAAGCCAGAAGATAAAATCGGGGACAAACCCGAGTATTATGCTGAAAGGGAAAAGCTAGCTAACTGGTTGGCTACTCCTCAAAGGTAATCTCCTGAGTAGGAACCGGCTTCTCAACTGTGTCATCTGCTACCTCATAGGGATCATAATAGGTAGGGGCAAAGTTCTCATCATCGCCTAAAACAACGGATCCAGTCAGGAAAGGAGCAAAGTACACAATCCACAACAAGATTTAAACTAAATATTTGTGACAGGTAGAAAATAACTGACTAAGCATTATGTTGAGAAATGCGTAAGTAAGTAGTGAAATTAACTGAGAAATAATGCTATAAAACAAGACTAGAAGTAAAATATGATTGATTGCTATAAACCAGAAATCCGAGTAAAACAGGAATAAAATGTGACAAGAAATATAACTGTAACAAGACAGGAACTTATGTGCGTGAACTTGTATATTTAGAATACCTAGTTGGCATGTAGGGGTTTTGTAAGGCTAATAGGGCCGTCATAGACGACTAGTACACAATGATTACGGGAATAATCAAGTATAAGGCTGATGGTACAATCGCGTACCAACAGCTGGCACACAGTGATTACATGGGGAAAGGGTAAACTATATGCCTCCTAGTATTCTCCCGCCCGACACGAAAAGCAAGACACGAAATACATTATTCAAGACATGAAATCCAGTATTCTAGCGCTACGTGTAGTCATCAAGGGTACTAGTAGAGCAGGAAATTAACTATCACAATATAAAGATTAAACTTGAAGTGCAGGTACTTGCCTGATGTTTGGATCCAAATATAGTTTGGTGTCTCGGGGAAATTTCCAGAAATGAGTCCGGATGCTGAAATAAACATTACCATCATGCTTAGAAGATGTCAAATAGCTAGAAACGCCTGTCCTTGGGTCCAATTTGGAGACAAGGGCAAAAACGACAGTTTCGGGCCAAAACGGGGTCCGCCGGTGGGCCCGCTTTGCACCGAAAAACGTGTCCGGGTCAACGGTCTCCAAATTCACCAAACTTAGTGTCAACAGGTCAAGAACGATGATACGAACCTAACGGAACTTCCAGATTTGGATTCCGATGAGCCGAACACAAAATCGCCCGTCGAGCGGGGCCTATGGGGCCCACGACACGCGATTTCGTCAACGTTCTCAGAATTGAACCAAACTTGACCCACAGGACCAGCGTATCGCTACGAGTCCGATGGCACAAGTTTCGTCTCGATCTGACGAGTGTGCACGAAGTTAGAATAAATTGCCGAAAAGGCGGATACGGGGCGATGTCCGCGGATACGCGTTGATTCCGGTGTGCACGCACACCCGAATCAGCTTCCACGAAAACTCACACGTCCGTATCGATGATGCGTACGTATCTGTGAAGACCGCACGCGACCAAGTTGTCCCGTTTGGTGGGGCGCACTCAGTTCCGGGGTAAAACAGGGTCTGGTTTTTCCTGTTTTTGGATCGCGGTGTGCGATCACCACAGGACGCGATGCCCCGAACAGTTTGTCCGGACACCGAGAGGGTCATACAGGCTTCACAACGCAATTTGCGGAATTAAAAACGGAGCTACGAGGCAAAAGTTACACGCACCTGAAGGGGACCCGAAAACCGGGGTCTGACACGTGTCCGACACGACACAGGACACTGTGTCCTGTGTCTCGTGTCCGACACAGGGAGGGAATTTAGGGTTAGGGTTTGGGAGCTACGGCCGGCGGCGGGGACGGCGTTGAGGCGGTGCTGGGGCGGGGAGCGGCTGGCCGGGCTGCTCGCGGCGGGGAGGGGCCGGCCAGGGCGGCGCTCGGGCGGAGGCGGCGGCGCGGGGCGGCCCAGGACGGCTGGCTGCTGTTGCTGCTGGCCTCCGCTGCTGCCGGAGGCGGGGGGCAAGGTCGTCGACGTCGAGGAGGGTCGGGGCGAGGGTGGCGGAGCAGAGGGGGTGAGGACGGCGGGTGGCTCACGGCGGAGCGGGGCGGAGTTAGGGCTAGGGTGGAGTCGGGGACGGGCGGGGGCGGGTTTTTATAGAGAGAGGGTGGCCGGGTGAGGCGGAGGAAGCGGCGGCCGGTGCGGGGTTGCGCGGAGCGGGAGGGGGAGCGTGGCCGGCGTGGCGCGGCGGCCGCGGGAGGCGACGGCGGACCCGGGGGCGGTTGCGCGGGTCGTGCGGGGCTGGGGGCCAGGGAGCGGGTCCGGGTCCGGGCGGGTCGGGTTCAGGCGGACCCGACCCGACCCGACCCGACCCGCTAGGATTGGTGGGTTGGGCTCGGCCCAATGGGCTGGGCCGGGGTTGGGTTTGGGCTGAAATTTTAATAATAATAATAATAATAATAATAATAATAATAATAATAATAATAATTAATTAATTAATTAATTTAATAGTTTTAGGTGATTTAAAATTAGGTCCGGGGTCCGATAAATTCCAGAAAAATTGCCCTAAGTCCAGTTTTCCATTTTACACCCAAAAATATTATTTTTATAATATTTTAATATTATTTATTAACAATAAAAAATTATTTAATAATTGAAAACCTTGATTTTAATTACAGAAAATTTTCAGAAAATTCCAGAAAATTGTGAAAAAGCCCAATTTTAAAATTCTTGCAAAATCAGGGTTTTACAGAGAGGAAGAGGGAAAGAAGTAGAAGAGGAAGAGAATGTGAGAAGGAGCTTTTTTCATTGTGAGAGAGAGAAAAAGGAGGGCCGAACCTAATAATTAGGTTTAAGTGTTGGAGAGTTGATAAATATATGTAGTTAAAATATGTGGATGGTTAGAATTTGATTTAATACTTAAAAATATGTGGGTAGGATTTTTTGGAGTCTTAATATGGTAAGGGAATAAAATTTAAATTAGGGGATTGTCGCAAAAATATTCACTTAAGATTTGGTTTGATCCAAAGATAGGAATATGCAACAAACTAGGGGTTTCCTAATATGGAAATGTGGGATTTAAATCTTTAATTGATTTGTTCAGATTTTGTGGATATATTTTATATGTGGTATGTGTTGTGGAATAGAAAAAAAAGATATGGGGGTTGTTTATTAGGATTGAGGTTTGGTTGGTTAGGATCTTCGGTAGTTAGGTAGTTAGGTCAACTATGATGACACCTATGACACTTTCTATAAATAAAAATTCTATAAATAGAAATAAATTAATTTAAATATTATATATATATATATATATATATATATATATATATATATATATATATATATATATATATATATATACACACTTGGGGGTATTTGGGTGCACTACATGCTTACATGTGTTTGGGTTTGGTTTGGGTCAAGTTCTAGTCAAAATGAAGCAGTTTTACGGTAACCGTGGTTCTAGATGTTTGTCAATATTTTTGGAGCATATGAGAGATCAAACAAATACAACATCCATGTCCCAAATATATTAGTACAATCAAAATTAGTAATATAAATTTTTTGGAAGAAAAAATGTTGTGCATTGCTCAAATATCC